>WBMW01001299.1:1273-13756 GCA_013396635.1 Penelope pileata | reverse complement strand
TTCCCCCTGCGGGGCGGGATGCGGACCGTGCGGTGCCGGGCTTGGGGCCATCAGGGCCGGGACAGCCCGAGGGCCCCCCGGACGCCCATGCCCTGTGAGACCCCCACCCGTACAGGGACGCCCACGGCTCAGCCAAGAGCCCACGTGGGTGGGTGGGACGTGGCATCGCCCAGGGGAACCTGAGCTGCCCACCACTGCCCGTGGGTGGGTGTCACAGCCCCGGCACGTGGCCGTGCTCCTGGCGCAAGGAGGTTGGAGCACCTTCAGAATGGCAGCAGCAGCAGCAGGAAGATGGGGCTCACCGGGTGAGGGGCAGCAGCTGGGCCTCTGCCTGGGTTGAGCTCAAGTTAAGAACTCCTGTGCTCACCTGAGCTGGGAAGAAAAGACCTCAGACACGAGAGGAACAAGGAAGGAGCTGGGAATCCTCCAGCACCAAGGAGAGGAGGGGAGAGCTCGCTGGTGGGAAGGAGCACTCTGCGTTGGTGCGTGCCCCTGCCAGGCTGCAAAGCTCTGTTTGTGCTGCACGCAGTGCTGGGGCTGCAGGATGCCACGGGAATGGACACTGAGCACACCTGGAGCTGAAATGCGGCGTACGGAGCTCGCAGCTCAGCGCAGAGCTCTGGGTTTGGCTCCAGAGAGCAGCAGAGGAGCTCGGGGCTGCACACAGCGTGCGAGGGAGCAGGAGCTGCTGCGCAGAGCTCCTGGCAGTGCTGCTCCAAATGGGCACAGCAGCACCCGGTGTGCTTCCCCGGCTCTGCAGCTGCAGCCTCGGCAGCTCTGCCTTCCCCCCCTGTCCTTAGTGAAGCACCATCATCGCTGCGCAGGGAGCTGGGACACAGGCAGCTGCTGCCCGGCACTGAGTAACCCAACACTGTGGGGCTGAAGGGTGCTGCCATGGGGGCTGCGTGCCCTGCTTCCAGCCCCCGGCTGTGTGACCCGGTGCTCCAGGGATGCTTTCAAAGAAAACTGCCCCTCCGATAGCAGCGTAACATCTGCAGCGACCACAGAGAGGATTCTGTGCCTACCGGGCTCTGCTGAGGTCTCCTCCCCGCTCCGGGATGTGGGGCTGCACGGGGCTGCCCGGCCCCATGGAACCGCAGTGCACTGCTCTTCCACCCAACAGAACTGTCAGAGCTCCAGGGTGTGCTGAGATAGCAGGAGTGCTAAAATAGCTTTCAAAAAAAGGGCAAATCTCCAGGGCCAGGTGTGCACAGAGGTTGTGATGCTGGAGCCGCAGCAGAGTGTTAGCACAGAAAGCAGTGCCAGCCTCCCACTGCTCTTTGTTTCTTTTTTTGGGTGGAATTTTGCTAACTAATTATCCAGCTCACGTGGACCTTTGCAAGCAATGCTCCGGACTTGCAGAGCTCCACACAACGCTGCAACCCAGGGCGTCTGCAGGGGGGTTGGGCAGTTTGCAGCTCCCACAGGTCCTGGCTGAGCTGGAAAGGTGGCAAGCAGCCAACAGAAGTGTAATGAAAAGTGTCACAAAACTCCAAACAAAATGGAACAGAACAGAAAATACTGATATTTTCGATCAAAATTAAGTGCTTTGACACGCCAGAACATCACTCTTCATTTCAGGATGACATTGCAGGCTGAAAAACTTTGTCAGACCAAACATCTGCAGCCGGCGTCTCACGGTGATGGAGGCTGACAACTGTCAAAACAGCAATTTCTGCAGAGCTGTGTTTTTCTAAGGGGAATTTGTGCATGAGTGAGAGCACTGAGCACCCACACCGCTGTGGGACTGCAGCCAGGTGGGCTCTCCTGGAGCTGGACAGGCTCTCCTGGAGCTGGATGGGCTCTCCTGGAGCTATGTGGCTGCCAGCACCACCCGGTGCCTTCCCCCCAGGTGCAGAACAGCAGCAGTCCCTGTAGGGACTGTTATGGTGCGGGGCTGTGAAGTGCTCCCTGCCAGGATCCCCCATGGAGCAGCTCCTGTCCCCCGCATGGAGCTGCGCTCCCCACGAAGCCGCTGTCGGGTTTCCCTCTGCTCTGCTCTGGTGCTGCGGTGACCATGGGGACACAGTGGGGCTGTGCTGGGCTCGGGGGGCACAGGGCTCCCTGCCACTGGCAATGGGGACAGAGCTGGGAACGGGACTGCATCACCTGCACATCGGTGCTGTCCTGGCTGCGCATCGCCGTGCTCGCCCGCTGCCCGCTGTGCTGATAACGAGTGTGTTCTCACCTCTGAATTGTTTTTTTCCATAAAACTTGTTTTTGTCAAGATCACTTTTCTCTGGGAGAATGTCAGCATTTTTTGTGACATTTTCTGATTTTTTTTTCTTTTCCCCAGGTAGGAAAATCAAAATGGAAAATATCGTCTGAAACCGGTGTTTTGAAATGAAACCCTTCTCATTTTGAAATGCCAGTTTAAAGCAGGCCCATTTGTTTTGAAACACTTCAGAACAAGACATGCCCTTCACCACCTCAAACCGCTTTTGTTGGGATTAGAAATGTCGGTGACGTCCGGCACCCGCGGGGCAGGAACGGGGGAACGCCACAAAGAGCCCAGNGCTCAGGGACGGCCCCAGCGCTGCAAGAGGGGATGGGAGCACGTAACTGCCCGTGGAAAAGCTCCGGAGCAGTGCCCCATCCGTGTGCCCCGGGGCTCTGCGGGCAGTGTGCCCACGGGGCTCTGTCTCCCTTCCAGATGCTCTGACATTGGCTCTGCGAGGCCCCTCTGCCTGCACTTGGCAGATGCGCAGCGTTCACGTGGAGCCCCGGGGAGAGGTAAATGTTGCTCCTCGTTGCTGCTGTGGTTTTGCTGCTGAGGAAGCCCGAGGGAGGCGGGTGCCTCCCTGCTGTGTCCCTGCCATGTCCCTACCATGTCCCTGCTGTGTCCCTGTCCCTCAGCCCTGTGGCCATGCGCTTGGGGCTGCATCCAACCCCCTCCATCCCTGCCCCTCTCTTTCTTTTTGGCAGAATGAGCGAGAGGGCTGTGCAAAGCCTGAGCAGACGGGTTTTGGTGCTCACTCTGTTCCTCACCACGCTATGGGGAAGGCTGACGCTGGCCGCTGCCCACCACAGGAGCCATTCAGGTAGGGGCTGACACCCGCGTGCTTCATGCTCCCGTGCCATCACCCAGCACCCTGACACCAGGGCTCGTGCCTGTGCCCCGTCCTGTCCTGGGGAAGGGCAGCCAAGGGTTATCCTGCGAGCCCCATGCTGGTCCTGCCCACACCTAACCCCATCCTATTTCTGTCCATTTTCTCTGACAGTTAAAGCACTCCTAATCCTATAATCCCCATCCCCGTTGCTTAAAACCAAAGCGTCCCTTCCCGCGGGGCTCCGCGGGTCGGCTCCGATCCCCAGGCAGCGGCTGCAGGGACCGACAGTGCTCCTCCACCTCTGGGGCTTCTGCTCCAGCCCAGGGCTCCCCGAGGTGGGACCCGGCCCTGCTTGAAGCAGAGCATTCCCAAACCGCTGCCCTGGGGCATTCCCACAGGGTACTGCCCTGGGTGCTGCCCTGGGGCTGTCCTGGGGCTGCCCCGCAGCCTGGGGAGCTGCGCACCTCTCCCCAGCACAGCTGCAGAGCTCTGGGCCTCGTGCTGCCTGTGGTGGCAAATCCTGGTCTGCAGCCAATGGGGCCTGATGGGAGCAGGCGCTCGACATTAACAGCCCGACCCCGCTCTGCACCTCAGGCTCCTTCCAGCATCGCCCGTCGCTGCTCGTGGAGGGAATCCTGCGTGCAGGCACCGGTTCTGGCTTTCCTGGGCTGAATTTGTCTGACCAAACCGTGAATTTTTAGTCTCTGTGGCGGTTCGTGGGATTCATTTCCCACTTGCCTGCCATTGTTAGTACAGGTGATGCTGAAAGCCCTTCTGTCGGGCTGCACTCGGCTGCAATGAGGTTTCCCTGCGCTGCCCACGGTCGCGGTTCTGTGCATGGAGCTGAGGAACCGCTGCTCTCCAGACCCTGTGTGCATCATGGCCATCCCTCAGGCACTGATTTTAAGGCTTTAATTATTGAGGCGATGCCAGCAGTGGGGCTGTGCCGGGCGGGCACCCCCTGTGCAGGTTCCCTGGCATCGCGCAGCCCCCACGGCTCTGCCTGGTGGGCACAGAGCTGCTGGGCGGTGGGCACAGAGCTGCTGGGCGGTGGGCACAGAGCTGCTGGCTGCACGTGCCGCGTGCTGCTGGCTTTCAGGTCAGCCGGAGCAGGACAGCGTTCTCCTTTTGTTGTTACCTGCAGGATCCAGAAGCCGTGTGCTTCTGCAGTGTCTGTATGGTTCCGGGAGATGAGAGATGATGGAAGGGCTCTGCTGGGGGTGGGCAGCTGGCTGGGGGCAGGAGCTGCTGGCAGTGCTGCAGTGGGCACTGAGGGACCCCCGTGGCCCTGTGCTGGGGTGCAGCCAATCCCCGGGGCCTCTGCCTGCTCCTCAGTGTCTGAAAAATCCCATTTAGCCATAAAAACAAAGCAGAACGCGGTCACGCTTGTTCTGTAATGATGCTTTCCTATTTGCTTTCACCAAAGTGCTTAATTTCTGCACACAGAAACAGTGGAAATTGTCATTAAAACTGAATGATGATGGCACTTAGGAGGGAGGATAAAATTTACAGCCAGAGGTGCTATTACAAAATACTCCCAGGATAGGTAATCGCGTAATTATTATGGGCAGAAATGAAAGTGATGGTTCATTAAAAGAAAATGACAATGAAATAACAATAAATACAGGCAAATGATTGCGCTGCCTGCCTTCCCCGGTGCGATCCCCATGGGCCGTGCCCCCCAGCATGGGGTCAGGGCTCGCAGTGCGGTGTGGGGCTGCTGCGAGCAGAGCGGCTCCCGCTGAGCTCCTGGGGTGCGGCAGGGGAGGAGGTCCCGGCCCCGAGCACCGTGCTGCTGCTGGGTGCTGCTGCTGGGAGCGGGGCTTGCAGGGTGTGATGGGGCAGCGCGCTGCAGGGTGTGGAGTGGCATGTTGCAGGGTGGGATGGGGATGCATCGGAGCAGCACGCTGCAGAGCTGCAGTTCCCCCCCCACCCCCCCTGGCTGCAGCTGCTCGCTGCCCCTCCCCAGCGAGGTGGGGACATCCTGGTGCCCAGCTGTGCCCGCTGCTCCGGCGCTCGTTGATCGGGGCCGCAGGGATCCCTGTGCTCAGGTCATGGGAATGAGGTCCCTCCAGCCCTGTTTGGCTGGTTCGTATTGTGCTCGTGTGGGCCGTTACCCAGCGAAATTAATTGATTAGCGATGCTAACCAGCTTCTGAGCCCAGATCCCAGCAGTGATAAGGCAGCAGTTTGTTTTCTTTCTTCCTTAATGGCCCTGGGCAGGGAGCAGAGCAGCGCAGGTCTCGGTGCTCTCAGGCTGCCCTGCTCCTGGCTCTCCTCCTCCGTGCCTCTGTGCAGAGCCCTGCGTCAGGGCGGGCTGGGGCTGCTGTGCTGGAAGGCAGAGGCAGCACGATGTGCTCGTGGCAGAGCACGGGTCTCGCTGTCAGCTCTGGCTCACGGTGTCACACTGCTCCTCCTCCCCCCGCAGCACACGCAGAGCCCGGCACCTGCGAGGTCATCGCTGCTCACCGCTGCTGCAATAGGAACAAGGTCGAGGAGCGCTCGCAGACCGTGAAGTGCTCCTGCTCCCCGGGGCAGGTGGCGGGCACGACGCGGGCAGCCCCCTCCTGCGTGGACGGTGGGTACGGGGCGGGGGCGATTTGGGGACGCTCCAGGGCCCTTGGGCTCCCAGCATCGGTCCCTGTGTGCCTGCAGCCGGGGACGTGGCCATGGCTCCATGCACGCAGCACCGAGCACAGCTCAGCCCGTGTCTGTTTCATGGGGCGACGTCACACATCACTGCAGGGCCCCCGGGAGCAGCACGGAGCTCTGCCCGTGTGTCCCTGAGTGTCCCCACAGCCCCGTCCTTCACGTGCGTTTGTGCACGGCGCTGAGGAACAGGCTCATTGTCCCAGCAGCCTCCATTGTCCCCGCGCTGTCCTTCCCACAGACGGGCCCCCCCCAGCTGCCACGCTGTGACACAAGCTGAGCCCCGCGGAGCGGGGGGTGACAGGCGATCCCTGCACAGCGGGGAGGGCTGGGGCAGGCGGTGAGCACGGTGCTGCCCTGCTCCCCTGAGTCAGGACGGGGCTGTGCGTTTTGCTGGGGGTGGGGACGGGCAGCACCAGGGGCACTGGGAGTAGCGGGGCCCCCCCAGCCCCTCCCGCTGACGGCCGCTGTCCCGCAGCCTCCATCGTGCTGCAGAAGTGGTGGTGCCAGATGCAGCCCTGCCTCGCCGGGGAGGAATGCAAGGTGCTGCCCGACCTCTCGGGCTGGAGCTGCAGCAGCGGCAACAAGGTGAAGACCACCAAGGTACGTGGGTGCTGCCCCGAGCAGCTGTGGCACGGCACCGCGGGATCGCTATTGTCACAGCTTGCTGAACGCCCCGGAGAACAAGGTGCAATTAAAATTTCATCAGACACGTTGGTAATTACATATATGTCATGGTTAATCAGTTGCATAATTCTGTAACCATTGTTCCTACAGTCGAGGGTAATTATTCCTTTCGCTTCTGCTCTCCTCGCCCCGCGTCCCCCGCTGTAAAATTACTGCATTAAAGGAGCCATGCGGGGATGTTTTCGTTACCGCTGCTTTGGAGCACAGGCAGCACTTCCCTGCCCCAGGTGTCTGGGGGGTTCCTCTGGGCAGGGCCCGTTGCTGGCTGGGGCTGCCGTGCTGCTTTGGGCTCCGCGTTCCCCCCCGGCCTCAGCCCGGCTCCCAGTGCCCACCCCGGGCTGGGGGCTGCCGCCGGCACTGGGCTGCACAAATAACCCGGAATGCTCCGGGCGTTCGTTGGGGTCTGCTCACCGTCCCCTCTCCCGCAGGTCACCCGGTAGCGGCCCCGGTGACGTTGTGGTGACACTGCCGGACCGCGCAGGGCACGGAGCAGGCTGCAGGGCCCTGTCCCCCCACGGACGGCTGCCGGCCGGGAAATGGGCTGCTTCCCCTCCTCTGACCGTTGGCAATGGCAGGGACAGATGACAGCCCCAGCCCGGGCGTTGTCCTCAGCTGCAATAGCGGCGGTCGCACTGCGGCTGTCCCGGTGCCGCCTCTCCTCGAACCCAGCCCGTAGCGGTGCCGGGCTGCCTGAACCCTCCTGGGCAGCGTCTGCATGGAGCACGTGTGGGCCGTCCTTCCTCCGTCACCGCATTATCAGGCTGCGAGTTCAGTGCCAGCTCCTGCAGTGCGGGGCCCGGGCACCAAATTCCTGCTCGTGTTCGCCACCCAATTTCAGAACAAAGCGGGGGATCCCTGCACTGTGGGTCCCAGGGCCAGGCCCCGTGAAGCTGTGAGCCGGGCCCAAGGGAGGGAGCCGCGAGCCCCAAGCCCTGAGCCCTGAGCCCCGTGTCCCCACACTGCTGGCAGGGGACAGATCGCTGCTGCGGGGGGGACGTGGGGCACGGGGCTGTTCCTGTTCCGGGGCGCGTGCTGCTGCGGGCTGGGGTCCGTACCAGGCTGACATATTAAATTCGATTTAATCTCTGCAGAAGATCTCTTCATTGCAGGGCGGAGGGGCGGAGGTCGGTGCCGGTGTGGAGGGCTCTGGGCGGTTCGGGCTGAGGAACCCTCGCACTTTGCTGCGGTGCTCACAGCTGATGCTCGGTGCCATGGGCCAGAGAGACATTTCCCTACCGGTTCCCCTAGCTCCGAATTGCTTGGCTGATTTCTTCAGCCCTTTGTGTTTTAAGTACACGGGACTTAGGCTTTCTTTCAATTCCTTCAATGGGAGGCTAAGGAGGAAGAATGTGCCTGGAATGAGAGCGGAGGTTCTCAGCTGGAGGCTGCTTTGCAAGTCAAAGGTTGGGGAGAGGCCCCTCGGGCACGGTTTGCATTCCATTGCCCCGCAGAGGTTTCCGTAGAGGACAGCTTCGTGTCCTCTTTGCCCCACGGACCCAGGAGCAGTTCCCTGTGGTGCGGGACTGGCACAGAACCGAGCCCCGCACCAAGCAGCACATCATTGAGCAGCGCACCATCGAGCCCTGCATCCCTGAGCCCGCATCCCTGAGCCCTGTATCTCTGACCCCACATCCCTGAGCCCTGTATCTCTGACCCCGCATCCCTGAGCCCTGTATCTCTGACCCCACATCCCTGAGCCCTGTATCTCTGACCCTACATCCCTGAGCCCTGTATCTCTGACCCCACATCCCTGAGCCCTGTATCTCTGACCCCACATCTCTGAGCCCCGCATCCCTCCCGGTGCAGCCCGGCTGCAGCACACAGCCGTGAGGCCGCGCTCTGCAGAAGCACCGAGCTCGGCACCTGCATTATCTAAAAACGTTTTATTGCCCGCATAACAGCCACCCTCAGCGCCTGTTTTTCACTTCAATGGATGGTGTAGGGTGTAAACAGCCCTTTGGTGTCTGCCGAGCCCTGCCCTCGTTGTGTGCTGCCGTGGAGGTGAGGGGAGGGCTCCCGTTGGCATTACACCTCCTGCTCTGGGGAGGGCCCAGCACCCCCCCAGGAGCGCTCCTAACGAGGGCTGGGGGCCTTCAGTGTCATCCCCCCCCGGGGGTAAAAAAGCTCTTTGTATTAAGGGCTGGTGGAGAATTGTTAGAGAGTGGATTAAAAGACAAGGCTTCCGTTTTAGTTAACAGTAATAAAGGCATAATGTATAAAATATCCAAAAATTACAACTGATCAAACTTAGAGCTGTGCTAGGTGGGGAAATGAGAGGTGAAATGAGAGCCTCTGAGCAGCCGTGCTGTGCAGTGCGGGGGGTGCATTATCGGGGAAGGAACATGGGAATGTAATTAACCATCCAGCACTGTGCTGAGAGATGGGAAATTGAAACGAGAGACAAAATCAGGTGAAATTGCAGAGCAGACTCATTTATTTCTGCTTTATAAATCAGCGCTGCCTGTCAGCAGCTGAGCTCCTCGGCGCAGGGGCTGGGGGGATGCCCACTGCGATGTGATGGGGCTGCCCGGGGTGGGGCTGCCCGGGGCGGGGCTGCCCGGGGCGGGGCTGCCCGGGGCCGCCCTCCCCAGCCGAGGGCTGAGGGCTGTGCTCTGCCCCCTGCCCTGCCCTCAGCCTCTGCTGCCCCCCGAGGATGCGCTTCAGTGGCCTCACAGCGATGGGTTCACAGCCGAGTTAGGGCTGGAGAAACATTTTCTTTCTGGTTTTACACTCCTTCCTTTCAGACCGAGTTGGATTCCTGTCCTTGCAGCAGGAGCAGAGGTAACTGCCGCCCTCATCTCGCCGCTGTCACTCCGTTGGCTCCTGCGTGGCCCTTGGGTTCATCGCTGCTCTTACAGTGAATTCAGACAGGAGCGAGGGGAACTTCTGCCGTCTCCAGAAGCCATGGGCCTTTTGCTCGCATCCCAAAGCTGCAGGAAGGATTTGCCCTGCAGCTCCATGGCCACGTTTAGGCATGCAGACAGCCCCGGGGTGCGGAGCAGCACCCACCCGTGCAGGCAGGGTGTGCAGGCATGCAGTCTGCTCCGGGCTGCGAGCTGGTGGGGTTGCTGGGAGCGCAGGCAGCCTGCCCAGAGAGCAGCCTCATGCTTTATTAAAGCATGCATTTGAGGGGATGTTCGAAGGAAGTGAATGAAATATTGATTTGGATGTTTCTGTGCTGTAAAAGCAGTCAGGGCACGACCCGCGCTACTGCAGCTCCGGCCCCGCCGCCGTGCAGCCCCGCAGTGCCCTGAGCATGCAGAGCCCGAGGTTCCATCAGCCAAAGCCAGGAGCAGTGCCCAGGGCTTCCTCCAGCCCCGACGTTCCGTATTCTGTGTTCCACGCACCCATGGGGTGCTCGGGGCCCTGTGCCCCTCCCTGCCCCACTGCAGGGGCTGAAGGACGGCGATGGGGCGGGCGCAGTGCGCTCGGGGCAGACCATTCACCCACTGCCTCGGGGATTAGAGGAGATTTTCATTTTACTAAAGTGATTTCTAACCTTGTTTTCGTGCCAGGAAGGCTGCAGTGGCTGGAGCAGAATCGGCACCGTTGGCTTGAGCAGAGCAATGAGGGAGATTGCAATTTAATTTGTGCATTTCCAGCTCACGGTTAATCTCCCGACTTACTCACTCTGGTATTTGGTTTCTGTAGCGTTACTGCATGATAAAGGGATCAGCCGGGACCATAGGGCTCCTCTTTGATGCTCATCTGCTGGGGATTACCGGGAAATGTCCTCGTTAGTTAATGGGTCAAATGGGCAGAAATGAAAATATGCGAATGATTTTGTTGTGTGAGTAGCAGTCATAAATACTGGGGATATTCGGTTCCTTAAAAAGATGAATTCCCAAATCCTGCAGTGCTCCTGGGAGTTGGGGGGGGGAAGAGGGATCGGGGGGTTTGGTGCACACAGCACCGAGGGGCAAAGTCAGAGAGTGATTAAAATCCTCTGCAAAGATGAAATGTAGAATAGAACTTCTGCCATCATTTATGATAATGAAATTTTGATTAGAACGCCAGGATCAGACACAGGTGTGTGTGTGTGTGCATGTATCTGTGTGTGTGCATGNCTGTGTGTGTGTGCATGTGTGTGTGTGTGCATGTGTGTGTGTGCATGTGTGTGTGCATGTATGTGTGCGTGTGCATGTATCTGTGTGTGCGTGTGCATGTATCTGTGTGTGCGTGTGCACGTCCCTGTGTGTGCACATCCCAACAGAGCAGCCCCTCCGCTGCTTCCCGCTAATTGCTGTCATTAAGACCCGAGATGGGGCTGCCGTGGCTGCTCCCACAGGTCAGTGCTGGGGACGCAGCCGCGCGGTGCAGGGGCTGATGGAGCAGCGCAGTGTGACCCAGCAGTGTCGTCGCCTCCGCCCAGGCACATCACGTCCTCACCACGACACCAAACCTGGACAACCCGGGGACAACTGCAGAATTAATTGTGTTACTCATGAAGTCACTGACATGACTTATAAAAGCCTTATGGCCCATAAATCAGTGCGACACCTGGGACATCCTTCATATTTTCTTTCAGTCAGAGTCTTCATATGCCTATAAATCAGACACCTGAACGGCTCACTGCACATCGCCCTGCTCTCGGAAACTGCTTTTTGGGGAGAACATGTATTTATGGAATGTGTCTCACACTGCTAAACGGGGGTGAAGAAAGCATAAGGGTGAATGGAAGTGAGATGTGAGGGGCAGCGCATAATGCCCAGCGAGCAGGGAGCCAGCCCGGCCCCAGCGCAGGACAGAGGCCCTAAAGAACGGCTGAGGCTCCTTGGGACATGGGGCTGGAACCTGCAGAGCCTGGGGAGCACCCGGTGATGGGTGGTGGGAGATGGAGATGGGTGGTGGGAGATGGAGATGGGGGTGGGCGGTGGGAGATGGGCGGTGGGTGTTGGGCATTGGTTGCTGCTGCTGCTCTTCTGCCCACCCCCTGCTCAGAAACTGCAAGAAATGCGCTCTGGATGACAACAGTCACTGCATCCAATGAAGGATCGGATTTTATTTAATGCACAATTCACTTAGAGCTCGACACATCTACTGAGATTTATTAAAGCAATTGTTGTCCATTGAGTCAGTGCTGATTGATTCCTTGAAAAACATTTTAGTGGGATTTTAAAACCACAGCAAGGGAGGCGTTTCTGTGTCTCGCACTTAAACTGCCAGAGATGCAACGTGTTCCTGCCAGCAGGATTCCCTCTGGAGCGCAGAACCGCCTCATTTTTGTCCTATATAAAACGCATGGAGGAGATTGTTCAGGATGTTTTTAAAGGATGCGGAGTCTTAATGAATCTGTGGGCAATTTCCCATAAATTACACATGGAAATGTAAAATCTAATCAACTGGTTGCATAAGCAGAGCCATATGTGCAGGAGTTTCACTCCTGAAAAAAACAGCGAATCCAATGAATACATCGAGGATGATTTGAATACATCAAGCAGATTTTGAAATGTTTCTCTGCGAAGCACAACGCCGTGCTGCTGATGGAGGGGGGACAGCTGCCAGCAAACATTTACAGCAGCGGAGTCTGATGGACAAACAAGGGGGAACGGGGCTGGCGGTGTGCGGGGTAGGGCTGCGCAGGGCACGGGGCGGGGGGACCCAGTGCCCAGGGGACCCGGGGACCTGGTCCTGGGGGGCCTGGATCCTGGGGACCCAGGACAGGCTCCGTGCAGCCCGCAGCCATGAGCAGAGCAGCCCCATCGCTGGAGGCAGCCATCGCTGCCCTAAAACGAGCGTGGGGGGTGTGTTGTTGCCTGTTGGTCTCAGCCCCAGCCCCACTCGTGTGGGTCTGAGTGGGGACGGAGCGGCTGCCGCAGTGCTGAGCTCTGCTCCCACGTTAGGGAGGGAAAACTCATTCGGGAGCCAAGAGCAGCCCTGGAGCTGAGATGAACTCTGCTGTAAGCTCTCATAAGAAAGAGGTTAAGAAAAGGATTAGGAGGGATTTGTGGGGTCCCTGGGGCTCCAGCACAGCCCCAGCACCATGCAGCACTGCGGGGGAGTTGTGCTGTGCTCAGGACAGCTGTGGCCCCAGAAAAGCCGCAGGCACATGGTGCAGCTTCCCTTCCCTTCCCTTCCCTTCCCTTCCCTTCCCCTTT
>WBMW01001298.1:74481-203056 GCA_013396635.1 Penelope pileata | reverse complement strand
GCCTGGACGCCTACCTGTGCAACCTGATGTAGGGAACCTGCTCTGGCAGGGGGGTTGGACTCGATGACCTCTTGAGTTCCCTTCCAACCCCTACAATTCTGTGATTCTGTGATTCTGTGAAAACAAAATAATTTGTGCTTCAAAGATGAGATGAGATTCATCTCACTCACTCCACTCAAGAGCTAATTATTGAGCCATCCTTTGTATTCCTTAGACATCTAACATAATTTGCTTAAACTATTTGTGGATATTTTATTTACTGTGGATATAATCTGGATGACCAGTTGTATTAGGAAAGTAGCTTCTTTTGTGTGTGTGTGATCAAAGACATAGTATAAATCCCACCCTTAACGTTTCATTTGATTTGAGAAATGTTAAGTGACTGTATTGAACTGGGCCTTAAATTCATTTACAAGTTATTTTTGACATAACAAAAGCTACTTTAAAAGAAGTGAAATAGGAAAGAAAGGAGAATAGAAGGAACCTGTAATGTCTTAGGTTACATATTTTTGCATTTTTTGACTTGTTATTTAATCTTCATGAATTTCTGAATTATTTAAGTTATTGTGTACTCCTCCCTTCATAAATATGCATTACACTTCAGAAGCAAATAAATATATTGAAAATATTGTATGCTATCCTGCTGAAGAGATACAAAAAAATCCACTAATACATTTATATTATTGTTTTAATTTCAGCTAGACCAAAATGTGAAATGCCAGGAATTAACAGCTCTTTCAGAACTGACATTTTCAAGCTGTCATTTCTTGTATCACAGCAGAAGGGTGCTGTGGGTTTGTCTTGGCTCCCAGAGCTTGATTCAGGTTTACTCAAAAATGTCTAACTTTTAAAGGAACTGCCAACATTTTGCCCTAACATCTGGTTGATATTCAGAAAACCACATTTTCTGTCAATAAATCCCTAGAAAAGCAAGGAAAAGAACTAGGTACAAGTTGTGAACCGTTGAAGGCACCTAGAAATATGATATTTAGCAGACATTGATGCAACCCTGATTTCTTAAAGAAGATGGTCACTTTTGTGTTCGTGCAAATACCAGAAGATCTGGCAACACGTATTACCATGCATCAATAACAAGGGCGGGGCTGAAACTTCCCCCACTCCTTTTCTCCCAAGCTCTCCAGGAAATCTGTGCCCCTACCAGAAAAAATAGGTATAACACGACCTAAAAGGAGAGATGATGATATTGAAGGAAAAGTTGAGAAAACAGATATGTCACGTCCAGAACCCAATTTGAAGTGAAAATTAAAAGCAAATTTCTGACTATAAGTGATAAAGGTTACCTAACAGCCTGCAGCAGCAATCTACTCTAAAAACTTTATGATAGAGCCTATCACAAATGACGTGCAGTGAATGATAGGAGGAAACTCTAACCCTTTCCTGGATCCGGTGTTTACTTCAGTTCTTGTGTCAGGTATAGATTTAGGTCTCACTCTGGAACTGCAAGGGATGTGGTAGATCACTTCAGGAGAGAATGCAGTGACTGCTGTCTGCTCTACATTTGCCAGGTTCAAAGAAAAGCATGTGTGCTGCTCCTTCCAGTACTGAGAGAATGATCTGTGTGTAGCAGGCCTTGGGAAACTAAAGGGAGTCCTACCGTTAGCAATCTTTACTCTCAGACCTCCCAACTCACCCACTGCCCCCATCCATCAGTGACAGCCAAAGGACAGACTGTCTCTCCAACACTCACTACTTTGATCTTCATTCTGGCAGTGGTAAAAACTAACTTTGCCTAGGCTACCAAGAAGCCTTGAACTGGATTATTACTGAAAATACAGTTTCTAAAAAATTCTTTGTGGATCTTTTGTTATCTCAGATTAAATTCAATTATTGTCTTCCTTAATTTACTTTTGCAGTGAAATACAGCATGGAATTGATTGTTTCACATGGATTTATGTACTGAGTCTGGCTTGAATGGAGTTAGCTTTCATCATAGCAGCCCACATAATGGTATGCTTCGCAGTTGTGACTAAACCAGTGTTGACAACACACCATTGCTTTTGTTGTTGTTGAACACTGTTCACAGGGTATTAGGGTTTTCTCTTCAAATCCTCCCCAACTACCAGAGGCTGAGGGTGGGCAAGAGGCCAGAAGGGGACACAGTCAGGACAACAGACCTCAACTGACCAAAGGAATATCCCATTCCATGTAAAGTCATGCTCACCAAAAAAGCTGAGAGAAAGGAGGAGGAAGGGGTCACATTCATAGCTACAGTGCCTGTTTTTCCAAGCTACTGCCATGTGTACTGAGGCCCTGCTTTGCAAGAGGTGGCTGGACATCTGCCTGCTGATGGGAAGTGGTGAACAAGTTCATAGAATCATATCATAGAATCATAGAATGCTTCAAGTTGGAAGGGACCTTAGAGATCATCTTGTTCCAACCTCCCTGACATGGACAAGGACACCTCCCACTAGACCACGTTGCCCAAAGCCCCATCCAGTCTGGCTTTGAATACTTCCAGGGAGGGGACATCACAATTTCTCTGGACAACCTGTTCCAGTGTCTCACCACCCTCACAGGGAAGAATTCCTCCTCATATCTAGTCTAAATCTACCCCCTTTCAGTTTGAAGCCATTATCCCTTGTCCCGTCCTTACCTGTCCTTCTAAAAAGTCCCTTCCCAGTTTTCCTGTAGGCCCCTTCAGGTACTGGAAGGCTGCTATCAGGTCCCCCCGCAGCCTTCCCTTCTCCAGGCTGAAGAGTCCTAACTCTCTCAGCCTGTCCGTGCAGGGGAGGTGCTCCAGCCCTCTGATCATCTTCGTGGCCCTCCTCTGGACCCTCTCCAACAGCTCCACATCCTTCTTGTGTTGGGGGCCCCAGAACTGGACACAAGACTCCGGCTGAGGTCTCCCGAGAGCAGAGTAGAGGGGCAGAATCACCTCCCTCGACCTGCCCGCCATGCTTCTCCTGATGCAGCCCAGGATCTGCTTGGCCTTCTGGGCTGCCTTATTTTGCTTTGCTTGTGTGCACACAGCTTTTGCTTTTCTCATTAAACTGCCTTCACCTCAACGCACAAGCATTTCCATCTTATATTCTCTCCCTCTTCTGTTAAGCAGAGGGAGTTGGAGAAGAATTGTGTATGGGGGGGTCTGGCAGCAGCCAAAATCAACCTCCCACATAGAGTTTATTAACAATAGAATACTTCCAGGTGAGCTGTAGCTGTTCCATTTCATTTCCATATTCATCAAAGACCTAATGTAGAGATCTGTTCCTTGCTTAAAGCATGAGTGAAAATTGTATCACTTACTTTTCTAATATGTGCCTACTTCAAATCTTGTAGATAGATAATGAAATTCTGTGATTATGGAAAATCTGTTCTTTATGCTTGCTGATAACTGCATAATTGGATATATATTCGGTAATTCAGAGACAATCAATAAAAATAGCCATTTGCAATGGAAAGAAGACTAATAAGCAGAGATGTCACTCTATCTATTAAATGCTAGAAGACCAATATCATCTATTTTTTATGTTTTCATGGGTGCTCCCTGTCTGAATAGTTTAGATTTACGATAAAGATGAACTTTCCTTTAGACATTTACTTGGGATTTTTAATTATTTTTATTGGTTATATGTTTTATATTTGTTCATTTATTTTATTTCTTGTACATTGCAAGATAGATCATTGTTCTGTATTTTAAGATTTATAGGCCAGCTTACAGAGTCAGGTAATATTAGCCAAATTTTAAATCTGAACATGTACAGTATATACAATATTTACTTAAAGTCACTTATGGGCCGATTTGCAAAGGTATCTGATGCATAGCCCAGGAATTATACAGAATGTGTAGACATCTTTTCTCTTTTTCTTCTCTTCTCTTCTCTTCTCTTCTTTTCTCTTCTCTTCCTTTTCTCTTTCTTTTCTTTTCTTTTTCTTTTCTTTCTTTTTTCTTTTTCCTCTCTTCTCCTCTCCTCTCCTCTCCTCTCCTCTCCTCTCCTCTCCTCTCCTCTCCTCTCCTCTCCTCTCCTCTCCTCTCCTCTCCTCTCCTCTCCTCTCCTCTCCTCTCCTCTCCTCTCCTCTCCTCTCCTCTCCTCTCCTCTCCTCTCCTCTCCTCTCCTCTCCTCTCCTCTCCTCTCCTCTCCTCTCCTCTCCTCTCCTCTCCTCTCCTCTCCTCTCCTCTCCTCTCTTCTTCCCTGACTAATCAAGGTATCTCAGTTTGTCTAGACAATTTGCTGCTCCACAGGCTAGTTGCTGAATGCCCGGATGCAAGTGCTTTATGTACATAGAGGGTTTCCACAGACTAAATCACAGCTGGACACTGCACCAGGCACTGCCATCTGCGGAAAGGTGGCATCTCAACACTTCCTTCCAGTTTCTTTAGGCCACTGGGACTGCATTTTGTTTTTGTTTTTATTTTTTTAAATAAATCAGATCTGATACCTCTTCTCCACTGAACTGCAATTACAAGTTCAGGCAAATTCTTTCTTGTGGCAGGCTGAGAACCTGTAAATTGTCGCACCTTCCAGTATGTAAGAGTAGTAGTATCGCGAGTATCTGAAATGGGTGGGATCTTGTTGCAGTCTGCTTTTCTAGATCAACTGTTTGGAACAGATTCTTTTATAATGTCAGGCTGAAAAAGAAGACTTAAGTTTAAAAAAAAAAAAAAAAGAATTTTTAATAGTGGTTTTCATAGTAGACCACATTAAATACTTGTTAACATTGACATTTTGCTGTTGACAATTCACAGTCATGGTTAATTTATCATACAAATTATTAATTTAGTACATAGTACATAATACTAAAACCAGCTTAGTATTGATTCCCGTTTCTTATATATGATTGTCTACATAATTATTGATGTTTTCTGAGATTTACATGATCATGAAAATTTAACACTTTTTTTTTTTGTTTAATTAATATTTATGTGTAACCATTTAGGAGGAATTTGGAATTTTACAAGTCATGTTTCAATTCGTAGTTACATGTCTTTTGCTTTTATTTTTGCTGCCTGGAGAGCAATATTGTGGTAATCAGAATTTGTTTCACATTAGATCAAAATTATGACTTAGCAGGCTAGAAATGAAGTCTCCAGAAAAAAAAGAAAGATTTTCTAATGCATACATGATACATAATTTCATTGAAATCAAAGTACAAATTTTATTTCCAGCAATATATGTGACAAAAATTAAAGTTACTTTGAAAGTACTTCCATATATATGAGTAAAATATAGTCCAGTTTACACAATAAAGTGTAGTTTTGATCTAATGCTGTTGTAGGAACCCAGTATAAAGAAATCGCACAATTTGGGCTGCTAATAATAGCTAATATGCTTGTGTAATCATAACTTGAGGTAAAAGAATCAATGAATGCTTCAGAGACACAGTGCTATGGTTCTGTGAGACTGTCAGGTGACTTCTACTGACATTGGTGGGATTTTCGAAGATGAAATTTGTAAAACTATGCATGTGACAGTTATTTTATTTATCTCTAAATCCAAACAAGTTTTACTGACTCTTTAAACATCAATGCAGAATATTAGTTAAACAAGGAGGCATAGGGCAAACATGGTAATTTTCTTCCCTCAAACATCTTTCTGAATTACTTTTTACAGAATAAAAAGATCATCTATTTTACAAAGTACAAGATTTCCAGGGATTATGTTGGTCAGTTCCTTGGCAATATTTAAACCATTCTCTCTAGTTCACAACATATAAGTAGATGCTGTTAACACTTAATAAAGATAGAAAATGCAACAGTAAATTATATCAGCAATTCCATGTGCAGGTTATGAGTTACAGAGCAGCCTTTTTCATGTAGATTTGTTGTCTTCTAATTCTTTTCCAGTTCCAACACTTGCCTCTAAATACATATCTGATGAAAACTACTTTCTTATACTGTGTTCCTCTTTTTACCTCTTTACAAAACATATTTCATAGTACATTTAATTTACATGAGAGTCTCCAACAAGGAGAATGAATTTTTATCCATTACAGAATATACAGGTGATAAAGAGTATGTCAAATGACATAAACACAGAAGTTGCTTTGTCAGCATTTTTGTTATTTAATACCTCATGTGGAAACCCAGTAGCCCACTACCTTGTACTTCATTGCTATTTTCACCATCAAAGTAGAGAATTCTGGTTGGGTTTAGTGCCAGAAGAGATCATGACAATCATGGCAATAATTAAAATGAACAATTAAAATGAATATTAAAATGAAAATTATATAGCATTTAGAGAGAGGATTTCCACAAGAATTCCTGTAATAAAGAATATCATTATTCCAAGATTTTTTTCAAAATCTTGAATTTGTCAGCAACATGTCATGTCAACTCCACTTTCTTTCCCAGTATGTCTCCCAGTATTGGAACACTAACATCATTTTTATGATTTTCCTTGCATGGTTTAGGGTGACTTAAGTCCTTTGTAGTACAGCTGCTCTTTAGATAGAGATTTGAGAAACCTTGTTAAGATTGTAAAAGTTGTACTATCTCTCTGATCTACTCTAGAAAGTAGACTACTGGTCAGGGAGACTCTTTCAGATTCCGTTAGGGTGATGAGGCTATGGGGCACACTTACAGCCCATGGAAACATTTCTTGTTCTCTAAGATCCGTAAGTCTTAGTTTATTTGTGCCTCTCTAGTACCCTATATGCACCTCATGCAATGTCTGTCTTCTTTGTTGTGCTTTAATGTGTATTATCACATTATTTTTTATTATGGATTACTTTCAGCAGTTTTGTAGATTTGTGAGAGGCAGTGCTTAGCATCTCCTTCTGCAGCATGAAACCACCTTGCCTTGTCCCTGGTGGTGTACCAAAGGAGTCTCACAATATGTCCTCATCTCTGTTCTTTTGTCCTATGCCAGTGTCCTGATTAGCTTTAAGCATACAAACTCCCTTGAGTCCCATTTGGTGTCCTTTTGGATGTGGGAAATTTCAGTGTTAGAGGAGGGAGCAGCCTGTGGGTGAAGTGTGAGTGTTTTGTGCCAGGTAGGACACTGGGTTTAACCAGCAAAGTGCATTGTGGTTGACTGGAGGAACAAGACTGGAGGCAACTCAAAGCAATAGCAGACATCTCTGATGCATTGTGCAAGATTCTGGCAGCTTTTAAGCGCTATTTTGCAGTCGTGTCCCTCTTATATCCTTTTTTATTCACGATTATTTTTATGTAGCACTTGTAATAAAACTTTCTGAAGTCACAAAGAACACAGCAAAATCTCTTGGAAGTAGTTCAGACTTCATATAGCTGGTGTCTCAGATCCAGATTGGTATCTCAAATGATCTAGTACTTCCTAACTAAGTAAATGACTGGAATGGTAAGAACTTCTGGACAAGGCAGTGTTTAGTGGGGAAGCTTAAAAGAATACTAAGCATGGTTGCTATACGTCATGATCATTTTAACTTCTCTGTTCACACAAATTGCAATCAGACAGTTCTGTTTTTTCTCTTCAATTTTCTAGAGGTTATGAGTAAAATGTATTGGTATTGTTTGCTATAAAACAAGTATTTATTTCTGGAATAAAAAGCAATGTATTTTTGCCTGACACTGGAATTTACAATACCTTATATTGCACTTATGAAACAATGTATTGAGTGATACTGAATGGTGCTGTTATTTCTTGCAAATGCATAAAAACGTCATTTTTTGTCGAACACTGAAATTGGAAAGTTTTAATTTATTTATTTATTCTGATTAGTTGAAGAATGAACATCCTTAACCAAATTCTGTCTAAATATCTGACAAGTAATTCTAGCAACAAATCTGAACCTGTCATTTTATCAATCTTTATCTAAATTTCTTTGTTTTGAAGGCAGGTTTTCCAAACACTGACAAATATTTTTCTTGAACATAAATCTGTTCTTCTGGGAAAAAAGTGTATTCATTTTAGCAGAATTATATGGCAACTTAAATTACAGTTCAGAAATATGTGACTTCCATAGACAGAATTTAGCTGGAACATCAAGTCCCACAGGGTTTAAAAGTACAAAACACTTCTTAATTCTAACAGCTCGAGAACTAGGGAACGTCAAATGACACCATCACTGAACAGACTGAAACAAAAAAGAAATGCATTTTTACCAGACAATATACACTGTGGAACTCTGCCAAACAGTATTCCAGATGCCAAAAGTGCAAATTGGTTCAAAAAGCAATAAGACAAACACATGGAAGAGAAATGTATCAGAACTTTTGCAGACAAAATATCTCTGGCTTCAGAAATCCCTAAATAGTCTGCTGAAACTTGGGAGGATAGAGCAGAAAAAATGTAGAATAAGCCTGTGTCCTAGAGTTTTGCCTTTTTCTCACAGGATTTGCTAATCAGCTGCTACTTTCTGTTGTCAGACTGTTCAGCAAACAGACCCTCAGTCTGGTCCAGTATGCTCCTTCTATTAGATATTAGACATCTCCCAAAACCCAGCAAGTCTCATATTCACACATTTGATCTGAACAAGTCTGTTATTTCCCTGTGCATTTCATTCCCACAGTGGAACTGCTGAGGAGACCCTTAACTCACACAGATTGGGAGATGTGGGAGTTCAAAATTTTTACCAAGTTTATGAACCATATTTGTTACCACTTAGAGAAGAGCCCGAAGGAACAGCAGATCCATGAGGAAAGCTATTCTTAAAAGAAAAACGATTATTCTGTTGCTGTCACCCACACCGAGGATCTTAAGCCTTCTGTTGTTATCGTCACTAGAGATACAGTTTATAAAGTACCAAAGAAGCTGGTAGACTCAGACTTGAGTCTGTACTAAAAATATTCTCTAATCAAGACAGAAGTTGTGAAGATGAATACACTGAAGGCACTATTTAAATTGTCTGCTGTACACATGGGCCTACCTTCTGACACCATGTCCCCTGGCTATTTAGATCTTGGTCCACAAATAACGATGTCTGCCGCACTATATCGCAGCAGGTTATTTGTCTCTTTCTTAGTCTATATGGTTTATTTTCTTCTGTGTACGTGCTTAAATTTGACTCCCAGAAAAATTTCATCTCCAATGTCTGCTGCAATATTACAGGGACTCGGGGGCATAAAATGACATTTCATAAGTCAATTTATAAAATTAACAGATTAACCAAGTTACTTTTTGGATTTTTTTTTCCATAGAAATTCTGTCATTCAATGTTATTTTATTATCTGCTTAAGCTTACTGCTGAAAAATCAGTCAGTTGAAATATTTATTTTAGCTGAGTTAATATAGCTTTATAGTCTCAAAATTTAACTTTTAAGTAATATCTAAGGTTTTTTTTTTCAAGTGGAAGATTGAAAAAAATACAATCTATTGGAATACAATCTATTTCATGAACATAAATGTTCATTTGCAAAATTGCAGGTTATAATTAATTGATATGGGAATACCTAGCCTTCTTGCAGATTCAAAGCAAGAATTAGAAAATCTGAGACTACAATAAAAATTGAATATAAGAGTTTGACAGACTTTCTTGGAAAAACTTTCAAAGAAAAAAATAATTTTATGTTGAACATGTGTTTACAATATTTTCTTTACACTTGTCTTGGTGGGGATGGAGTTAACACACCTTAATGCAGCCCATACAGTTCTGTGTTGAAATTTATGAAATTTATGATGAAATTCATTTGTGGCTGAAATAGTGTTGATAACACATCAGTGTTATTGCTGTTGCTGAACAGTGGTCACACTACATCAAAGCTTGCTTTCTTTTCCACACTGCCCTGTCTCCATGCTCCCAGGGAGCAGACCAGAGGTGGGCCAGGAAATGGGAGAGGCCATAGCCAGGACAACTGACCAAACGTGCTTAGCACTAAAGCATCAGGGAAAGGAGGAAAAAGGGAGACATCATAGTTATGGCATTTGTCTTCTCAAGCAACTATTGTGTGTGCTGTGGCCCAGCTTTCCAATATGTGGCTGAATATCTGCCTGCTAATGGCATGTCACAAATGAATTTCTTATTTTGCTTTGCCTGTGTATGCTACTTTACCTATTTAGCTCTTTTTATCTCAGTCCATGAGCTTTCTTTATTTCCTTTTATTTTCTCCCAGTACTGTGGGAGACGGGAGTGAATGAGTGGCTGGTTGAACATTTGGCTGTTAGCAAGAATAACCCATCACAACATGACTTAATTTTATTTCCAGTAATAAATTGAAATGTATTTTTTTTATTTTTAACTTATTCCACAGTGATCATCTGAAAATAAACTGACTTTTCCATGCTCATCATCCTTCTTATTTTCTACTTAATAAATTTAATTCAAATTTCATCCCATTAATCTTTGACTTCTGTTGCTGTTTTTGTTGCTACCATATACATTAGGAAAAACTTAAGCAAAGCCTTTGATTCACACCTTCTGTTGTCCATACATAAATGATCTTTATCATGGGAAAGCATTCTTTGAAAATCCTTGAATAGATGGAATTTCATAGAATCCTTAGAGTTGGAAGGGACCCGTAAAGGTCATCTAGTCCAACTCCCAACTCCCCTGCAATGAACAGGGACACCTACAGCCAGATCAGAGTGCTCAGAGCCCACTCCAGCCGGACCTTGAATATCTCCAGGGACGGGCCTTCCATCACCTCCCTGGGCAACTTGTTCCGGTGCTTCACCATCCTTACTATAAAAAACGTTTTCCTTATATACACACTAAATCTCCCCACTTTTAGTTTGAAACAATTTTCGCATGTCCTAACACGACAGATCCTGCTAAGAGTCTGTCCTCTTCTTTCCTGTTGCCCACCTTTAGATACTGAAAGAAAGGTTGCTATCAGGTCATCTTGGAGCCTTCTTTTCTCCAGGCTGAAAAGCCCCAGGAATCTCAGCCTGCCCTCATAGGGTAAGTGTTCCATCCCTCGGATCATTTTTGTAGCCCTCCTCTGAACATGCACATTCATGTTTCTTATACTGAAGACTCCACATCTGGTTGCAGTACTCCAGATGAGGTCTCATCAACACAGAGCAGAGGGGCAGGATCACCTCCCTCAACCTTCTGGCCATTCTTCTTTCCTATTAAAGAGCATCGGTCCCAGGACTAACCCCTGAGGGACCCCACTAGTCTCCAACTAGACATTGAGTCATTGACCACGACTCTCTGAGTATGGTCTGGCAGCCAGTTCCTCACCCATCAAACAATATGCTCATCAAATCCATATCTTTACTGAAATATAATGGCAGATGCGATGGAAAACAACACAAAATGGGAGATTTTCAACATTTAATTGGGTTTTAAATATCATGTTTTTTACATACCCACTTTCTTCTACTTCTCTTTTTAATTGCAAGTGTACTAGACTGAAGAATATCTTGTGCCTTCACACCCTCCTTTTTTATTCATATTTTTCTAAACTTCTTCAAATTTAGCATGAATCTTATTCCTTATCTTTACTTACTGTTGCTTTAAGCTAACTATTCAAACTATAAATAGACAGGTTATAAACAACGTTAATGAATTTCAAGATTATCAGATGGTTTCTCTTATTTCCATCAAATAAGTAGAATTTGATCTTGAGTAATATTCCAGTCAGTTTTCCTGAAAAAAAAAATATGTTTTCAAAGGAACCAGTGAAAACTAGAACAGTTTGGGCTCATATGTTTGTGACATCAGAGATATGGTTTAACGTGGATTGCAATAAAGATGTTTACACCCGACTGTATTATTAAGCTATGGCTCTTTTTCAGAGATTGAGACAATATCTTTGCCCTAGAATTCCCTCCTCTCCGTCGTTGGTAATGGGAGCAGAGGATTAAATAACTCAAACATAAATATCTGCGCTGGGGAAACTCAAATATAAATAAATATCTGCCCTGGGGAGTTGAAGAATGTCACGTGTTCTTCTGCAGTTGTGTTACCTTCTGTATTTATATTACCTTTGCAATCTCACTGTATAAGTGGTGATAATATATTAATTCCAAATTTATTTATGTGTTTTTTTATGTTGATTAATTCTTAGGACAGTGTCCTCCTTGGATAGGATATAGTAAAGAATATCTTGTCTGTAACACCTGAGAATGTAGCAATTCCTAGTGGCATTTTTTCTTCAAACACTATAAAATCAAAATCAAATGGGATCTATACCAGGCTTCCAGAATGGAATTGATCTTTTATTTTTCTCTTCCAAGTAACTGTGGCCAAAGTAGACTCTTTGTACCAGTGTAACTCCTTAGGCCTGGACTCTCTTTAGTCATTTGGAAAACCTGTGTAACTTTAGTTGCTAACTACAGGTCAAGGTTAAGTTCACTGTGCTACCATGTAAAAGCACATGTGAAGATAAATATTGACTTTCTCCTACCGCATATAGGTAGGGGAATTCAAGCCAAGATTGATCTGATACAAAATTTGTCATGGTCACTAGAAGACCATCTATATATTTTATTTACTTTAAATATTCTGAAGGAAATATTTCTATTTTTGTATCTCTCATAAGATATGAATTGCCCTTTGTCCACTAATTGGAACTCAAAATCTTCTGATTCCTGCTTTTCGTAGAGTGTAGGTACAGGTATTGATTTGTTGTGGTTTGAGCTGGCAGGCCTGAAAACACCACACAGCCTTTTGCTCACCGCCCCCACCTCCCCCACCTTCCCAGCTGGGATGGGGAAGAGAATCGAGAAAAAAAAGTAGAACTCATGGGTTGAGATAAAACTATTTACTAACACAAAAGGAAAATAGAATAAAATAGCAGTAGTGATAATTATATACAAAGCAAGTGATTGTGCAAAGCAATTGCTCACCACTCGTGACCGATGCTTGAGCAAATGGCCTCTCCCCAGCAAACTTTCCTTCCTTCTATTGCATGATGTCATATGGCATGGAATATCCCTTTGGTCATCTTGGGTCAGCTGTGTGGTCTTGTCCCCTCCCAGCTCCCTGTGCCCCCCCAATCCAGCCCCTTCATTGGCAGAGAGACCCAAGGAGCTGAGAGAACTGAAAAAATGTGCTTGGCTTTGTTCAATGCTGCTGGGTGTTATCAGCTTGATTTTTCTTCTAGAACCAAAACATAGCTTTGTACCAGACACTAAGAGAGAAAGTTTAAGCTAGAAACTAAGACAGATTCCAAAACACTTAACAGTGACACTTCATTTTTTTTCTACAGGGTCTGTAATCTTACCATTTTCCCTTATTTATACTGAGACTTTCTATTTTGAGTTTCTGAATCATTTAAAAATAAATAAAATGCGAATAAAGAGATTTTTACACTGAAGTTGGAAAGATAATATTGTTGGGTTCTAGTAAAAACTCTAGCAAGAAAAGCAATATTGTTACTTCTTGACAGGGAGACAAGGTCTTCATGTTTTGACAGCTGACATTATGGCCTTAGTTTCTGGATTCTCTATGAAAGCGGACCAGTGCTAAATCATACCCCAAACTTCCCCCCAGAACTGCACATTAGTGGAAGCTTGAGAGAGTTCTGTGGTTGATTTTGCAAGGATTCTGTATGCCAGGTACATGCTGTGAACCTGTGCTGCTTCAGCTGAGTACGTTTGTGTGCAGTTTTTGCTTCTGGGTGCCAAAAGGTCACTGGAAATGAAGCCTGAGAACAGGTAGGGAGAATATGGGCAGTTTGGAGAACAAAGAAACAGCCACTCCACAACTCAGGACATGAGGTGAAAGGACCAGAGGAATGAAATAAAATAAGACAGTTGTAAGAAAGGTTGAAACAGAGGACTGCAGACAAAAAAAAAAAAAAAAAAGGTAGTAGAACCTGATAAAAACAATAGCGCCAAGCCTGAACTGTCTGCAAACATCCTCAATCTCCTCCTTTGTCCCCTGACAACAAATATCTGGAAAAGCTCCCCATGCTAATATACATTCCGGTTTCTAGCAACTGCCCATGTAGGGGCTACTAATGGAACCAACTGTGCATCATGTTCTGTTGAAGCTTGCTAAATAGTTCTGAAGGATTTGACTCTCAAATAAGGGCAGCTTGGTTGCAGAGGAAAGCATTTCTTTTATTTTTTTATGCCTGACAACAGTGGCTTTTTCATGTTTTTAAAAGCTAATTATAATTGTTACATGAAGAGTGTTGAAATTGCAAGGTCAATTACTCAGAAGTTAGAAAAATGTCAGAATTAAGGTTGCCTGTGCAGCATTAATTAGTCTGTCTTAGATGTAAGTATTACCATCTATAATTACATTAACACATGCAATTTTTTTTTTCATAGCATTCTTTCCTCATTCAATTCGCAGACTGTAAATCAGGCTTTATAATGAAAGAAATTGTTGACTGTAGGATACCAGTGAAATTTTTTTCAGAAATTAAAGGTACACAGCTAATGAAGCAGGAGCTGAAATAAAGATTTAATAACTGTGGTTGCTGGGTACTTTTCAAAGAAACTGAATTCTAAAAGAGTTCTTTTGTGGTGCTGGACAAATCACAATCATATTTTCATCTTTCACCCAGTTGCTCTAACCTCAGACTGCTGATTAAGAAAATACAGCTTGATCATACCGAGAGAGTTATCCTAACACACATGTAAAAAGTTGCAGTTACATTTAAAACCTGAGTTCAGGTATTTTCTAAATTTGAATCCTTATCTCGCAATGTTTTAATTTAGTGTTCTCATTTTGGAGTGTTTTGTTTATATGCATCTTGGATGTTAGAAGCAACTAGGCTATTCCTATCTTAGTGTCAATCTTGATTTTTGTCATCATGACAATAGAGTCTAGAATTTAAGCATTTTGAATTACGACCGTTCTTTCAATTTTCAAAATGGATTCAAGTCAGAATTGTGAACAGCTGTGGCTAATTCTAATATTTCCTTTCCTGCTTTCTTCTGTAAAAGTGTAAATTTATTGGCACAATGCTAATATAATACACAATGTTAGTATAATACCTAAATAATAATATCTTAAATTAACTAAGTAGACAAGACTAAAGGTCTACAAAGTACAACCATGGCATATCCTGTCAGGCACGATTTATGTATAGTTGCTCTTGTTATATGATGAAGGAGAAGCTAAGGTAATACATTACAAGTTTATTCCTCTTCATATTCAAATATCAATTCTTTTATCTCAACAAAATACACATTTTGTGGGTGATGGCTTTTGTCCCATCTCTCACCTTTAAGGCACTCTTACTGAGAAGTACTGCTGAAGGTGTGTTGAGATGTTCTTCATGGTATCACCTTCCAAGGTCCTGTCTTGCTCTGTTTTCTCATTCTTTAATAAGATGTCATTTGTCTAGTCATAATTGCCTGACAAGGATGTTGTTTCTCATGGCATCCTGTAACATCAAGCACTGTTGAATTCTTACCTTTAGTATCCAGAATCTTCGGGAGAAAGTCTATGTGAACACCACATGAGAGAATGTTTCTTCACCCTAGCTCTTGTTCTGAGTGCCTAAGCAAGGGAGTAGGCAGCAATTATCAATCTTCTTGGCCTTTCAGCAGAGATCTCTGGTAAATCTTTTGATAAGAAGTGCAGTGAGTTTCATGCATCTGACAAATGAACAGTATCTAAAGAAGATTCAATATCTGGGGTTAAAATAAAAAATACCAGTAATTGTATCATAGTCCTTGTCCCTGCCAATAAATAATACCTCGCTCTTTTACAGTGGTTTTCATCATTGGATCTCAAGATACTTTTCAAAAAAGCTTTTTTGCCCATATTTTCTTTAATGTTTTGTCCAGTCTAGCTTTAAATGTCAGTGCTCAAAAATGTATTATATTTCCAGTACACTTCTGAAGCCCCAAGGCAGGAAAACAAATAAGAAGCATTTATCCACACATCATATAAAAATTAATGATGAAAACCACCAGAGGATAAGGATCAAGGCACACTGCATGTAGTCTCCCTCTGATAATTGTTCTTGCCATTTCCAGTTCCACATAGTCACTCGGAAACCAAGCTTAAACAGAAAAAAGCAGAGTGAAAGTAAACAGTTTCAAAGTTGACTAATTGAGTTTCTATGTTTAAAAATCAACATTTTGTTTCTGAAAATATGTACTTTTAAAAATATAGTTTTCTAAATTACATAATTGAAATCATTAAAGCTATTATTATACAGGCTGTGGTAATCAAAGACATGCAATCAAAATCAAAGATTGGTCTCAACAACCAGAAGCATGTCAGACAAGTCTGATTATCAACATACCACCTTTTGTTGTCATAATGATTCATACTGATGTTTAGGGTAGAGTTACATGCAGCTGCTTTATAGTTATGTAGAACTAATGGCCAAAGCTGCTTTTACAGCCTGTGGACATGGGAATAACTTTTATGTTCAAGAATTTTGCTCATGTCCTAATATGTTAACTAACTGCTTGGATAGAAGACAAAGTGTAAGTGTAGATTAGAAAATTTGCAGCAAATCTATTTTCCAAGCAAAAAGAGCAAATTTACCAAAAGATAAATTGGAAGAAAGAAGTTATTTTGAAAGGACCTTAATTTCATTTCTTTTTGACGTATCAAAGTTGTTCCCATGTCCTTTAAAAGGCCTTACATTGAGATTACACTAATTTAAATATTCGCTTTTAAAAATATTTTCCCTTACATTATATGTAAAAAGGTTAAATCACTGAAAATGAAATAAAGTCTATATTCAGCATAAAATGTTTTCTCTTTTCTTATACAGTATTATTACCTCTATATTAAAACACTTTAGATTAAATTTTCGTTTTGTTGTCTAGAATAATACTTGAACTCTTAATAAGATACAAGATTTCCCATCCAGGTTTATTAGAAATGAATTTTGTCCTAGACATAAACAAGACATGATTTATTTTACTACCAAAATTAAATTCAATTTATAACTGTTGAATTTTGCCTTTTAAAAATATATTTAAAATAAATTTATTTTTTCTGTTTTGCCACAATAGTGCCACAGCAAGCACTCATGGTTCTAGTGATGGGCTGTATTATTCATATTTCAGCGTAAATTGCCTTAAGCTATCCTTAGAGTGTCAGAACTTGTGTACTATATAAAACACTTTTAACTCATGAAAAATTAAAGCACAGCATGTTATCAACATGATACAGTCAATTTAAAGAACAACATTATAAAATCAAATTCAACAGTCTGAATGTTTAAAAAGATGAAAAATGTTTGTACCTGCATCAGAGTTAGTTACTAAATTTTTATGCTAGTACTGACACATTTTACCTCATTTTTAGTAAGTTTCCAACTCTTCTGCTCCTTGAAAAGACATCAAAAAGCAAGACAGGGAAAGCAAAATAACAGACAATAGCCTGTATCCAACTGACTTCTGCTTAGTTTTCTTTGTTTAGAAGATCCTTCCTATTTCTTGATTTGAAGTGGTAACTTCATAGAATCATAGAATCATAGAATGGTTCAGGTTGGAAGGGACCTTAGAGATCATCTTGTTCGAACGTGCGTANCATGAAAAATTAAAGCACAGCATGTTATCAACATGATACAGTCAATTTAAAGAACAACATTATAAAATCAAATTCAACAGTCTGAATGTTTAAAAAGATGAAAAATGTTTGTACCTGCATCAGAGTTAGTTACTAAATTTTTATGCTAGTACTGACACATTTTACCTCATTTTTAGTAAGTTTCCAACTCTTCTGCTCCTTGAAAAGACATCAAAAAGCAAGACAGGGAAAGCAAAATAACAGACAATAGCCTGTATCCAACTGACTTCTGCTTAGTTTTCTTTGTTTAGAAGATCCTTCCTATTTCTTGATTTGAAGTGGTAACTTGAGACCGATCTCTGCAGAATTTCTTCAATCATTGTCCTCAGAAAAATTCCTTTCTTCCTCATGACTGTGCGTATGTGGATGTGTGTGTAAAGGTATGTATGTATATGCATAGTTTAAGAACATCAGAGGGACTTCATGGCTTGGTGGATTTTCAGCCAGTTGGGAAATTAAATTCTTGCCCCTGCTTCAAAGAGCATGTTGGTAATTATATAATTATATATTGCTTTGATAGAGAAGACTGTTGACTATATTACTTACCCAATCAAACTGCATACAGCTCAGCAGGCATGCTGTTTTACTTAGAAGCTCTCAGAAACCTGGATATGTGTCTTCTACTACACAGGCGTATGTGCGTATGTGTATCTTATCTATCGTCTATAATGGAAAAGGTAATCTTCCATTATCTGAGTTTCACTATCTGGTAAGTAGACCTTCCAGAGATGCTACAGGCAAAGCAAGAGTTTTAATTGTCATATGAAATTAGTTTGATGAGGCCCAATTAATACTTGTCGATTTTGTTAGACTCATCCCTAAACAATCACTCTGAGCTCACTGAAGAGAGTCAGAGATTTAATTTAGCAGAAGTATGGGTCTGAATTAACATTCTTTATCACTAAAATTAAAGTGTCTGTTTTCCAGTAGGGTTTCAGATTGTTATCTTTTTTCTTTTTCACATGGCCTAGCAGTAGCGGGTGGTCTGGCATTAATAAAAATTGCCCTGGGGAAAACTCTGAAGAATCACTCCTTTAAACACGCCTCATTTTATCTACTTTACATATTCATTCTCCAAGATTTTCTTACACATATTGAGACCAATACATTAGCGTGTCTAATTCTTATTACCTACACAAATCACTCTTTGCATTAACATCAAACTTACATTAGCAATTATTAGAGTATTACCATAATTATGTCATTATTATAACTTAAACTTGCAGATAGTTTATTTCTCCAAACCAATTCTATCAAAAATCTCAGATGCTGTAACTTGTTACAAATAGCATGCTCCTGTTTTTATTTCTAGCCAACAAAGCCACTTTTGATTACAATTTACATTCTGAGTATTATGATAGCTTTCTCTATCATCTTCCTTGTTATTCAGTTTTCTTACATGAGACAAGCTGACTTTTTCTTCTACTGTGTGAAAAATCGTCCCTTTTGGTGTCAAAATGTGGGAGACATCTGGCTTATTTTTTTCTGGTCACGGGCTTTTGTCCCAGGTGAGAAGATGTTGATTCTAACCTTACCGGGCAGGAGGTCTTGATACCTCAGCTGTGGTGACTCAGTTGAGGAATGAAATCCCTATTAGAAATGATATGATTGAAGTATTCTACACCTTTTTTTACATTACTCTTTACAAGGAAAGTCTCCTTCCTGTGCTCTGCAGGTACGTGTTTAGTTTGAGGAAGAAAGGGACAAGCAATAGAAGTTGAATGTATTCAGCTTAATGAGATCAGATGAAATTCCCCAAAGACTGTTGAAAAAGATGACCAAAGTGACAGGTCACTGTCTAACTTTCAGAAAAAAACAAGGCAAGTAGTGGAGGTTCGCAAATGGAAAGAGATCTAAAGGTAGAACCGTTTTTTAAGAAAGGTAGAAATGGCATCTTAAAAATTACAGCATTGTCTCAGTCCCTGAAAAGTAGTTAAGTCACTGTGTTCCACTGCATGAAGGAGAAGGTGGTAATCAGAAACAATCATGGATTTACATGGATTTACGGAGGGTCAGTCATGCTTGTCAAATGCAAAAGGCTACAATTAAAAAGCAACCTGGACAAACATGAGAAGTGGGCCACATGAATGCAATGACGTTCGAAAAATCCAAGTTGAGGGTGCTGCACCTTGGTTGGGGCAATCCCAGATACGTGTACAGACTGGAAGAAGATCTCACTGAGAGCAATTCTGTCAAGAAGGACTTAGGGATCCTGATGGACACACTGCTGGACATGAGCCAGCAGTGCGTGTTTGTGGCCAGGAAGGCCAACAGTATCCTGGGCTGCATCAAAATGAATGGATAGTAGGGAGAAGGAGGGGATTACCCCTCTCTACTCTCTCATCGTGAGGCCACTCATACTGCGTTCAGGCCTGTGAGGTAGCTGTGCTTATTCAGCCTGGAAAAAGGAAGGTTCTGAAGTGACCTCATTGTAGCCATTCAGTATTTAATGGAGCTTATAAACCAATACAGAGAGTATGTTTTTACACATTCTGATAGAGGGGACAAGGGGTAACAGTTTTAAACTTAAAAAAATGAAATTTAGATTAGCTGATAGGAGGAAATTTTTTGTTCAGAAGATGCTGGGGCACTGGAACTGGTTGACCAGAGAAGCTGTGGATGCCCCATTCCTGGAGGTGTTCAGGGCCAGGTTGGATGGGCCTTTTGGAAACCTGGTTGGGGGGTAGGTGTCACTGCCCATGGCAGAGGGCTTGGAACTAGATGATCTTTAAGGTCCTTTCCAACCTAAGCCATTGTATGATTCTATGATATGATCCTATGAAATGACTATTTATGGGGGATGGGGACAAATATGTAATTCAGGGAATATACATGTTACAATTTAATACAATTTAGAACAGCTCCTTCCATGATGAGGAAGTATTGGTTAGATCAATGGGCTTGCTAGTGGGATGAAAATTGTCTGTCCTTCTGTATTCCTATGGAAGTGATCATCCATTTCCACTCTGGCTTCCATCCAGTAATGAATGTTTCAGTTATCAAGTCCAGGGACTTCTACTTGACAGAAACCTCAAGAAGTTCAACAGTCAGCACTGCCAAGTTCTGCACCTGCAGTGCAGTATTTCTGTGGTACAGGATGGGAGGCTATTGGCTGAATAATTGCCTTCCTGAAAGAAGGATGAATATTCAACATCACTCTGGCTATGAAGCTCAGCAGTGAGCTTCCATTGCAAATTATACACACAATATATTGTGTTACAATAGAAGAAACATGACTGCCATATTGAGGGAAGTTACTGTTCTGTAGCTGGCACTGCTGAGGCCACATCTGGTCTACTGCATCCAGTACAGGGGTTTCTTTTTCAAGACAGACATGGAAAACCTGACAAAGCTCCAACAGAAGGTCCAAAAGCTTTAAGAATGTGAGAAGCAAAGAGAAGTTGAGGAAGCTGGGACTGATTATTCTGAGAATTTAGGGATGATCTAAGAGATGTCTGAAACTACATGAATAGCATTTACAAAGATGATAGGGTCAAATTCGTTTTGACACTAAAAAAACAGTATTTCAAGGGAAAAGGGTCACAAAATCAGTCTTGGTGAGTCAAGTTGGACATAAAAAAAAGACACAAAAACAGTGGAGGACTAGTGTTTGCAATGACACAGTTTACAGGGATATGGTGAAGCCTCCAATCTTGGAGCTATGCAAGACTCATTTAGATACTGTTATGACAGATCTGACCCAGTGTTGTTGAGAACTCAGCTCTGAAATGGAGACTGGACTACGTGCTACTCTAAAGGTACCTTCCAACCAACATCTCTATGATTGTATTTTAGACATCTACTGCAGGATGAAATAAATCGTAGTCTTTACACCCTGACTGCAACAGCTAATACTGCTAAGGGAGGTAGAGACAACATCTTTAGTTGTAGCTGATGAACCCTATCCTTAGAGATTTCAAGGCTGAAATGCATCTTTGTAAACGTAATTGTCTGTAATTTGAGCTAGTTGTCCTGTACTCATCTTTCATTGTTTGTAAAGTGCAATTCATTTCATCAAAGACTAGCCAACCAAAATAGGTGAAGTTAATTGCATGATAAATAACAGTTTTTTACGCTGGCTACAAAGAAACCAAGATTACTTAAATAAAGCATAGATGTTAACCTTTAGCGGTTCTCATTTTTTCATTTGAATACTACTATGAATATTCACATCATCCACTTAAGCCAGAAATTGTTTATGCTGGGCCTTTCTTCCTGCTGTATATTAGGAGTGAAAGTAGTAGCTGCTTACTAAATTCTCAAAATTAAATATCTGTTGGCTTTATTAAAAATAAATGTATTGGGCATTAGTTTTAAAATGAGTTTATCAAACGTTGCACTGTGTTTGTAACAGATATATTTGCACAAATGCTGAGATAAAATTATTGTCTGGCCATCATGCAGTCACATATGTATTTTACTCTTTTGATAATAAGATGATATAAGAACTTATTAGGTAACTTTCTGCAATCTCATCTAAACTTGTGCTTTAGAGGAGAGGAAAAGAGCACCAACAAGGAAATTTAAAATGATAACATAAAAAATATACTGATTTAGAAACCCAACTGTGTAGAATACCAAATTGCATATAGTCTGGTTTGTTACACTGAACTATATTGCAATATGCCAGGTTATTGAATTAAGAAGGGAAAATTATAGACTGTTTGAAGTCAAAGAAACAGATGGAAATTTTTAAAAATAATAAATTCAGACAATGATATATACATATTTTTCACATCTTTTGGACTTGTGCTATTCTGTTGTTTGACTATCTGTTTTCATTGGTAAATATAGAACGTTGTAGTAGTAGTAACTGCAAACATAAACATAGGTTATTGTGTAACTTTATATATTCTTTCAATGAGTTTTATATGAAGTCTTTGTTTGAAAAGTAACAGAAAATGAGAAACATGCTCTGAATTACTGAACATCCATTCACCATGTTTGTAATTTTAATTTTAATGTTTAATTTTAATGTTTGTTGAAGTCATCAGTCTGATTCATGAGATTCTGATCAATTGAAGCAAGTTCCCACTGGCTATTATTTTTTGCCTCTTTTGTACACTGTAGATGTTCACCACATCTGTAGAAGATGGGGAATATTGACAGTAATTTCTAGGATATTTGAGAAAAATTCTCCTCTGTGCTTTTAGGTTCAGTTTAGTTACTCAGCTATAACTGAAGAGAATTTGGCAGCGCACTATTTAGGATACGTATTTCCACTTAAAATATCCCACTGCTATCAAGAAATAATATAGCAGCTTTTAATTAGGATCTTTTGCATTAAATGTTCTGCATAGTTACCTAATATAATAAACCTTTATTTCATAAACTGTGGAAATCGGAGTATTAATTCAAGAAATAGATTAAAAATAAGATTGCAAAAGAAATATTAAGAAAAACAGAATAAGTTATATATATATATACATATTTTTTTTCTGAAAGTGGTTCTATTTTCCACTTCTGGCATAACTTGTTGAATATTCTAAACAAGTAGTAAAATGAAATTGAACCACTGACCTCCAGGCCAGGGATTAAATCAGAGGACAGAATTGTTTCAAAGCCCTAAATATACCCCTAAGGGCCATCCCATTTCTGTGGTGAAGCTAAGCTAGATAGTGGTAATTCTGTCCATACTCTATGTCCACAATTTGATTTCTAATTAAAAGAACTCCAGATAATAGTAGTATGCAGGAAACTCACAATTTTACAACAGTTTCTAGTCTGAAATAACTAGGGATCAGGAACTCTAGGTGTGCTACATATATACTGTATATATTACTACATATGTATATACTACTGTACATGTACTAGCAGAGCAGGTAATAAGTAACTAAAAATCTTACTTGCTGAGATGTAAAATTATATATAGAATTTTAACAGCTGCTGGTTCTCAAGGTTTTATATATATCTATATGTAAGGATTATAGCTTATTTTTCTAAATTTTAACTAGTTCTTGTGCCACTATGAACTCCCTTGCATTATCTTCAAATTACCTCTGAATGAGGAAATCGTATATTCACAGTCAAATTTCCATTTGTATTTGAAACGACTTGGTGTCCTTTCATGAGACAAGTACTTGTTTTCAAGAAGAAAATGCCTTCTATGAGGAGCACGTCCAGTACAAGATTTTGCTTTGTTGTACAAATTCCATTTTCACTTTCATATTTGTGCTGATTTGGAAACATTCCAGCCAAAACAGTGTTGCCAACACTGCTTTACAATTCTTTAGCAAATCACTGTTTAGCTTTTGATATCCTTGCAAGTCAAGTCTTCAAAATTTCCAAACACATAAGAATCAGCATTCTGGACTAATCCAAAGGGTCAGTATGTTATTTCCAAGGTGGAGGGGAATGACACATGACAAAAAACTATATATATATATTTGCAGAATATGCTTATTCTGATATTTTTCTCTCCCCAACACTTTTATTGAGAATGGTTTGTGTGGGTGCATATATAGATCTAGAATCATAGAATCATTTAGATTATAATTAGATTATCCCTTCAGATAATCCCTTAGGGAGCTGGGATTGTTTAGTCTGAAGAAGAGGAGGCTCAGGGGAGACCTTATTGCTCTCTAGAATTGCCTGAAAGGAGGTTGTGGTGAGGTGGGGGTTGGCCTCTTCTCTAAGGCTGTTTGTGATAGAATAAGAGGGAATGGCCTCAAGTTGCACCAGGGGAGGTTCAGGTTAGATATTATGAAAAAATTCTTCTCTGAGAGAGTGATCAGGCACTGGAACAGGCTGCCCAGGGAATTACTTGAGTCACCATCCCTGGAGGTCTTCAAGGTATGTTTGGATGTGGAACTGAGGGACATGGTTTAGTGGATAATGTTGGTGGCAGGTGGACAGTTGAATTAGATGATCTTGGAGGTCTTTTCCAACCTTGATAATTCTATGGCAATCAAGTCCAAACATCACCTAGCACTACAAGTCCATCACTAAACCATGCCCCTAAATGTTACATCAACACATCTCTTAAAAACACCCAGGGATGGCGACTCCACCACTTCCCTAGGCAGCCTGTTTCTCCATGAAGAAATTGTTCCTGACATCTAATCTAAACCTACCCTGATGCACCCTGAGGCCATTGCCTCATATTCCATTACTTGTCACCTGATAAAAGAGATCTACACCCACCTCAGCACAACCTCCTTTCAGGTGTTGTATACACATACATGCATTTATGTATTTTGTAGACATGAATATATATATCGGCCCATGCAGTTATGTGTGCATCTGTATAATACTGTAGATCGTTTATTCTTGTTCATTCAAACAATTTGCCTGTGCTCCCCCAGATAGACCCAGCCCTTATTCCAAGTGCTCAATCACAGACTCAGGCTGTGACTAGCATTCCCCTACACTAATGAAGCAATTGTCACAGAACATGGTGCCAATGCTATGACAATGTGTAGTGCGTGATGTGTTGGGCTAGGGTATTTTCTCTTAAGACATGCATATTCTAGCCAATTGAAGCAGATCTCTGGTGGGTATTATTTATTGCTTTGCCTTTGTTTTTAAGAAGCCACTGGCAATGCCCAAATGAATAGTGATGGTACAGTTGGAGCTTCTCTGTTGTGGGATGTGAAGGTTTATAGACGAGTTTATAGAATGTCAAGTCATATTATCTGCTACATGGGAAAATGACCTGACAGGCAGAAATCAAAGCTTCAAAGTGTCATTCTAATACACTGGGGACTAAGAGCCGCTGACCTACCTTTAGTGATATAAATTTGTTTGTAGTGGTACAAAAATAGCTTCCACTTTGGATCCAAAAATATTGCAGCTTGAAAGGTCAAAAATTTCATAATAATTCTTGACTAGAAGTGCATAGGCATGAGATACAATGCTTTCCAATTCCTTCTGTTTATTCTTTTTAACCAATAATTAATTGTACTTCACCAGGTTACCAGGAGGGGCATTATTATTCTAACAATGACTTGTGACTGCCTTTGCAAAGTCAGCATCTAACTTGTTTAAAGAAACTGAGGATAAAATTAAGACACCTGAGTTCGAACAGCTTTCAAGTGATTCTTGGGAGTGGCAAGAGCAGGAGTTGAGTAAGGCATTGCTGTCACCCACCTTTTGCCCTACATGAGGCTGGTGGCTCTGTTAGCTGTACAGTTTACACCTATACATTCAAAAGTGGAGTTCTGCTCTCATCAGTGCCTAACCTTGGAACTACTTCAAGCATGTAAAAAACTGCTGTCGGTAGTAACATTTTCCAGGAGAGTGAAATTTGGCATCTGAGCAAAGCTGGCTTCTTCACTTGTTCCCCCTGGGATTCACAATGTAGCTGTGTCTTTGAGTTATTCATGCCACACTTAACCGTAGCAAGCTTTGCACACACCATACCTGACACTTTTACTGCTGCTAGCTCACTGGTTAGAGACTCTAATCAAGGAATAAGAGACCCAGATTCTTTCCTTCCTTTGTATGAGAGAATTAGAGCTAATCTCCAGGCTGATATACTTTTTGTCACTTTTCTTTGAAGTTTCCTGCTTAGGATGGAATAAAACTGGCACAGAACTGCTATTTTAAATGCTTTGAGTAAAAAAGCTCTTGGGTCAGCATGCTGTATTTTATCAGAGTTGTATAGGAAACTTAGTACTTAACTCTAGGCAGTAAATTTCACTAAAAAAGCCTCCAAAGTACCTATGATGTTACAGTGTGGGCTTTTTTTTCTTTTTCTTTTTCTCTCTTCTTTTCGTTTTCTTTTTTTGTTCTCTTTTCTTCCTCTCAATCTTTTATGTATGTAAAATGTAAGAGCAGCAGTGCTAAATCATACTGAAGGCCCACCTTTGATGGTGGCCAGGAACAGATGTTCAGAGAACGAGTATAAGAACAGGATATGCACAGAGTGATACTTTTCTGGCTTACATTATTCTAGCTTCTGGCAATCTCTGGTTCAGGGATCTCTTGAACTAGAGCCAGAGGCTGTAATTGGACCACCATGTTTAGTAGTCCTCAGTGAATCTTTCCTCCATTAGCTTGCTTAATCATCTTATGAATCCATTTATACTCTTGGCATTCAAAACATCCTGTAGCCACAGGTTCAACAATCCATTTAAGTGTTGAATAACAAAGGTATTTCCTTTGAGCATTTCAGAAAATTTTCTTTGTAATTTCAATTTTATGTTCTCTCATTTCCATGTCATCAAAAACACAATGCTTTTACCCAGTCATGTTTTTATAGATCTCTGTTGTATCTCATTAATCTTTTGTCTAAGCTTAATAGTCTCAATAAGTTTAATATTTTCATAGAAAAGCCTTGCATGTCTTTCAGCTGTCTACTGGTACTATGTTCCTTTTCATATGAGATGATCAGAATCTCAAGAAGCTGTCAAAATGTGAGTGCACAAAGATTTTCACAATAAAAATATTCAGTTAGATAGTTTTCGATATTATTTAAGTTCTGTTGTCTATTCCTCACTTGATACTTCTTAATATTTTATTTTGACCGCAGCTAAATATTAGATTCTCATTATCAAAAAGTTCACTATATATATATATATGTAAAACTGGAAAGTCTATTTAAACTTTATGACATTCAAACATTAACATATAGTTAAATTAATTACATTTTAACGGAAAATAGGAAATAAATGTAGAATGTTAACATAAACTGAACTAAAGGATTGTTTATGCTGTTCATAATTTATAGAGATTTTAAAGGCTCAAGCAAAGATTAAGTTCCTTTTATTACAAGTATGACACAAAAATTAAAGTAAATTTTACAGATTAATAAAAGAGAAGTAACAGATGAAGGAAACAAATTATTATTGTACTGTTCTACTGACAAAGAAAAGAAGCAGAGAGAGGTTCACTTGAGTTTGCCAGACCATACAAGAAAACCTATACATTTTTATGTAGTTTCTTTGAATCTTCTGAAAATCACTGCCAAAAAATCACCCAATATTTTTTCAATTCCTGAACAGAACTATGCCTTACTTATCTGTTTAAGTAATCAGAAGTATTGTATCTTATTATAAGGAATACACCAAACTAATTTACAAACTTCTGGAGTTTTGCTAACTTTTGATCAGAATTTTACAAATGGATGTCCTTGTTTGGCCTCTTTCAGGAATTTCTCCTGCACTGTTTCTTAAAACATGGAAATGTGGGCAAACTTAGTGGTGGAGAGTGGAGAGAAGTGGTCATTCTTCAGGTTGCTCTCATTCTGTGCATATTTTCTGGATCACTGAATTGATAACTTGCTTCCAGTACTCACATGAAATGATGCTTCAGCTGCACCTTTGGTGAGATCACCACTCAAGAGATACTTTCTTGCAAGACTTCAGGTGAGAAATAAGGAGAAATATATCCAGAAGAGATCTACTAGTGACTGGAAGTACCCTTCTAACAAATCTGGAGAATATTCACTAGTTTTGTGAATTCGTAGATTTTCTCTGATGAAATAATAATAAAAGAGTCATTAGTATAACTCTCTTTCATGGCACCAGGATGGGATTATTTCTGATTTATGGAACAAAAATACCACTTTCTAAGTTACTAACACTATTTCCTGCATTGCTGATGTGCTCTTGGAGTTTTCCTAGACACAAGTATTCTCTTTGTTTCTCACTCCCACATTTCTCTAGTAATAGTGGAAATGAGCCAGATCTGTGAGAGCCTTCTATCCTTTTCTTGACTGACATACATACTCAGTTTGAAGTGTGAATAACTCAAGAGATGATTTTAGGATCAATATAAATAAAATCAACAGTTCTCTGACTGAGAGTTCTTTGTTATTGTGCTGAGTAGCCATAGCAGTGGACAAACTTGGAATATGGTGTGGCATGCTATGAATCACTCTTTCTTTGCTGACACTTTGATTTATTGAACTGCTAAGATTAAGATACAGATGTTCTATGTAATATGTTGCTCTGTGGATGCAAAAACATGACTTGTAATAAATCCATTCATTGTTCACTTTTGACTTTTAGGGCACATACTCCTTCAACTAATTCATCTCCCTGAAACTTATCCTTCTATTAGAGATCTGTGAAGAGCCACCATCCTTCAGAAGCAGGCAACAGTCTAATACTTCATTCTCTCTGATGTATGTAGAATTGCCTGCTGTATAAAGCACCCCACACAAGGTTTATGGTGGACAAAGCTCAGAATATTCATAGTTTGTCTTTGTAAAGAAGTGCAATGATTTTCAAGTAACGTTAAATCTCATGGAAGCTCTAATTTTAGGAAGAGAACAGTGAATATTATAGCAATATGTTTTCAGCAATGTTAAAGATGAAGGTAGATTGATGGCATTATTCCTCTTGAAGCTGGCAAGACAAGGTCTAAATTCAGTCTGAAACTCAAATCTATGTGACTGTTAAGTCAAAGCCAAAGAAAATGATCTCTCAGTGGGACTCAGTTTGTAGTCAGTGCCCTAATGTATGTGGATATGCATTTCTGACTGGCTAGTAACAGAGAGGATAGAAAGATTATGTCAGTCTGCATCTCCATGCGAATGTAAACATGCTGTAAATGGATCAAGAAACAAATAAAAATGTAGAATAGCAGATAATGCACAGGAAATAAAGGATTAATTAGAAATAATAAGAATATAATAGTACTATCAAAAAAGGAAAAAAAATCCAACACTGCAGCAGAAGGTGACTGTAGCATGATTTCAAGTAGGGAAAACTGGTTTTTTGCTGTTATGTTTCTGTAAATTATATTGAAACTCTGGGTGTCTGATATTTAGTTGGGAGCTCCAAGGAAGATGATAAGAGTCGAAAATGGAATTAGTGTAATATTCTTATAAAACGTGGCTAAATGTGTGTTTTTCCAGCCTGTAACTTTTTACTATTTGGCTGCTTGGTGATTTGTGGTATGTGATCACTTTAGCATTAGTAGTAGTACTGACATTTATCTTTTCCATCAGAATAAGAACACTAGAAATACCAGACTCCCACAGGAGGCTGCTAAAATCATTCAGACTCCAGAGGAACAGAAGGAATTAGTAGTTTTATGAGTATTTTCTTTGGCATCTTGTAAGAATTTCAATGACATTTATAACCATTTTTATTAGGTATGAAGAGTATGTAAACTCTATTTACTTCTATTTAACAGTATTTCCTGCTCTCACTCCTATCCGGGGATTACTCCTCTGTCGTACTCTGCTAACATAAAAATAAGATATAAGTCAGCTTTGCTGGTCAGCTCTAAAAAAGAGCACACAATGAATTCCTTCTCTGTGCCTATTAAATCTTCCTGATGGGACCCAGTACTCCCTACACATCACTGTTTCTTCAAATAGAAAAAAAAATCTGAAATAAATAATAAGCCAATTTACATATATTCTCAAGTTATGTGGACAATCACAAAGGTGATGAAATAAAAATCTAGGACATTGAGTGTTCATAGAATCAAAGAATCACAATATTGTTTGAGTTGGAAGGGTCATTTAAAGGCCATCATCCCTTGCAATGAACAGGGACATCTACAGGGTGCTCAGGGCCTGGTCCAGTCTGACCTTGAACGGCTCCAGGGATGGGGCATCCACCACCTCTCTGCACAACCTGTTCCAATGCTTCCCTACCCTTATCATAAAAAAGTTTTTTCTTATATCCAGTCTAAGTGTTGGATAGCTAGAGCTAGTCAACAATAGCTAGAGCAAAAGCCTGTACTTCAGACAGTAGTATAGCTTCTGCATGGATGGGCAAGAGTTCACAGACTAGAGAGTTTATTTGGTAAAAGTTAGATAGAAAGTGAATTTAAAATAACTAGTCATTCACAGAAATACATCTGTATTTACTAACAGTCGTATTATTTGTCTACAATTCAATAAGCTAATAAATAGCAGGATGAGCTATTCATTGTGAATCATTGATGAAATTTACTGCTTGTTTTTCTTGTGTGAATTACTAGGAATCGCATCACAGTTTCTGTGAGTTTTTCATTATTCAAAATAAGTCACTGAATATTTTGAACAAATAATATTTCAGCATACAGATTTTCCTATTTATGAATATTCATGTATAATTTACAGCTTTTTAACTTATTCAGAAATTCAGATTTCATCTGTTTTGTTGACACATTTAGACATACCGATATAGCCTTATATCCTGCCTAAAATGAAAAGTTCCTATAGTTGGATTTCTGGGGCAAATATTTACATCAGTGCATTGAAAATATTCTGTGCATTACTCTTCACAAAGATGTTATTTAAAATTCTCTGGATACTGTTTTTGGAATATGTCTTTGAATATATATATATATATTGCTAGGTTTTTTAGGTTATTTAAAGGAAATGAATAGATATAAGTCAAGAAAAGCCAGTTGGAAATACTTTCCTGCTTTATTTCTCCTAGTCTTTTTCCTTTAAGAGCAGTCTTCTTCAGAGGTTATCCAGCACATGCAGTGTATTATGGATGGATAATTTTATGGACATGACTAACGTACATAGCCAAAAACAAACAAAATTAAATTTCAATTTGATATGCATTATTTCCCCTTGAAAAGATAAATATTTTCATTCACAATTTCATACTTAATTTGATGTCTCTGTTCAACTGCCCCAGTCAATACCTTGTTTAGGGGCCAGTCTTAAATTCGTGTCTCTTAAAGACCTGTTGTCACTTTAGTACTCACTAATGTAGGTAGAATAAAAATGACTGAGGAAATATATGTTTATTTTAATAGTTTTCATCTTAATCAGATTTGGGAAGATGAGACTTTCTAGTCTTATTTTCTACACAGGTTAGTATGAAGGCTGCTCTGGAAGTAATGTCTCCTATTTTATTATGTTGGCTCACAATGTCAGAAGCGAATGGTGGTATGGCAGTAGGGGTTGAACCTTTCCACCAATATTCCATTACATTTTGTTGCCAGGTGACAGATGGCAGCAAAAGGGCAGTCTGACAAAATTGTGACTAAACGGAAGTGCAGATGAAGAAAAGGAGTGAAATTGAATTCCTCCATGTGGGAAAAAAATGGTACATATTGACAATCATCAATGCTTGCTGAATGTTTCTGGAGACCAAACAGTCGATGTGAGCACACTGAGGCAGTGAGTGGTGCATTTCAGCAGAGGCAGCAGCGACAGTGGGTCACCTCCGCTGGTGCAGAATTTATGAGTGCAGCATGCAGATACTTGTTCTTTGTTGGTGAAAATAGCTAATGGTGGTGACTATGTTGAAAAATAGATTTTTGTATCTGAGAATTTTCTCTGTCAAATAGTGTTATTGTGCTTTTTTGTATCTGTTGTATTTTTCATGGAAAAAAACAGGAGGTGTTACTTTTTGAGCAACCTACACACATGTTAGTGTGGGTGAGGCCAAGTAGATGTAATTAAATGGATTTCAGGCTGGTCTTGGTGTTTCACCATGGGATAAAATTATACAAAGTACCACTCATGAAGACATTTCTCAGTGACTTCTGTTTAACTAAGTTTGGAGATGTTTACTGTATTTCATGTTTGTCTTTTCTATATCAAATATTTGTCTAATCCCTTCACACTTTCTTACAATACGGCAATGTTATTACATGCAATAGAATCTAGAGCAAGCATGTGCTGAAGTTCAGGCATGGGAATTTCTTTTTGCAGCTATGATTTTGGATTCTTGTAGTATCTTCAAGGGAAGCCAAATATGACTGAGTAAAGCAATAGGGAAAGGAAATTCACATTTCAAAGACTTCTGCTATGAAAGCTTCTGTCCTGGTAATTAGAGACAGAGATGAAATTCAAATTTAGCTTCATATGTTGCATTTGAGTCTCTAGATTGATTTTCATGTCTAGATTTATATTTCTAAGCTTTCTTTCTGCTAGAACTCTATCATTACTAAGTGATATGTAGAACACAAAAAACAATATGAAATTAGCTCTACCTGGACCAAACTAAAAATTCATCTTGCACAACTGCCTTTTGCATACACATATATTCATATTTTATAAAGTTATATGTGATACTCTGGATGATGGATGGTCTTCTGTCATCACAGCATCTGATTCCCTCATAAGTATGAAAATCGTAAAGGGAAACCTGAAGCACAAAATCCTACAAATAATAGTCACAATATATGGTTTGTGGCTGGAATCACAGTGATTTCTGGCCAAAAGATCACAACTGTCCCATATGCCAAGTGAGAACCAGCCTTCCTCTGATACTGTATATCTACATATTAAAATTAAAAAAAGAAAACAAAAATACTTTTTGCAAATCGCAAGAGCAATCACACAAATTGTCTGGATTGTCTGGCTTAGGTGCGTTACTTCCATTAGTGCCATGTTCAATAGAAGTTCCAGATAACAAAACAGAAAGATGGGTGGTGCATTTTTACAACCCACAAATACTAATTTTAATGTAGTCATACATGCTGTTTTATTTTTAGACTTCAATATTTTTACAGACCTTTCTCTTTCCTGTTGTTTTTCCACATTTCTCTTCCTGTCATTTAGTTTGCTTATCTTTAAAGAAGCAGTTGCTTACTTTTGTTTTTTTCTTTCCATTTTTTCCTGTAGAATTATTCTGTGTGATTTATTTTCCTCCCCTTTTGGCACTGAGGATCTGTTGTAAATAACTTTTGCATTTCTGTTTTCATTCACAACAATTCTGATTAACAAAAACTCATCTCTTAGCAGATTACAACCTATCAAGAGAGCAAATCTCCCTGTCACGTGTTTTTTAATATAAATATTGAGATAATTTTAGATGTTTGATTTTTTGTAATAACTTGAAATTTTCTCTTGCACACTTCCTCTAGATGTCGGATCTTTTGAACCATCAGTTTTATTTTCTAAGCAAATAATCCAAAAACTTAAATAAGGTAAAAGGTCAAAAATTAGCCTCAAAAATTCTGTGCTGAAAGAAAAACATATTTAAAAGGTAAAAGTATGTGTATGTAAATAAATAATAATATGAAGAGAAAATGGACTTTGGTTATATTAACATAGTTTTTAACCACAAAGTCAAACATATGAATACAGAGTATAAACAACACTTTTTTCTAACAGTTTTTAAGAAGAAAGGTCTCTAAAATGAGTTTGAAATTCTTGTAGATTAATTGCTGTGCATAAGCTGCCATGCAATGCCAAGACAAGAAAATGCTAAGAGAGAAAATATGAACATTCTTTATATAAAGCATGGGTGTCCAACCTTTTGTCTTTCCTGGGCTGCACTGAGTGAAGAGAAATTGTCTTGGGCTGCATATAAAATATATAATATAGTTAATGTATATAAATAACAAAAATGTTTTATTTTTTAATGTTTCTTATTAAAACATTTAATATTTCTTATTGAAATATTATAAAAGAGAGCAACAAAAACATAAAACTAATGTGATATTTGACCCTATTTTTGTAAAACTAATATATCAGCCTGGTTCAATGAAAGTGGTTGCAATTCTCAGTGAGTTTTCAAGGTGTTCATCAGAGATTTTTGATGAAATTTTACTCTTCCTGTGCTTCATCCTTGAAAATAGTTGTCTACAAATGTACATACTGCCAAAAAAGTAATGATATGAATAAAGTGTGATTGTGAAGAGAGGGATATTCTTCTCTGGTAAGATAGGTTTTGAAAAGTCTGGTAAAGGGACATGAGAAAACTTTTGAGTTGGATAACTGATCACAACTGTATATATTCCATTTGAAAATTTTCAGGCAATGTATACACGTCAACTGAAAATGGAGCTGCAAATGTACCAAGGAAATTGATGATTTTTTCATCAATCTTGAAACCTATTCTCAAATTCTTGTATCAAAATGGAAAGCAATGCTACATATTTTTCACTGTTCACAAAACTGTTTAGTCCATGTATCAAAATGCATAAAATTATCTGTCATAGCTTGAGTTAGCACTGCACTGCACCCTCCCATTGTCCTGGCTTCAAGATAGCACCCCGATGTTTGGTTGTTGCTGAGTGATGGGTGTGGGGCCAGGGCGAGGCTGAGCTGCTTGGTGAGGCCAAGCAGCCATGACAGCTTGGCAGCAAGAGGAGGCTGCATTGTGAGCAAGTGGGACACGACTGAAAAGGAAATATGATGGAGTAGGAAGGCAGCATGGCTTAGCTTGTGCCAGCTCGGTAAATTAGGCTAGAAACCAGCCTCGATTCTCATCTTTCTCTTCTCCCCTCCTCTACTCAGTTAAATATCAAAATAATTAAATGCTCCAAAAATCATAGGTTGGTTGCTGAAAATGTTTGGTTGCACAGTTCATCTAGACAGTGAAAGAGACCATTTCATGTTTCTTTTTAGCCTGAAAATTGAATAATACAAGATAAATTTTTGTTACTTATGTTCTAATACAAATAGTTCTGTTTAAACACAGAAAGTCCTTACCTAAACAGTCTTTTAAGCTAAACCAAGCCAATCAAAATAAAAGTTTTAATGTGTAGGTTTTTGACATCAGAAATTTCAGGTTTCAAATAAATTTAAAAAATTAATTAATAAATAATAATTTAATTAATAAATAAATAAGTTATTTTTGTCATTTGGATTGAGGCTTTTACAGTGAATAAATACAAAATATTGATTGAAAAGAACCAGTGCATTTTTTAAATGTCCACATGTTCAAGAGAAAACTCTACTTTCTAAGTTATAACTCCTGTTAAAGTATCACAGAATTTTTTATTTCACAGCAGTAATTTTATTTCCAAAGCTCCCTCAATTCCCACTTAGAGTTGAAATGGTACATAAATATAAAACATAAGAATATGGTCAATTACAAGATTTTATATGTGTAGACAAATTACTTCTTATTTTCTGCTAGAGGAATGACTTTAAATTATAGAGACAATAAATAAATAAATAAATAAATATAATCTCGTGCACTCCTTAACCGTCCAGGTGGCCAAAAATTATTTTCCAATGTTCATGAATTTTTTAATTGTTCTACTTCTTTTTACATTCGAAGTAATGGACTTTTTATACTTATGACAATCTGTTCTGATTAATCATACCTACGACTTTATGACTTGTAATTTAAAACCTTGCCTAGTCACACTTGTTAACTTTCTGTCCTAAAAATACCTTTATTTGCCCTTTACAGAGCCTTACTGGCAGCTGTCTTTTTTTTTTTTTTTTTTTTCTGAAAAGAAAAAAACAACCCACAACTGTCAAGTGGCACTCCAGCTGTCATGAACATAACTCCGTATGGCAGATTATTGTGTAGGTGGTAATGAGAATGTGACACACACGTCCCCTTTTTAGAAGGAGCAATGTCTGCTCTAGTAAGTTTTATATTGTATTGGAATATTCAGTGCCTCAAAAAATGTCTAAGGACTCAATACTGATTCCTTACCTGAGTTCAGCTTCAAAATCACTTGAAGACATAAACCCAAATATTATACAAACCCAAATATTATGAACATGCATCATCCAGGGATTTTCTCTTCTAGAGGACTCTACAGGTCTGACCTATAGTTCTGACACAGATGAAGCCTGTCGTATCTCTCTCTTACTTATTTACTTTTCTTTTCTTTCTTTTTTTTTTTTCTATTTTACCTGTTTAACAACAGATTAGACATTCAGATTAGAGATCCATTTTAGAGACTGAACTTCAGACTTCTTTAAGAAATAAACAAGCCATGTTGCTCTCTGTGGTGATTTCAGTCTTTTCAGCTTCCAAAACTAGACCCCAAAAGAGTACACCTTTCTCCATTCGTTAGATATTGACATTTGCTGTGTTCAAGACTAGAATAGGAGGGTTGCTTTTGTTCAATTGTTGCTGTAGAGTCAAATAGTGAAAGACGTGGGATTATTAACTACATTCTCTGCACTTTCCCACTTTTTCCAGAAACTGTTAGACATTTCCCTAAGAAATGTCAGTTAAATTACTAAAGCCTGTCCAATCTTTCTCGTATTAAATATATATTTTATTATGCAGTATTGAAAGCTGAGACCATTTAATAATTCAGATCTTTTGATGCAGATCAGAGTTACAGATTGATGCAAGCTTAATACTTTAACCCCTCTACAACCAACTCCATGTTCAAGGCAAGGTTGGACAGAGTCCTGGGCAGCCTGATCTGCTGGGTGGCAACCAGCTCACAGCTGGGGGTCGAAGCTGAATGATCTTTAAGGTCCCTACCAATCTAAGCCATTCCATGATTCTATAACTACAACACAAAATATATAAAAAAATAGAAAAAAATATGAACTGAAAAACCTTCAGTCAACGGATGGATTAGGACTACTGAAATTCCTTAGTTAATTAGATTAGAAATTTATATGTTACACATTCCTGAAAGAGACTTGAACCCCCTCTTTTCTAACTCCTATCTTAATTCCAGATTTAACCATAGTCATTCTGCTTTCTTCCTAAAACAAATGTTTCTATTTGCTTCTACCCTTTGGTCCTACCATTAACAAGGAGATGGTTGAAGCCATTGCATTGCGTACTGTCAAGGGTATTTCAGAAATTACTTTAAAGCAGAACTGTACTATCTAAGGCCTATATACTATATCATTCACAAGACTTGCATTATTCTCACTCTTCTTTGTCCTTTTTTCCAGGTGTTCCTCAAATATGAGAATGCATATTTAATAAGATAGTGACTGTCTGTATCTGAATCCTGATCACGTCCAACTACGTAACAGAGTCCCTGAGCTGTAGGATGGTGCCAAGATAAGTGACGTATAGTCACTTAATGGTTCAGGACTGGAGTATGAGGTGCTTGTATGGTTTCATATTGGATCCTCTCCATGAAATATATTGCTTTAAAGAGTCGTCAGATAAAATGTGTAGTAGTGAAAGAACAAAGAATCGATATACCCATATAAATCCCTGGAACACAGGGCTCCATTCCTATTTCACCTTCCCTGTTTCAGAGTCCTTTCTGCTCCCATGAATTCAATAACAGTGAAAGAGGTGACTGATACTGGCTGGCAAGGTTACTTACAGGATCACAAAACCATGGAAGATCTCATATGAGGAAGGAACTCTACAGGTGCAGGTAAGAATCACCTAGTGCAGGTTGGTTCAAGGATCCGGACAGCCTGACCTCAGTACCAGGGAAAGTTATGGAGCAGATCGTCTTGAGGGAGATTACACGGCACGTGCATGGCAACCAGGGGATCAGGCCCAGCCAGCACAGGTTCATGAAAGGCAGGTCGTGCTTGTCCAGCCTCATCTCCTTCTATGACTGGGTGACCAGACTGGTAGAGGAGGGAAAGGCTATTGATGTAGTCTGCCTAGACTTCAGCAAAGTCTTTGACACGGTCTCCCACAGTATTCTCCTGGGGAAACTGGCAGCCCGTGGCCTGGACAGGTACACTCTTCTCTGGATAGAGAACTGGTTAGAGGGCCGTGCCCAGCGGGTAGTGGTTAATGGAGTTAAGTCCAGCTGGCGTCCCGTTACCAGTGGTGTCCCCCAGGGGTCGGTATTGGGGCCCATCTTGTTTAATATTTTTATTGATGACCTAGATGAGGGGATTGAGTGTACCCTCAGTGAGTTTGCAGATGACACCAAGTTGGGAGGATGTGTCTATCTGCCTGAGGGTAGGGAGGCCCTTCAGAGGGATCTGGACAGGCTGGATAGCTGGGCTGAGGTCAATGGGATGAGGTCCAACAAGGCCAAGTGCTGTGTCCTGCACTTTGGCCACAATAACCCCATGCAATGCTTGGGACAGAGTGGCTCGAAGACTGTGCAGAGAAAAAGGACCTGGGGGTGTTGGTTGGTGCTCAGCTGAACATGAGCCGACAGCGCGCCCAGGTGGCCAAGAAGGCCAATGGCATCCTGGCCTGTATTGGAACTAGTGTAGCCAGCAGGAGCAGGGAGGTGATCATTCCCCCGTACCTCTGGTGGGGGATCATTCCTCTGGTGAGGCTGCACCTCGAGTACTGTGTTCAGTTTTGGTTTTACTTAATTGCTTAGGTGGCAAATCCATAATAAGACTTAACTGGAATTTTAACTAGAAGACAAGATTAAGTTGTGTTACTGCTAGTTATCTGCTCGAGTCAGTGCATTTGGTTTATTACCAAATTATGAATGTAAGGTAGTTTCTAAGTTCCTGTTCTGAGAAGTTCCCAGATGGTGTATTTCTTCATGTAGTAAAAGAACCCATATGTTTTCTGTCTAAATTACCTTCTACCTTAAATGAAAGAAAATAATAACAGGATAGAATATAATTAAAGGGGTTTACATGCATGATTTACATGCAATATAGAGATACAAGACACTAGGGACTCACGAGATCCTTCTTAAAAGAAAACTATCAATAAAATTAAGTGTCCTACCTTTGTGTCTGTTGAGAATTTCCCACAGTTTGAGTGATTAGGGACCCAAATACCATCAGAAATCATTAGAAGCTATGTGGATCAGCTCTCAGACCGAGCGACATGCATTTGGTCATATCTTCATTGGTTTGCATTAGCCTCCAAAGAAGAACTTAGAAGTGATTTGTCTCAGAGAGATGAAGAAATACAAAACAGAGACTGGGAACAAGATAGTAAAGCAGAATCAACAATCAGGTATTGAATTTACTTGCTGAAGCTCTTGTATTCATAGATTTGGATTTTATGATCGCTTTTTTGCAACTTCGTTTGTTCATAAGGAACAGCAATATGAACAAGAATATGGTCCCTTATGGTCTTTAGAGGCGTTTTAGTTTTTTTGTTTTTTTGTTTTTGTTTTTCTTCTGGACATAGTGCAATGCACTGACAAGAGATTCTCAAACAAGCTCTGAATGAAATACCAGGTCTCTTCAGAGATAGCAGTTTGAGGAGTATAGTCATTTTAGAGCAGTTATTTGCCCATTCTAATTACCCTTCCTTGGCAAACCAATTCAGTTATAGTTCTTCTAACAGTGACACTGTGTTCAAATTATTCCGTTCTGATTCTATTGCTGATAATATTTTAGTAAAATGCATGATATATGGGAATCACTTCTCAGTAGTTTATAGTGATTCTAAAACCAAAAATGGAAATTTTCTATGTGAAGTGAATTGTTTTGCAAATGGGCACCAATGAGAGCACCATTTAAATTCCCAATTAGTATAAAATTTCAGAGAAATGAGAGCATACTTTGCATCCTGCAGAGATATAACTTGGTTCCAATTATAATTGGAACACCATGATCAGTATCATTGCAACACAGTGCACAGTCAATGATTATGCAATAATAATGACACTGGGAAGTGTTTACCCAACACAGACCAAATAGCTTTCTCTTGCTCAAAACCTCTATAAAACGTAACACTCATAAAATAATGAATAATACCATCTACGCTATTTTTAAGTACTTTTTAACATGTAGGAATTAGGGCCCATATTTGCAACCCTGTCTGAGGTACCAGATCCATTGTTAAGTGCTATAGTTGATTCAAAAAAAATGTTGGTGACTCATTCTGCTAGAGCCTGAATCTAATATCCATTTAATAGCAGTTGTCAAAGAGAATCCAGAAGTAATACAACACAGCCTTAAGCTGTAATTAGCCCCCCATGGCAGCTCAACAGATACAGACAGTTCTGTGCCACTGTTAGAAGACTGTCCAAAATGACTTAGACACAGACCTGTCTGAATGAAAGCATACCTATACTCAGAACGTGCTATAATAAGCCTGCTTGTTAAAATTATTACTGATAGTGTAGTTAGTGGCCTAGACATACACAAAAAAGACACTCGTTTTTTCAAAAGAAGACAGATGTGAGATTCCATTTAAATTCTCCTTGCTTTGGTGTTCATCTTGCCTTCAGTGACACATTTTACAAAAGATAATTAGAGCCATGACTGAGCCATCTGCATCACTCATGTTGATTTTCCACTCCCTCCAGAGAGGAACCTTTGGCCTTTATCTTAGCCATTTGGTGCCTATGAGAATAGCTGTATGTCATGGTCATTGACAAAGATAAATAATGACGCTCTACTGAAGTAACCAGAAACTATTAATAAAAACATTGTGAAATGGGCTGATCTGAAAGTTTCTCACAGGAAAGTTTCTTAAAAAAAAGCTCAGACTCCTATTTGTAGAAAAGCTTCTATCTATAACATCTTAAAAAAAGAAAAGAAAAAAAGGGAAATTAGTTAAACCACATGTAGTCTGCTCCTGTCTTTGCGTGGACTTCAGTTAGAGCAGTCAAGACTTAAAGGAGCTGAGACAAATAAATCTATAGCCATTTTAAAATCTGAATCTTCAAATCAAATTAGGGATGCACAGACAGATTTAGAGATATGTAACTGGATTTTTCAAGGTGTTACGCAAGTGCAAGGTTTATCATCCCTGATTTCAGAAAAAGTGCCAGCCGTATGTGACAAGCTCTTTTTGTTGTCTGTTAGTTTGAAGAAACAGACAGCAAATGTTTCAAAATACCTTCTCTGCCAGCCCTTGTCCTTAAATCAGCTCCTTTTTAGTCAGCAGAGAGAAACATTACTAAAAGATGTTTCTCTATCAACATGCCCTGTCATCCTGTGGCTTTGTTCACTCGTTTTTCACCTATTACAACGCACCTAGATTTCAAATCCCTGAAGTTTGTATCAGAAATTCTCCCAAATCTTTAGCAGAATGCTCGAGTCTCTCAATGCAGCCTCTTGAAAAAACAGCCTGAAGAGTTTCTGGCTGTCAAAAGATTGACCTCTCAGCAATATCTAGCTGTTTAGTGGTCTTCAGTACCCCTGGGCTATTTCAGTAGTTCAGAATAGTACATTAGACAAAATCCTCTTAGAGCTATACTTCCTGCTCTCTCATTGTGAGACAGCATGGTAAAGGTGTATCAGAATGACAATATTAATAAACCTGGTAACCATTGATTATAAAGTTTAGAAGGATAAAATGCTGTAAAGTAGGGGGTAAGGATTTTTTTTTCATAGAGGACAGCCTTTATACTGTTAAGCTTCCATGTTTCAGTTGATAAGGGCAAAAAATAGTGATATTGTTGTCAGTTATCAGTAGGTTGAAAATAGGAAGAGCGTGGAGGAAAGACTAATTCTGTTATAGCGAGCATTAAATCACGTACTGTTTAGCAGGGAAGAACACGTTGAAGATCATGTGTAAATGTAAAGTTATGAATATCAACAATTAAAAAACCACAGAATTGTCACTGGGCAAGTCTGACAATAAGCAGACTGAAAGAAAGTATAATAGGTTATGTTAGTTAAAAAAAAAAAAAAGACAACTATCTTTTAAAATGTCCTTTGTGCTATTTTGAAATGTTCATACCTGACTAATGTCTTTATCAATTAACACTTTATTTCTTTGCCCCAGAAAAGTTTATTTTTCCAGATTGAGAATGAATGCAACAAGACAAAGTGACTTTGTTAGGTAAGCAACAATCCGCTAATGTACTAAATCTGGTAAAAATTGAAGAGTCTGAAGGTATTACTAGGTGTTGAAAGGTTTTAAAGTTAGTAAGAAAACAAATAGAATACTCACTCTTCCAAAGTCTTCTCTTTTTTTACTGGTGATTCATTATTTCAAGATTCTAATAGGATTGTCTGTTGTACGGACTTCCTTGTGAGTTGTGTAGTAAATGGATTTCCTGGTGGAAACTGCAGTTCTTCCTTCAAATTAAGATCAATGGTTGAGTCAGAAACAATGGCTCAAGTGACTAGCTAGTGGCAGCTCTTGTCATCTGACCATTTTCTGGAACTGTAAAAAATCCACATTTTTCCAGACAACATCTATTCTTAAAAAAATCATCAATACTTATTGGATCTAATCTTGAAAGTCACACTACTGAGTTAGTCAGCAAACAATCTTTAGTGCAGAGTCATCTAGTATATTTTTATCCAACATATATTCATATAGGACCTTGATTTGGAGGTTCCACTGCACAAATGACAATGGATTTTGATAAAAAGAATTGCACTTTATGCACACCACTGCCTAACACCTCTCACTGGATTAGAAGGTGGATGTGCAGAGAAAGGTCTTGAGCTTAGTAAAAGTATCATCACAAGAGAGAAGTTTTTTTCAATATAAGAATAATTTTTGGATGAAAGAATGACAATAACCTTCTGAGTACTCAGAAAAAAAAAGCTTGTGATATGATGAAAATTGTTCTTATACTGATGATTATACTTACCACTTATTACACTGAATCTTAAACCAATTCAGTTAATTCTGAAAGGTGATATGGAGATTTATATATTTTTATCACTTAAAGAAGAAAGAAGATACTCAACAATATTTTTAGTCATATCTATTGTTCAGGTGCATATTAAACTTTCGTAACTTAGTTGTTGCAGCTGCTATTGCATCTGAAGTCAACAGAACAGCAAATGACTTAAAACATTTGGTATTTGAGACTATCAGACTGGTTTTCAACACAATCAGTGTGGACAAGCCATCACTGCATTTAATGTAGAAGGCCAGGATGTATAAGATTGTCATTATTTCACTCTCACAGTGGAAAAAATATTGTGTTGTTGAAGTTGTATTTCTATGTTGATGACATTCTGAAGACTACTAGATGAAACACTCAAATTGTTAGTGGTCTAGATTGGGTTTATTTTCCCATTAATATTTTTTGTTTTATTTACTTACTGCTTGTGGCTGTTGAAACATCTGCTATCAGGAGAAGCGTCCTAATAGGCTGCTTTTAAATCAACTTCACTTGCATGAATTTCAGCTCTTGTATACAAAACATAGTTTCAAGAGATCTAAGAAAGAAATACTAAAACTGGATCCTGCAATACTTAAAGTGTCAAGGTGTCTAGTATAGGATACAAATTAATAAAAGAACAAGGAAAGGAGTGCTGCCTTTTCTGACAGTTCCAACTCAAGCGATCCTCATTAATGGAGCAGAGGCTGACATTTTAAAACCCATTCATAATCATCTCTGAACACCACAGAAGTAAAACAGTTTTTGCTTCCTCAATAGTTGACATTACTTTCTTGAATGTTTTGATACTTCATACCGGAGCTTTTATGCTGTGTATTGGGTTTCTGCTCTAGTTTTTTGTTTTTGTGGTCTTTTTTTTTTTTTTTCTCCTATGAATGGCTCATCAAAATATGTAAAAGGAAAATCAAAACATCATAAAAACATACAGATACTTCCAGATAATTTAACAAATGTAAGAATGCGTAGAGGGGATAAAAAAGCATAGATTTTTTAATCGTGCTGAAAGCTGATTTAATCCTTATTTATCTACTTAATTTTCATTTTGGATTCTGCAGGAAGCAAATCTTATGCAAAATACATAAGCATCTAGTAATATATCTTAGCAGATATTAAACAGATTGGTGTTCTATTTTCTGGATAAGCAAAAACATCTTTGTCTTTTCTTAAAGAGGTAATAGGAATACAAGGAGAATTTCACACAAAGATTATTTAACGAAAATTAACTTGAAAAATTAACATGGTATGATTAGAACTACAGGAATGTCATCATGCCTAGAGGAAGAAGATAGCAATATTTCAAATATACGGGAAATGTCAACAGGTATTTCCCAAGTAGGCTAGAATAGATTATTAAAATACGAATCAAGAAATACATTGTGCTAACACAGTATGAAAGCCTTGGTTTTAGTCCCAAATGCTTCAGGGAATTTTGCAACTTTTTCTTGTCCATTACTGAATCATAGTAAATAGAGATAAATAAGATTTGTGTTGGTTTCTAAATCGTCTCTCTGCCAAAGCCAGATTAACTACCAATGTCTAGTCCACTTTACAGTTACTCATACAATATGTCTTCCACAAACAAGTCACAGTTCCATGATTTAATAAATTATATAGGATTTATTTAGAATATTTCATTCCATTGTAAAATACAAATTAAGATAGGATTCAATCCACCCATTTACTTGCGTGTATTGCCAAATTTACCTTTGAGGGACAGAAATAAAACAAGTGCAATTCTTATTTTTTTAACTGTTAAACAATTATCTACAACATATTGTGATTATCACATGCACACTTGATCAGTAACAACGGCTGCTCCCTTCTTAGTCTACCTATACATCTCTTGATTACATACCACTGTATTTTACCATGGAGGGCAGATTTGCATATTTTGGTGTCAGTTAAATCTTATCTTGTTCCCCTTGAGGTCCATCGCCCATGGAACAACCCATAGAAATAAAATCAACTGAACTGGTTATGGACAACGAATTTTGGCACTCCTAAACATCATCAAAGAATTGCTGCAAAATCCAGCTCTTTGATGACACCTTACTATGAACTTACTAAAAGAGATGGACTTCCTAAATGGAAAGGAATGGACTTTCTAAATGGAATGTACTCTCAGAAAAGCATTCACTGAGCCAACAAGGTCCAGTGGCAAGACCAACATCATATATAGACCTTTCTTATGCAGTACCTGTGCAGTTGGAAACACAGTTCATTGTGATTACTGAAATCTTTATAATTATGGATGTTATAACTGGGAATATGTTAGCATGTCTCTGAGTGGGCTCAATCACTATCGATGCTGTGAAGAGGTGGAATGTAGGGAAACGGTTGATCACGGCCTGAACCTGTGATTAAACACTTGGAGAAGCAGTGTGGCTGGCCTGAGGAGCACAGGCAGATGGTTTACACCTGTGCTCCCTATGTCACTGGAAGGGGTAGACATGGGGCAGGGTAGGTCTGAGCTCATTTAGGGGCCAGCAACAGAGGAGAGTGCATCTCACTATGAGAGCTGCAACTTGTTAGACGGATGTTACTTGGGTGGTTGTGGGAGTTTGAACTTTTTTGTGTATTGTTTGATCTTCTAGTACTTTGCCTGGGACTGCTAAGAACTTGCCTGAGGCTATTTTCACTTGTGCATTTGAAAGACAGTTCTATATCTGGTACCTTGAAAAGTAATATGAGGTAAAATCAGTATAATACCTGAAGGTTTTGGTAACAATGATAATACAGGATTTCATGAGTTGTCATGAAACAAAATCTGAACTTTGTAAATGTTTGAATAATATGTGAAAGTGACAGGTATCAAAATGCCTGCTACAGGACTGTGAAATGTTGCAAATCAGAGAGGATAAAAGTGGCTTTTTTACAATAATTGTATTTTAATGAAATACATGAAGAATTTAGCATTCTAATTTGTTGGAATGTGAAGAATGGTACTGAAATATGCAATGACAAAACTGATGCCTACTTCAGTAGCTAAAATAGTTCTCAGAATGTACAATGCCTGCAGAGACAGCAATTGTACCTACTGAGAACCCGGGCTGACAAAGATAAGTACAAAGAATGCAGAAGTTTGCAAGCCCAAAGGAAATCAACTTTAAATTATTTTAAAAACCTATGATCTTAACTTCTCATGTGGAAAAAACCTTGTTGCTTACAAAAATGTTTAATAGCAAAAGTCTTAAAGATAAACTTGAACTGCAAAACTGTAATCATGGACATACATAAAAACAACTGAATTGAAATTAGTGATGTGTGTTGGTACTATCTCCAGGAGTGCATTAACTCTACAGGCTGTGAGTTATTTTACCAGACTACAAATTTATATTGGTATGACTTTGTATGACTGGATTTCCCCAGATGGAGATAGTCCTTGGATGTAGCCTGTGGCACTGCATTCACATTGCCACTGAACAGACCACTGGAAACAGCATAAGGAGGAGGTGATTTAGTGTTGAGGTTTGAAAGTGTAATGAGTTTAATTGGAATTTACTTATGTATAATAACCAAACACACAAAACAGGCAGCTTGGTATCCAATGCAGTTAATGGGGGAGTACGTAAAGTAACAGCCCATCCTCTTTTTGTGGCCCCTTAATTTCAGAGCTGTTGTGTGTCATAGCAGCTGATTTTAGCTTGTTGTGATGACTGGAGAGTCATTTGAAAAATATATTTCCTAATCTGCAGCTTCTCCTCCTTCCTCAATTCCAGTTTCCTCACTTCCTTTCCCCATATTCCTGTGGATAAATTAAATAAAAATGGACATTGCAAGTAAATAATTACTTAACTCAATAAAGTTTGTTAGTGATTTCTAAGATCTTTCTGTGCATGCTATTCCATGAAATCATCTTTGAAACAGATAATTGCCTTTAAAAAAAAAATTCTGGTTTTCTATATTGGAAGAGTTAGATATGAACTAAGTATGCTGTATAATGTTACCTATAAAGCTGTTACTACTAATGATTGTTCTATACAAATATTCTGAGTAACAGACCAGAATCAGAAGGTCAGTGGATCTAACACCTAAGACCAAGTGCATGAGGTTAATTTTGGGAAAGGCAATTTCAGGAAGAGCTGTCCTATCACAGGGCTCAGGAAGCAAAGTGAAGATCATGTTGCTTATGAAAGAGAGTAGATTTTTCTCCAAGTGTGCCAAGGCTACTCTGTGCAAGGACTGCAGAACAGAATTAATCCCTCAATGTCAATTTGCCTTACTTAATAAAAAAATGATTTTATAGAAGCATGTTTCACAATTTCCAATGAGATTAAAGTTGTCGTTAATAGGTTCCAACCGAAATAGACTTAACTCACTCTGATTTTCTGACTTTTTTTACCAAAAAAAAAAAAAAAAGATAGAAAAAGCCAATAGCAAAATTTCAAGACAATGAGTTCCTTCACAGTTATTAAATCACAGAAATTGGTGTATTTTACTTGACAGAGTAGTTGCTGAGAAAACATCTTGAAGAGGATATTCTGCAAAACAAAACAGCATAAGGTTATCAGCATCCCAGATATGTGGAAAGACTGAGAGAATAACTCATTGAGAGCAACCCTATGGAGAAGGACTTGGGGGGTCCTGGTGGACAAAAAACTGGACATGAGCCAGGAGTGTGTTCTTGCAGCCTGAAATAAGAAGGTGGCAAGTAATAGTCTTCCACTGAAACCAAAGAAATTATGGCACCTTGATAAGAAACAAACTCTGACATGCATCTGCCAAAAGACAACAAACCAAGTAGCAGATTCATGTGGCTTCTTTGACTAAGTATTGGATCCTCTGTGGTCACAGAAAATCTTGTTCTGAACTTTGATCTTTTTAGGGTCGCTTTGCAGAAAGTTTTTACACAAATAGCTATTTTTTTAGAAAAAAAGATTTACATAACTGTATTTCTATGCATACGTGAGCACTAGAAAAACTGTTTATTGTTCTGTGATACGTTATGCACTTGTGACTCACTGAATGAATGCTTACAGTAGAAGAAAACAGTGCAGATGGGCAAATGTGATGTGTTCATGAAACTCTGAGAATACAGCAGGGTGTGACTGGCCTGCTTTGGCTTTATCGCCACTATTTTGGACAAACTACCGTCAACAGTTGAGTGGATAAATTAGTAGTTTAAGTGCTTCTTTCTCAGTTCATTAAAAAAGTGTAAACGCCTCTGCGAGCTAGCTGGACCAGCATGGGAGGAGTGCATATATGGCTTAGCACAACATAGAGCATAAAACCAAAACAATTAATACAAGAATTTTAAAGAGAGCTGGGGGCTTGAGTTGGCTTTACTCCATGTATTCTTTCCTGGAGACTGGAGACATCTAACATTGTGATGGTGAACATATTATAGAAAGAGCTAATGAGAATCACATTACTGTTTTGTTTGAACAGTGTATTGCTAATGCTGTATTTTGTTAAATATAGTTTACTTTTGCATTATGTTTGCATTATATTTTATATCACTCTGCCAAATCAGAAATTCCTTGTAACATAAAATATCTTCAAATGTATAAATATGATTTTATATATTACCCACTCAATTCATGGAATATCTAAAAGAACCTGATTAGAGAGTGTAGGAGTCTGGTAATACTAAAAGTTAAGATGAATGCTCTCTGAAGACGATGGAAATATTTTCACACAACGGACACTGGTACACCTTCAGCTTGTCACTGTTACAAATTTTTACAGAAATGGAGTCACAATTATAAATTCTGTTTATATTTGAGTCAAGCAAAATTCTTTTAATATAAACAAGTAATTTGCTCTCACAAATATGTTGCTAAATTGAAAAGACCTTTCAAGCTGAAATAGTGTTGCTCTGACTTTTCCTGTCCCAGAAAAATAAGGGATGGATTTTAAATGTTTTAAACCTGTCAATTATAGATATATTTTTTTTTCCTTGAGAAAGCTGGCAGATGCTTTCCTAAGAGTTATGGTAGTACTGTAAATCAGATAGCAAGGGGTCATACAAGAATTATGGCTTTTAGAAGAATTTCCAGAAGATGGCATAATAGGTAACTTGAAAACAACGTGTTTGCTCCTTCACTGTCTTGCACCTCTTGTGCTCATTTCTACCCTTGCATATGGAAAGATAACTGTATTAGTAGCACTTTATATCCTCTTTACACAACGGAAATAACAAAATGTAAAATTTCTGTCAGCAAATTTTCATTTCAGTAAGCCTCAATTTATTACATTTTAATTTTTATGCTGAACAAAGGAATATAAAAGGAATTCAAAGCAAAGTATTTCTTGAGTTATTTCTAGCAGACAATCAAAGCACTGGTGGTGAATATAGGAGCTGTCTTACTGCCTAGCCTGTATGCTTTTTTGTACACAGCGGCGCACAAAAATGAATGTTTTCTAAAAGGTTTTTATTCTACTAGTGTCTTGATTGTATAATGCTAATATAACAGCAAGTACAGAAAGTCCATTTTGACCTTAGCTGGTGGCTTTATTCTTGAATATGATGATTGAGAGCATTCTTAATTTTGCTATGTAACAGCAGAGGGTACTTCAACTTCTAGCTTACTATAAAAATATTAATTGAAAAACATTATTCATAGAGACCAAAAGTAGAAGGAAACATTGAAGATTGACAAAAATCAATAGTATACAGGAATATTCCTTTCAAAACAAGACTAGCTTTCTTATTTGTTTTTACCTTAAATTTTGGATATATTTGCATGGTGAAAGTATTTGATCTACTAAAACCTTGTAACCACAGTAAACAGTAGCCACAAAAAATAATTTATCTTGAAACTTCTTTGAGTCTCACAGAGGCTTAGTCTCATGCCAGAGATATAGTAGAAGTAAATTTGGTCTTGATGTGTCTTTTATTTGCATGAAAGCTCCTTCATGGGCTGATTCTCATACTGTCTGTGCTTTTGTGGACTTTTTTAGAGTATTTAATGAGATTACATGATTGCTAAAGAGAGAAGATATATTTCATGGGTGAAAAACAAAAGGCAGTATGGCAAACATTCTGGAAAGATCAAAGCAGTTTTCAGTGCTAATTCAGCACTGAGTATTCTAATACAAATGTAGAAATGTGTAAATAATTTATTAATAAAATATTCAGCAAAAGTAGTAACATAAAAGCAGAAAATATCTGATGTCATGTCCTTTCAGTAGAAAGAAGAAGATTGTATCAGGAACATAGTTAAATATGTCATTTAGGGAAAAAAAATAAAAACAAAGCAGTTTATGTATAGTCAAAAATAAACTAAAGTATAATCAGAGCAGAATAATGTTTCAGGTATGGAGATTGTCAGACAATTATGACAAGGTAAACTCATTTATTTCTTCAGAAACATGCTGCAACAGCAAAGTTGGTGTGATTGACAAATATTTAGGACAAAGTGGATTTTTGTTGAGCTATTTGTTACGTAAAAAATCAAGGTGTCTGGGAATCAGTGAAGATGCTGAAATGTAAGCGTTCTGTATAAAGTGTCCAAAATGAAGGCTGAAGTATTTTATCATTAACTGTGCGTTCAGGTTCATGGAAAAAGGCAACATGTAAAAACTAAAGAAAATGATTAGTATGATTTGGTAGACTCTACTTATGGCTAGACTTGAGAATCAGAGGATGACTCCAGAATAAGAGGATGTAGAACTGAGCTAACTTTTCACTGATTCAAGCATTTTAAGAGTACGATGTTGTCTGTCCTTTTGCATATAAACATATAGGTATCTCAAGTGCTTTTTTCAGTAGTCTGTAACTTCTGTTCACACTAGGAAAGAGTTACAAATGACAGCATATATTTAAACCTCATTCTGTATCACAGTTTTTCATTAATTGAGAGCTCTTTATATTCTCTTCTCAATGAATATAGTCAAGTTTAAATTACGTTGCTGCTATATTCACTTCATAAATCTATCCATGTCAGTATATATAAAGTAAAATTTCATGTTTTTTTTTATCAAAACATCCCTTAGTAACACCTAACATCTTCAGTAGTATTTTTTTTTTTTTTAATCTTGGGAGTTGGTAAAATCAGGAACAGAAAAAGAAATGGAAGAATCTGCTCTTTCAAAAACAGTTGAAAATTGAGTTTGAAAATAGACTAATTGATAAAACTATTGTAAAAGTCATCAAATTAAAGCTATAGATAAAAGGCTATAAGAAATAACATTGCTGGTATGGCCTTCAATATGCTCCAAGATACTTGTAGATCAAGAACTTTGAGAACAAGGAGTTCCATCTAGTGTGTAATAGTCCTCAAGATCATTTGTATTTGAATTTCTCTGTGAATTCAAAGTTGCTTCTAGAAGCCTTTCCTGCCTATTGACATTCAGATGACCTGTGCTGTAGATCTCCAGTGCCAATTTAATCTGATGCTTCCGAAATTTTGTATTTGAAAAGCCAATGACAAATCTTTCCCCTTTCATCCTCTCCATGTCTCCGTGTTGCTTATGACTTTGTAGATCTCTGTTGCATCTTTTTGTTTTTCCTTACTTTGTTGCCTTTTAAAGATCCAGGATTTTTTTACATGCAATGATTTTTTCTTTTATCTGAGGGTAACTTATCCTGTTAAAGAGCACTTTGTGAGGAATCCTATCAAACGTCTTTTGGAAATCTGAGTAGGCCATACTTCTTATATTTGTGAACTGACTGACTGCTACAAATAAACTAATAGGTTTCCCTTTACAAAGATGGAGGTGAGTCTTTCCTGGAATTTCATGTGCATTTACTCATTCAATCTTTACTTATATTTTTTTATTCTCAGGGTTCTTCATGGACACCACTGGTAAAACTCTTACCGCCTTTGCAGTCTTTCAGTTTCGTGACAGAAATATGATTTAAACAGGAAATCTTTTGTAAGTGACTATCTACGGTAATTTTATACTATTCATTTTTTGTCTAATAATTTCAGCCTGCAGAACAATTTGAAACAGAGTCCCTGTAAAGAAGGGTTCAGGTGAGAATCTCTGTAAGCTCCTATTCCTAAATGGTGTACACTAATGAGAAAATTAAATCATTTTTCTTATCTTACCATAGTGTTCATTTTATTATTTGTTCAGTTTTTGACCTTGTATTCTTCCTTGTAGACTTCCAGCTCTCTGTAAAAAAAAGAAAAAAAAAAAAACTAGTTTGTAAGCCATTGGCAAACATATTTACTCTGATTAATGTTATGTTTCCACAGTACCCTATCCCTCTCAAAGACTTAGATCATAAGCTTTGTGAAATTGATAGACCGTCTGCTATTCTACATATACATCACAAGGTCCATCATGGAGGTCCAGGTGAGAGGTCTTCGGGCTATTTTTTTTTTTCTAATTAAATATGAATTTAAGGGTAGAAAGCAAAGGTAATGTAAAGTTAGTACTTCATAAATAGTTTATTATTAAAACAGTAACAAAACAACCCTTGAGTCCCATAATAAAATATTATGAAAGGGAATAGAAGGTAGAGATTACTTGAAATATATTTTACACAATGAATGACACAATATCTTTAATAATAAAAATAATAATACTTTTGGGGAAGTAAGGACCCTACAGTTGAGTGAGATGCCTGCAAGGGATAGAAATGATGTTCTTACACATGCTTCTACGCTCTATGGAAATGTCTTGAACACTTGATACTTAAATCAAAGTAATTTAACACAGATGTTCCCTAACTAACATAAAAGGAATCACTTTCAGAACAACTGCTTTACTCAAATGGGTTTCTTTATTTCAGTTATCACAAGAAAGATCGTGATACTCTAATTCCTCTGTTGGTTTTCATTGACACCAGTAGTGGAATGCTACTTACAGTGAGGATACCTAAAGAAGGATTTAATCTGTAAGTTACTAGCTGTGAATCAAACAACTAAACTCCCATTGTATTAACTGGAGAAGTCAAACAGTCAGTGGTACCCAAGATGCAAGTCAGCTGCTAATCAATAAGCTACTGTCGATACCTAAATTTATGACACTTCATGTGGAGCTGAATCCCAGCCATTAAGCTGTCTAAGTGTAGTTTCTGTGGCTAATATTATTGTTGGACCACTTTATTCATTTTTTAAAAGATTGTAGAAATCATATGAGGTCTCCAGTGAATAGAGAAAGGCCATTATTGCACTCAACTCCAAAAAGGGTAGGAGGGACAATCTGTGGAGCTTGGTTCCACTTTGGTCCCTGGACAAATCAAAAAGCCAATGCCCTTCACAATGTTGGGCACATGAAGGTGAAGGTGAGTGAGAACAGTCAACATGGATTTACCAAGGAGCTAGACTAGACGCATCCTGAGGTACTTTCCAGTCTGAACTATTTTATGATCCTATGACTTGATGATTAATGCCTATTGCTTGAAAATAGCATACTTATTCAGAGACCAGTGCAGTGCCTATGGAATGCACCTCAGAGATTGTTCTTACTGAACCGAGATCGCTGGAATATGATACATCACAGCCTCATTGTCTCTACCACTCTACCACTTCTGTATTCTGTAAATTCTAATCTTCCCAGCAGAACTGAAAAACAACCAGAAAGATGAGGAAAAATAAGATGCATTAAAGAAATTAGAAGAGAACATAAAGGTGATTTTTTTTGTTTGTTTGTTTTTGGTTTGGTCATGCTTTATTTTTTTATTAGTATTTGATATGGTTGCATATCATACAACAAATTGTAGCTATCACTATGCAGAAAAATCTTCATAGAAGATCTGAATGGAAAGGCAATGATAGAGTTAGAAGTGAAAAACATTGTCTCCCATCTGATTCACATCCCAATAAATAATTAAATAAGCCCTAATAGTATCTATGAAGTACCTCTTATATTAAAAGAAAAATATATATTAGATAATACATCTTTAATGCAATATGGGAAAAAAAAAAACAGTGATTCAGGAGTAAGAACAATAAATCTTTGTTAAATATAAGGGGAAAACTGCAGTCTTAATTAGGGAAGTATAAGAAATCTGATCATGTTTGCAGCTAATATACTAGGCTGTTATATCATAATCAGGTAAAATAAACAAACTGCATGTCTAATCTTGAAACGAATTCAATTTAATTTTGTCTAATTACTCTTAATTTTCAGAAGTGGCATGCAGCTGAAAAGCCAGCTGACCTAGCAACATCTCTGCTTTACAGAACTGGACACAAAAAATTTCCGACAAATTCTAGTAGGAATTGTTGAAAAAATCTTCAAAGAAAATTGAGATAAATTTGTTTGAGAAAAATATTATCCACGCTACCAAATTTTCCTGATGTTTCTTCAGCTGAACACTAATAATGGTAAGCATTTTTTCAGAAGACATGGTCAAATCATTACAGGATAAAGCAGTATATCACGGGGGGAAACGTATTTGCAGTAAACAGCAGTTCAACTCCACAATATAATTTAGTAATTCTTATTAATGGTGTTCCACCAAAAGACCATGAGTCATGGCAACATCTCAACAACCTAGTTAAATTAAATACAGTTTGTAAATGGTGAAATGTTGTAGTCTTGCCTAATTATGAACTGACAAACAGTCCGATTTGTTTGTTCCTAACTAGATACCCATAGGACAAGCACTCATCATCCGTTTTAACTAGTAGTCTTAAATGTTTGGAAGGAGTTAGCAGAAATCCTTGATGCATTGATGGATGAAACAGTAAAATTGCAAGATGACAAAATAGTTTTCAAAAGTCCATAGTTCCTTTTCTTGTCCTCTGTCAGGACACGGTACATCTAGATTACACTAGCCTGTCTAATCTATGTCAACTTTAATGATCAGAATTTTACAGCCTCCTTAAATTAGTCCTCATTTATGCTTTTAGACTAAACGCCCTCCAAACAAGATCTCTTCTGCTACGAATTAAGATTATTATTTCCTGTTCTATCTTCAATAGATATGTAGAACAAGAAATCTTCATAAATCCAACAAATGGAAAATTCTCAGCAAGTCCTTTCTCAGCAGAACAAAACTATCTTCAGTGACACTAAGCTTTTATTTCCTTTATTTTTCTAAAGCTCATAATTTTCTTTGCTGTTCTCTCTCTTTCATCCCTATGTTTTGTAACATTTTGCACTTAAGACTTGATACTCTGCTTCCTGATGTCTTCCCCCCAAAAAAACAGAATAAAAAATCATCTCAGATGTCTCTCAGTGCTCCCTATTGATCCCTTTCAAGATAGGAAACCAGTCCCACCTTTCCCATTCCTACGCCCATTGATCTATTCTATGATATTACTATGAAATATATATATATTTTAATTTGTCTATAACCATCATATTGTAATACGGTCATTTTTACTACAATTTACTACCAAAAACATAAATCAGTGTAAAAATGCTTGTCAAAAGGTATTAAGTAGATTCTAAATTCCTTATTTTCTGTCAGTTACCACGCCATAGAGAGAAATTAGATCTAATAATATGTTTTGACAAACATGTCTGCGAAGATGTTTGTTCTTTTATCATCTCGTTACTTGTTAGATTATTCAATACTTTATGTGGTATATTTATGGGCTTCAGAATGAATATGTATACTGTTTAGTTCACAAAAGTTTCCTTTGCAAAAAGTTGTATTCTGGTCCATCTTCTCTGGCCCTGTGGGAGTTCTTAAAGATAATTGCTAATGGGTTAGAAATTGGTTGACACATTTCTTAAGTACGTTACTGCACTGTCTTGCTACTTCTGGCCTGTGGACTATTAGAGGTCTGTAAGACACCAGATAATAGTTACTGCGTTAGTTGTTTGTTAGACAGTAGGCTGCAAAACAGAAAAACATGGGAAGGAAGACAAAAACCTTATCCAGCAATAGCAAGAGGCTCAGCTTCACTCCTTCATCCTTCTTTCCTGACTCTTTTTGCCTACTCCCTCCAAGAAGGCCACAGGGGGTTTGTGGACAGTTTGTAAAACTTACTTTCTGCCACTCCTCCACGGTCAATGTCTGCTCCTGCTCCACGTGGGTCCCTCCAACGGATGCCGTCCTTCCCAAACTGATCCTTGTGGGCTTCCCAAAGGCTGCAGTTCTCCAAGCACTGCTCCAACACAGCTCCATACCACAGAGCCCACCCTTCAGGCCTTGCTCCATCACGGGCCCCATGGGCAGCAGCTCCCCCAGGCCTCCTGCCCCACCACAGACTCCTCTCCATGGCTGCAGCTCTGGTCCGGGGCTTGCTCCCGCGGGGGCTCTTCATGGCTGCAGCCTCCTCCAGGCCATGGCCACTGCTGCACTGTGGGCCCCTCTGTGGCTGCGCATGGAGATCTGCTCCATGCAGTGCCCATGGGCTGCAGTGGGACAACCTGCTCCTCCATGGGCCTCTCCCGGGCTGTGGGGAACTGCTGCTCCGTGCCTGGAGCACCTCCTGCCCTCTTCCGGCACTGACCCTGGGGGCTGCAGGGCTGCTTCTCTCCCATTTACCACCCCTCTCTCCCAGCTGCTGCTGTGCAGCAGTTTCCCTCCCTTCAATCTGCTCTCCCAGAGGCGCTCCCAGTGTCACTCATGGCTCAGCTTTGCCCAGCAGCAGGTCCCTGTTGGAGCAGTGGAGGTCCAGAGGAGGGCCACGAAGATGATCAGAGGGCTGGAGCACCTCCCCTACAAGGACTGGCTGAGGGAGTTAGGACTCTTCAGCCTGGAGAAGAGAAGGTCGAGGCGGGACCTCATAGCAGCCTTCCCGTACCTGAAGGGGGCCTACAGGAAAGCTGGGGAGGGACTTTTTACAAGGATAGATAATGACAGGACAAGAGGTAACGGTTATAAACTGGAAGAGGGGAGATTTAGATTAGATATGAAGAGGCAATTCTTCACCGTGAGGGTGGTGAGACACTGGAACAGGTTGCCCAGAGAAGTTGTGGATGCCCCCTCCCTGGAAGTATTCAAGGCCAGGCTAGATGGGGCTTTGGGCAATGTGGTCTAGTGGGAGGTGTCCTTGCCCATGGTGGGAAGGTTGGAACAAGAAGATCTCTTAAGATCCCTTCCAACCTGAAGCATTCTATGATTATATGATTCTATGACATGGGGCAGTGCTGTGCCCTGCTCACAGCACACCCCTGCAGCCCACTTCCTCCACTACCAGAACCTTGCTATGTAAATCCAATAGAGTCAGGTTACACTGTTGTAGATTTTTATTGTCAAATCATGCAATTGTTTATCTGTTGAAAGACATTCCTTGACTACATAGATAATTACATTAAGTTCTGTGAACTCTAGTATCAAACCACTTGTTACCAACAGATTGTCTGATTTAAAAGTCTAAATCTATAAAAAAATGTATCCAGTAAAAAATAGGTGTTGCTTTTCAGTTTAGAGTTTCTTACTGGCTCACTAAAAAAAAACAGTTTTGTAAAAAATAGACTATATCAGTTCTCCTGCACCTAGAAGGTATTTCAAATTCAACACATAAAACACATTAAAAAGCCACAGTATAACCCTCCAAAAAACCCCAGTGAATTATATAGAATGCTGTTATATTAGAGTTCTTCTGACCAGAAACACATATGTTCTCTCACTTACTTCCACTGTGCTAAATCATAAAGGAAGAACTCCGTGCACAATGCTGTAGGAGATATTCAAACACCTATCTGTTTTATTTTGGAGAAATAGGCTACTAGAGGATAACTCATCAATGTTTTCTTAGCATACCGTATCACTCTTCATGTGACAAAAAATAACAAATTTTAAAAAAAGTAGTCCTGAAATGAAGCACTACTTGACAACAGTCTATTTCCAGAGCTTTAAGATTTTAAGGCAAAGAACCTACTGTATGAAAGAACATTAGATATCTGTCATTTATATGCCTGCTAGCAATCTTCTTGATGCACTGTCAGATTAGATAATTTTCCTTTCAGAGATGCATCTTCAGGTGGTTAGGCTAACAGAGGAAAAAGTGTAAGAGGGTAGGATACTGAGCAAAGTGCCACTGGTCTCTACTTTGTCTCCTTGGCTAGAACTCAAGTTTAAGCAGGGAGATACAGTAGAAATGTTTACTAGCACTGCCTTTCATATGCAGCTGAAAGGGCAAAGGCAAACTAGTTCCCCTTAAAGGAAAAAACAGATGAAATAAGAACTCTCCCTCACCCCACATTGTTAGGAAATGTGGAAGCATCAGAGTGTGGTCAACCTTGAAAAGAAATTTCGATTTCTTCATCTTTGTTCTCATTATTAAATATATTTGCATTAAAAAAATAATCAAAGATTCTTAAGAGTTTGTGCATAGTCCCCATAGGCTATTCCTCAAAAGTATCTTGAAGAATTCAGTTTCTTCCTTAAACTTCTGCTAATATAAAATACATTAATAGCAAAATCAGCTGTTAGTGAAATAACTTTTATTCTTCTACCCCTTTTCTCATCTATTAAAAATTCTATAAAAAAATATGTATCTTTCTAAATAGTCTATATGTTTGGTTGCATTTCTGAAGGAGTATGAAATATATAACACAAAATCTTGGAATACTATACAGCAGATTTGCCTTCATAAAGCAAGAAGTGGTGCTGTGCATGAGGCTGCAGGGTTTATATCTTGAGTTCAGACTGAATTTTTCTCTGAAAGTCATAAAAATCCCTCTCAGTCAATTTTTGAAGCACTCTAAGAGCTAAAAAGAATAGTATTGATATAAATCCAAAAATAATCAAAACAATTCTGATTAGCTGATGTTTACATTTTCAATGCTATGCTCTTACTTGAATAGCAATTTTCAAAATAAAGACACCCACAATTTGGTTTAAGGACATGTGCAGAACTTGTCTGGAGCTTTCATTTTTGATGAACCATAGTCTGTACAGAAGAGTTTCTAAGTCTCTTGAATGGACGATTTGAGTAGACCTAAAAAACAGACAGTTTTTTTTTCTTTAATAAGTAATTAAGTAGTTATGAGGACAAATCAACTCAGTAATGCCATATAGAGGTCTGGGTGTTAGATAAAATTAATGAAAAGGAAAACCCACTGATGAAAAGGAAAACCGAGATTCAGCTTTCTCTTTAACCTGAGGAGGTTCAGACTCAAAATTTTACTTTCCAAAATGGTGAACTAATCAGCATGCCATAGGTTTAGGCAAGGAAGAAAACCTGCTCCATCTGTGCTCCTCCACAGTGTGAAGCCAAGAACACAAATTTTATGGACGATGGGAAAAATAATGCAGTCACTCAACAAGGAATGGAATCATCCGGCTTTTAGTATTTGCTTCTGGAAGAATGCTTGTATTTTATATTTAATAGCCCCTTTGATCAGTTTGATAACATGATCATTTTGGAAGATAGCCCACAGTGAGGTCATGCTTTCTGGACAGACGGAGATGTGTTTTTTAATTACACTGCATGTCTGCTCTATCTCTTCAACGAAGAGAAACACATTACACTGCTTCAGGCTGGTATTACTTGTATTGCCTTGGCTTTAGGAAGGGAAAATGGAAAAAGATGGGTTTTTTTTTGTTCTTATATAATTTGTATTGAGAGGGAGTACCTTTATCATAAATTGTATTCACAATATCGTATTGAAATCAAACATGAAGAGGTACTGTGTTGAAATAAAATGTGAAAAGACAGTGAAAATGCTGTAGTCACTGATCATAATAAGGTGTACTGAGGGAGTATCACAGTGCACCCACAAAGAACATCTACATTTTCTTGGAGTACTTTGCAAGGTGTAGTTGTGCTTTTTCCTAGAAATTAAGAAATTTCAAGATATTTCTATTTAATATCCCTGAACTGTCATACTCAAGTGTCTTGCAACATGAGAAAACAAGGACTTAATATTACACCAATAATTCAAATAATTTGCCTACTCGTTCCTTCAGGTTAATAATATCAATCTCCTTCAAAGCATACAGATCTGCTGGTCAGATTTCTGGGACAAAAGTGTCTTTTTTGTGTTTTTGTGTTGTACCTTGCACGGCTGATCAGTGTTTTGGTCTCTGCTGCATTAGTGTATTACAGATTTTTCTTTGAAATTTATGTCTGTTTTTATTTGTTTCACAACTGACAAAAACAGTAAAAGCATAATTTTGCTGGCCCCAATAGAAAGGGAAAAGCAGAAATGGTCGACAGCTTGTCATAAAACTCATCATGTTGGAGAATGAAGATGTAACAAAAATATAACCTTTACTGAAGGGAAAGAAGTAATAAATACCTTGAAAAAATTTTCTTGGGACAGTTCAGTTTATCATAACATTTCCTTTTAGCAAATACTCTAAAAGATGATACAGAAGAAAGGAATGAACAGAAAAATAAAGCTATTACCTATGACCTCATACTGGCTTTTCCAAACATTGTTTCCATATCATTGTATTGATAGGGTGAAAACCATACACAATTAGCTTCATCTTCCATGTATTAATTTGAAAGGGTTAGAGTTCTAAAAGTAGTTATTCACCTGTATGTTCAATGTGTAAACTTATCCTTATGTCTTGGAAAGTCTAATGTTACTGAAGGGTAATGAAGATTGAAGCAAAAATAGTATGTACACAGCAGTCAATATTTTACTCATTAGGATATCCATATATTAAAAAAAAAAAAAAAAAACCAAACCTTTCACTTAGGAAAGTGAATGGACTGCTTAATTAAATGAAATTTTTATGTCTAATTTTCCCTGAGACCTACAATGTTAGATGTTAAAATCAGTCTTCTTAGTAATTACCTTGTGTTGAGGGCAGTCTCTACACACGTAAGGTAATTAGAAACTTTCATTGCAGCAGAACAAATCTTACTGCTCTTACTTGTGTATCTGGTCCAGTTGACTAGACATTTCTTCATTTCAGTAGAAGGCAATTAGGATGGTGCAAGGTCTGTAAGATACATATTAAATGTTTAACGTTTAATTCAACAAAAAGAAAAATTACAAAGACCTTTTTCTCATGTAAAATGCTACGTATGTTTCTTATCATTTTACCTTCAATATATAGATTAAAGAAAAATAATCAAAGTAATAATGTTTATATACATGCACTGGTTAATTTTTGGAAGCAAGTAATAATAAGCAATGTGCTACCTGTACGTATATTGAACAATGATATACTGAAGGGCATACAACTGCTCTTATTTATTTTACCATATGACAGCTAGGCAAAAGACATTCAAAGGCAACTGATAAAAATGAGCTATTCTAATTAGCCTGTGGAATTCATTGCTACCTCATTTTACTGTTTTCAATGAATTAGTAGGTCACATGGAGAATTAGGTACATATGAAAGCAAAAAGTGTATTAGATGTTCAAAATCCTCATGCTTCTGCATATAAAATTAGTTTGCCTGAGGTTAGATGAAACATCTTTTATTTTGAAATTATTTTATTGGAGAAATTCTTATATGCAAAGCAGTAGGAGATGTCTGCTTTTCTCTGAAATTTCCAACTGTTATATAGACTAGTGTTGCAAGTTGAATTGGTTGAATCCATAAAAGTCCTTCTGAATTGACAGTGTGATGAAACAAAACTGAAATATTCAAGACAATGGCATGACTGTGGGGTGATTGCTATATCTTTGCATAAGATTCAGTACAGACACAAAAGATCAGCAGTTGAAACAATTTTTAAGGTAATGAAGTTTCTGCTAGTTCTTGTGCTTTTCCACATAACAGTCAAAACTGCTACCTGCTTAAAAACTCATACACACCAACATAAGGACTTCTAGCTTGTTATGAGCACATATTCTTGATGTGATACACTGTTCTGAACAGTGAGATTTTAGAAAGAAAATTACAGACTAACATCTAGTCAGGCTATTGAAGGCAGAATAAAAATGTTCCATTAACATCAGAAAAAAATTACATTCTCCTGAGAAACCTGTTACACGGTTTCAGTGATACCTGAAAATACAGCAAAACTATTCAGGACAATACAAATTTGAAACTGAGTTTTTGGTGAATATTTCAGTAAATGCAAACAAAAAATGTCAAGAAAAAGTACCATCAGTTTGAGATATATACAAACTAGGTTTATACCTGGGAGTGTTGGTCGACACTTGACTGAACATGAGCCAGCAGTGTGCCCGGGTGGTCAGGAATACCAATGACACCCTGGCTTGTATCAAAAAATAGTGTAGCCAGCAGGACCAGAGAGGTGATTGTCCCTCTGTACTTGGCTCTGGTGAGGCTTCATCTTGAGTACTGTGTTCATTTTTGGGCCCCTCACTACAAGAAAGATATCAAAGCCCTGGAGCACGTCCAGACAAGGGCAACAAAGCTGATGAGGGGATCTGGAACACAAGTCTTAAGAGCTGAAGTTGTGAGAACTGGGATTGTTTAGACTGGAGAAGAGGAGGCTCAGGAGAGTCCTTATTATCTCAACAACTGCCTGAAAGGAGGTTGTCGCAAGATGGAGGTTGGCCTCTTCTCCCAGGTAACTAGTGACTGGACTTAAGTTGTGCCAGAGGAGGTTCAGATTGGATATCAGGAAATGTTTGTTCTCAGAAAGAGTGGTCAAACATTGAAACAGGCTGCCTAGGGTGGTTGGGGAATCACTGTTCCTGAAGGTGTTGGAGAAATGTGTGGATGTGGCACTTAGAGACATGGTTTAGTGAGCAAGGTGGTGATGGGTTGATAGTTGGACTAGAGTGGTGCAGTTGGTATGGCAGAAAGAAGGGATGTCATCCAGAGGGACCCTGACAAACTCAAAAGTTGGGCCCATGTGAACATAATGAGGTTTAACAAAGCAAAATGCAAGGTTTTGTGCCTGGGTAGGAGTAATGCCAGACACATATACAGACAGGGGGGAAAAATTCCTTGAGAGTAGCCCTGTAGAGCAGAATCTGGGGGTCCTGGTGGATGGAAAACTGAACATGAGCCAGCAGTCTTGCAGCCCAGGAGGCCAACAGTATCCTGGGCTCCATGAGAAGAGGGATGGCCAGCAGGGAGAGGGAGTTGATTGTCTCTCTCTACTCTGCCCTTTTGAAGCCCCANGCCCCATCTGGAGTACTCTGTCCAGGTCTGGGACCTCCAACACAGGAACGATGTTGAGCTTTTGGAGAAGGTCCAGAGGAGGGCCATGAAGATGATCAGAGATCTCGAGGACATCTCCTGTGAAGACAGGCTGAGGGAGCTGGGCTTGCTCAGCATGGAGAAGAGAAGGCTACAGGGTGATCTCATTGCGGCCTTCCAGTATTTGAAAGGAGATTACAAACAGGAGGGAAAGCAACTTTTCACAAGGGTAGACAGTGATAGGACAAGGGGGAATGGTTTTAAGCTGAAGGAGGGAAGGTTTAGATTAGACATCAGGGGGAAGTTTTTCACTGGGAGAGTGGTGAGGTGCTGGAACAGACTTCCCAGAGAGGCTGTGGATGCCCCATCCCTGGAGGTGTTCAAGACCGGGTTGGATGGGGCCCTGAGCAACCAGATCTAGTATCAGATCTGGAGGTTGGTGGCCCTGCTTGTAGCTGGGGGGTTGGAACTTGATGATCCTTGGGTTCCCTTCCAACCCAAGCCATTCTATGATTCGATGAAACTAGTCTCTGAGCAAGACATCATCATTATACCTAGAACTCTAGTATGAATTTGCAGGTTTGAATAAGGGGATTGACATGTCTATATTGAAGACAAAGAATGGTCATGTTCAGCACAAGAAAGTTTTCGGTATGACAGAAAAAGTCTGAAATTAAGAAGAGAATGTATTTTTTGGTTTAATTCTGATGTGAAGAATTACTGATAATCAGTTCTGGCACATGCAAGAAAAGCAAAAAGCTTTGCCAAAAAACAATTGATATGGAGTTTTTTCTTGCTTTTGTCTAGTCCATTCTGCAATCAGAGATTTTACAAAAAAGTAGATATATATGAGATGACAGTCAGCTCTGCCTTTTCCTTTTTTTGGTAAATTTCTCTTATATGCTTGATAGGAAATAAGTAGATTCCCATACAAGGAGATGTGTTGAGACTTTTCTATATAGAGGCTTTGTCAAAACTTCACCTGAAGGAGTATTTGTTCAGAATGTTGTGATCAATCTTTGTCTCTAGCCTGATAGTGAAAAAGTTCTCTCTCCCGGCTGCAGCTAAAAGTTGACAAAACTGGGAGTTATCAGATATGTGTGCATCTGGCATTTGTGCTGATCTCAAAAATCCTATGGGCTTAGAAGATAGCTAAATACTGGAGAAGAAATATTTATTGAGTGAGAAGTGTGCAATATACTCAGGATCTCACATTGATCTAAGATCAAGAGGTGGATTTCATTTCCACTACAGTTTGTTGTAAAGAATTTCAAATCATCTGGCTTTTCCTTTCTTTCATGGTACCATCTTGCAACCTTCAATAATCACAGAATTACAGAATGGCCCAGGTTGGAAGGGACCCCAAGGATCATCAGGTTCCAATCCCCCTGCCACAGGCAGGGCCACCAACCTCTGTATTAGGTTCTAGATAAGGTTACCTAGGACCCCATCCAACCTGGCCTTGAACACCTCCAGGGTCAGGGCATCCACAACCTCTCTGGGAAGTCTGTTCCAGCACCTCACCACTCTCCCAGTGAAAAACTTCCCCCTGATGTCTAATCTAAACCTTCCCTCCTTCAGCTTAAAACCATTCCTCCTTGTCCTATCACTGTCTACCCTTGTGAAAAGTTGCTTTCCCTCCTGTTTGTAATCTCCTTTCAAATACTGGAAGGCTGCAATGAGGTCCCACTGCAGCCTTCTCTTCTCCATGCTGAACAAGCCCAGCTTCCTCAGTCTGTCCTCTCAGGGGAGGTGCTCCAGCCCTCTGATCATCTTTGCAGCCCTCCTCTGAACCCTCTCCAACAGTTCCATGTCTTTCCTGTAGTGGGGGCCCCAGCCCAGGACCCAGTGCTCCAGATGGGGCCTCACGAGGGCAGAGCAGAGAATGACAATCACTTCCCTGTCCCTTCTGGCCACTCCTCTCCTGATGGAGCCCAGGACACCCTTGGCCTTTCGAGCTGCAAGAGCACACTGCTGGCTCATATTCAGTTTTTTGTCCACCAGGACCCCCAGGTCTTTCTCAGCTGGGCTCTCAAGGATCTCTTCTCCCAGTTTGTATACATATCTGGGATTACTTTCGCTGTGTTGAACCTCATTAGGTTCACACAGGCCTACTTTTTGAGTTTATCAAGGTCCCTCTGGATGGCATCCCTTCCTTCTAACCTGTCAACTGCACCACTCGGCTTGGTGTCATCGGCAAACTTGCTGAGGGTGCACTCAATNTAAATGGGAGTGATGTTTCCCTTTTACCAGTCACCAGGGACTTCGCCTGACAGCCATGACTTTTCAAAAATGATGGAGAGCGGCTCAGCAACCACATCTGCCAGTTCCTTCAATAATTATGTAAGGATAACATTTCTTAATTTAAAGTAATATTTATAGCACTGCGTATTTGCTTCAAAAATGTCCTTTATTTTTTTTAAATTTCCTAGAATAAAGCCAGAACAATTTAGAGAGCAAAGTATTTCTGCTTGACACAAATTGACCACATTTTGTAATCTCTCCTTAAGTTACTATTTCAAAACAATGATTTAATTGTTTGTTTAGATTCTTCCTAACCAAAGCCACACCTTATAGAATCACAGAATCCTTAGAATTGGAAGGTACCTTCAAAGGTCATCTAGTCCAACTTTCCTGCAATGTACGGGGACATCTACAGCTAGATCAGGTTACTCAGTGCCCCGTCCAGCCTGACCTTGAATGTCTCCAGGGACGGGGCCTCCACTGCATCTGTGGGAAACCTGTTCCAGTGCCTTACCACTCTTATTGTAAAAAGCTTTTTCCTTAAATTCAACCAAAATCTCTCCTTTTTTAGTTGGAAACCATTTCCCCTTGTCCTGATTCTATCACCACAGACTCTGCAAAAGAGCCTGTCCCCTTCTTTCTTGTAGCCCCCCTTTAGGCACTGAAAGGCTCTTCTCAGGTTTCCCTGGAGCCTTCTCCCAGCTGAACAGTCCCAGCTCTCAGCTTTTCTTTGTAGGAGAGGTGTTCCATCCCCTGGATCATTTTTGTGGCCCTCCTCTGGATGTACTCCAACAGGGCAGGATCACCTCCCTTGCCCTGCTGGCCACACTGCTTTTGATGCAGCCCAGGATTTAGTTGGCTTTGTGGGCTGCAAGGGCACACTGCTGGCTCATGTCCAGCTTGCCATCCAGCTGTGTCAACTACACCTCACAGCTTAGTATCATCTGCAAACTTGTTGAGGGTACACTCAATCTCACTGTCGATGTCATTGATGAAGACATGACCTCTGAGGGACACCACTCATCACCGATCCCCATCCAGACCATTGACCATTGACCATCATGCTCTGGGTTCAACCCTGCAGCCAGTTCCTCATCCATTGAACAGTCCACCCATCAAATCCATATCTTTTGAATTTGGAGAGAAAGATGTTGTGGGGGACCTTGTCAAAGGCCTTGCTGAAATCCAGATAGATGACATCAGTGCTCTTCCGTTGTCCATTCTTCATTCAGTACTCGTTTTCCCATGAGCCATGCAGATCATTTTCTATCTATAAACAGAATAATGTATTTCTTTTTTCTGAAAATTAGCTATGGAAAGATGAAGCCTTTATGGAAATAAAGTGGTAATAGCTTTCCCTGTCCTGTCACTGTAAATACAAATTAATGTAAATACAGATTAATGTAAATACAGAAATATTTTGCTGCAAATATTCCAATTGCAGATACAGTTGAAAAGAAGTGATACAACAGCAGCTGTCTAAATGAATGTAGTTTTGGCTTGTAGAGGCAGCTGGAGCATATGGAAGTAACCTCTCTGAGACTGTCAGTTTCGCTGATAGGACTTCACTCTGAAACTTAAACTGAATCCAGCCGATAAGGTGGTGCTGCATGAGGTGAAGAGACTTCTGACTACATCAGCCAGAGTAAACAACTGTCATGAAGCAGATTTTCATCAAAAAATGAGGTGGGAAAACGTCCAGTTTTCATAACTTTGTGAATTCATCTATCCGATGCAGTTAAATGGAAGATTATTCTATTCTTCCATTTGCAGCTGTTTTTTACTATGTTTAGTCCCAATGGAGTCCTTCAATAAGATATCATTCATCAAAGATGATAGTGTCTAGCCAAAAGCAAATATTTTACTATCTCCCTCCCCTTGAGAAAGATTTTACAGGTTAGTATTGAAGAATATATGTCAATGAATAAAGTAATTTCACCTTTAGTATCATTAGTATGGTATATTTCATGGATAAAAAATTCACTCAGACTAAAAAAAAAAAACACGTTCTTTCTGATATAATGAAGATCTCAAGTCTACTTTCTAAAGTTTCCATACTTCAGCTGAATTTTTATAATTTATTTTTATTGCTGAATGATATTCTCTTCTTCTCCGAACTTGTCTGGAAGTCAAGAATTTCAGTATAGTTACTGTACAGAAAACATGGGAAATGTGCTATAAAATTAATAAGAAACAATGTGCAATGACTTTTTTATTCCAAATTGTAACGCAAAGACAAGACAGATGGCTTAGAGACACACAGAAGATTTACTTGTTTATCACTACTCTTCAACAACAAATTATATTTGATTTGTATTCACATATTTCTTCATGAAATTCTTCATAATTTGAAATAAATATTTCTCATTGATTTACAGAGATCTTGAAAAACAAGCACAGTCACAATAGGATATATACACACAGAAGTACGTCGATTTTTAAAGTCATTTTTGTACTTAATTTGCAATAATTTGTGCCTTGATCCATCATCTCATGATATGCAAAGTAGAAACATAAAGTGACCTCATTCGGTTAAAGTTGTAAGTTTGAAAAGCCAAGCTAAGTATTAAAAAGTAATTGAAAGCATCATTCATGGAAATTTAGAAAGCATTTTACACTGAGGGTCAGTGAGTTCTAGTTGTTCAAAATTTCAACTGTAGATCACTGATTTTTAACCTAATTTAATTGTCCCAAACGTGTCCCTTTGAAGCCTCTTTGGCAGTTCAATTGAAGTAATCTATCTGATACAACTTTCTACAGAAAAATGTCCAGATAAAGTAAATCAGTCCCATGAAAACAAAACTTGCTAGCAGCCTCTACTGATGCCATGGAATAAATGAGCATGAAAAATATTAAGGAATTTTTTACCTTGCTGTGAATAAAACTCCTAAAGAATTCATAGCTAAAGGGAAGGAAAGAGGGAGGAAAAAGGAAGATAAGAAGATGATTTTTTTCCCCAAAATACAGCTTCAGAAAGAAATCTCCCCCAAAATAAGTATAGCAACATAAAAAGTGTTTATAACCAAATAATGGAGAAAATCCTATATATGAAAATACAGTGAAATATTACGTAATAGTCTCATTTACTTAGGCCAAACAGATGGTTTCCAGAATGTTCTCCATCATCACACCAGGTAAACTGCAGAGATGTTCTGCTTTTCATCACTGATACTGCCATGAAGAATGTCGTGGTTTCAGCTGGGAGAGAGTTGATTTTCTTCATAGTGTCTGGTATGGTGCTGTGGTTTGGCTTTAGGCAACAAACACTATAGATAACACACCAATGTTTCTAGTTGTTGCTTAGCAGTGTTGCACAGAGCCAAGGACATTTCAGTTTCTCAACTTCTCATACTGTCCTGCCAGCAAGGACTCTGGGTGAAAACAAGGAGCTGGTAGGGGACAAAACCATGACAGCTGACCTAAACTGACCAAAGAGATATTCCATACCATATGACATTATGTGAACAAACTATAAAGCTGAGGAGAATTGACTGGAGGAGCTACCACTGCTAGGAGATGGGCTGGGCATCAGTAAGTGGGTGGTGAGCAATTGCTTTGTGCATCATTTGTTTTGTAAATATATATATATATATGTATTATCATTACTGTTATTTCTCTCTTCCTTTTCTTACTAAATAGTTTTTATCTCAACCTATTATTTCTACTTTCTTTTTCTGATTCTCTCCCCCATCTTACTGAAAGGGGGGTGAGTGAGCCAAAGGCTGTGTGGTGTTGAACTGCCTGACAGATTAAACCACAACAGCAAGGAAGTCTTATTCTCTTTCAGGAGCAGGAAGAACAAATTTGTGTCAGGATTTTCTGAAAGATGAAGTGTCTTTTAAATAACACTTGTAACAAAACTTTCATCCCTATAACTTAAACGTTGCAACACACCATGGAAAGAATCTGTTACCTCCTGTATTACATAGCATTGATGAAATGTCTGCAGAGCTCTGATCCTTAAAGCCAGTTCCATATTATTCAGTGGTTTCAAAACAGCCTTTTGGTATTTCCAGTGATTAGAGTTAGGAGTGCTAGATTTAGATGGGTAGTAAAGTACATGCAACAATTCATCAGCACTGCTGATAGTGTGGGCATAATTTATGCAGAATAGAAGGATCCTACAGGCTGCTAAATTCACCAAAATATAAACAACTGCGAAAAATAAACCCATACACAGAATAAGATCTAAACCTCTAAAAAATTGTTTCCTTAATGGAATGGAAGTAAAATGTTTCTTTACGCTACTCTGTCTTGAAACTTACTCCAATGTACAGAAGTTTGTTCAGAAGATTTTAATAAATCTTCTTCTATCTCCTGCAGGGAAGGAAACCATGAAGGAATATGCAGTATTTGAAGAATGGGCAGAGAAACAGTTCACAACTGGTCAATTTCGTAGGAAATCAGTGTGTGCTTACCTGTAACTAAATATTTGTCATTGTCCAGTTCTGCACAAATTCTTCTCAGCATTTGTAGAAATTCAAAGCTATTCAGCAACATTGCTTTCATTGTTCTCCAATCTTTTTGTGTATCATATCCCCACCCAAAATTGGTTCCTCAGCATGCATATTTGACTGATCCCTTCTTTCTGTCCATTCCTGATTTCTGAAAGATGAGATTCTGTCTTTAATTGTCATTGTCCCACAAACACACCCTTCTTTAGATTGATGCCATTCAGTCTTTGTATTAGAAAATCTTACTACTCATTATTCTAAGAAACGCTCTTTCCTTCATGTAATACCTGCTTTATGTTTTAAAACCTCTTCATAGAGCTGCAAAAAAGCAGAAATCTTAAAAATAGGACTGAATGATTTCTACACATCAGTAGGCTACTGGATTCAGAGGAAGAAAAAGATGACTTCTAATTTTGTGTGATAAGTGAAAAATACTACCTAGATATTTACTTCCAGATCCTTGGAAATAGAAGAAGTGATCATAAATGAGACTTTATAATCTTACTTTCTTTGTACCTATACTATACTTGTGGTATCTTTGATATATTTATAAGTGGTCTATCTTGTGGGCTATTGTATTGGGTTCACATCGCAAGGTTTTGGTAGCAGTGGAGCTGCAGGGGTGGACCCTGGGAGCAGATTCCAGCAGCTGTCCCATGTCAGATCAGAGCCAGCTTCAGCTTCTTCAACAGGGACCTGCCGCTGGGCAAAGCTGAGCCATGAGCAATGCTGAGTGTGCCTTCGAGAGAGCAGTTCCACGCAGTACTATTATGACTTAAATCATGCTACTTATCAACATGGACTCTGAATTGACATAGCCTTAGGCTCAGTTCATTTATATCAATTTATGTCTGGAAATTCTTTCCATTGAGATAGTGTTTGTTTCTAATCAAGATCAGGATCTCTTTTCTCTGGAATCACACGTAGGATATAACACAGCATGGCCATTGTTGACCTGGAATTAATAAATTAATGATATTAAATTACCATGTTGTAATCCTACTTTTCCTCTTTTCTTTTTTACTTTATTTTATTTTTTTCCTTTCAATGGCTCTACTGAACCACTGAATATTCACAGAAAAGACACAAGTGTCTGATATTTGGTGATTTCATGTCATGCAGTATTGGTTCTGCTGGCTACCCAAGAGATTGATCTTTATAAAACTATTACTGATGTGTTGTAGGCAAATGACCACTTAACTCTGTGTTTTGATATTAAATCAATCCATTCAATAATTGTATTCACAATGCTTTTGAAGAAGTGAATGCTGTAAGAAAGTGCAATGCAGTAAGAAGTTTATTTCAGAATTAAACCTTTACAGCAGTTAACCTAAAGTCTGGGATTATTCAGACTCTTTAACGAGAAGAGCAGACAATTGTTCTTGTGTCTTCATTTAACAGTGATCTTAGTGTGTGTTGCAGGTTTGAAGTTCAGGGCACTTCTGTCTGGAGCTGAATATAGGATATTAACAGTGTAAATATGAACTGGCTTAGAAATGCAACCTTAATTGTGATCTTAGCTCACATTAAAGAATGAATACTTTGGAAAGAGAGGGAAATATTCCTCTTTTTCTAAACTTTTCAAATTTTTGGTTTCTGAATACTTAACAAATTCTGAACGGATGCTTACAGATGACAGGCTGGATTTCAAAATAGGTAGCTTTGGCTCCTTTCTAGAACAATGTTCAAGTTTGTAATAAGGATCCAACAGTACAGAAAATTGCGTTTCAACATCCTGCAAAGATAGTAAATATACTTAGCACTGCATTGTTACCTACTGTGAGCTTAATAGATAACAGTCCACCTAAAATATTCCACAGACAGCTGGGCGAGCAAAAATCTGCCATTAAACTATAGACCTTCCTCAGCAATTCAGAAATTCATTAAAACATTTCTAATAGGCATTAGTCATTCGTCTCAAAGGGATACTAGCTTTCTTGCAAGGAAAAGATATTAAAGTTAAAACTTCAGACACCAGACAAGCAATTAGCTGTGCAGACAGAGCACCTAGTTAGTTATTTATTCTTTAATTGACCAGACTTAAATAGGCATTTTGAAAAGGACATGGTAACTGAGAAAAATAGTCTGAGCCTGTCCAAGTGTACGCAGTTTTATTTATCTTGTATAGTCGCATTCTGGAGAAGTAACAATAATGCACATAGTTTTCAGTGTGTCTTAAATCCTTGCATGCTATTATCTTTGCATCTAGGGATTAGCTCTCTATACACAGTAATTTGGCAAACTGCATGATAAAGCATGACTATATGGAAAAGAACATATTAAAATAAAGTGTCTTATTTTGTCTACTTATCAAACACCTCTGAGGAATAAAAATAATAAGTCAGAAATTGAAGAACGTACTCCAATAAGGAATGAGCTTGACCTCATGTTGATACAGAAGGATAGCAATAGCTATTCTGAATTGATGTTACCTATTATTTTGTATTTCATTTTCTTAAGTGCAATTTCTACTTTTTTCATATGCCAAGATCTCATTTTTTTCTCAGACAAAATGCTGAACATGGCTTGTCAAAGCAAAGATAATGCTACACAATGATATTTTTAAAATAGACTGCAGGCTTCTAATGTAGATTCCATAAAATTTTTAACGTCGGCAGCCTTTGACAACGTCATTGTCTAAAGGTTTTGCTTTCGTGTGCGGACAGCCACAGAAAAATCATCCACAGCTAGATTTACAGACTTTTTAATCCTCATGAAAGGTCTCTGAGTTTCACTGTAATGTGAATTAAGCTCATAAATGTAATTCTTCCAGATTTGCTTTAATATAAAATACATATGGTGAAATCTTGAGCACAAAAAGCTCTATGATGCTGGAGTCAGCTGTTCCCCAATACATTAAATAAACTTGAAAATAATATTTCCTTTCAGCAAGGTTTTGAGATTTTCAACATAAAAATATAGCAGATATTTATAAATTTCTAAATTAAAAAATACTCTTGCGTCTGCAAGAATTTATTATTGCTATTATCCAAGAAGTGGTACTGCTTAGTCTTCCTCACTGCTGATATCCTTCTTTTCTAGACTCCTGTCTTCTCCGATCTCCCTTCTTGTTTTCACACACCAGAATTATCTGCAGTGTCCATCAGTTCCATCTTCCCTTCCCTTCCCTTCTCTTCCCTTCCCTTCCCTTCCCTTCCCATTGCTTCTTTTCCTTCACTGCAGAAATCTTACATTCTTCACAGTACCCATAGGATAGAAATGTTATCATGTGGAAGTTCTTGAAATCTGCCCTGCATAGCAGTCCAAATTCAATGCGATACCATATAATCTTAATTACTACTGAGAGTTTGCTATTATTCGCTGTACTGACACACCACAATTGAATAGAACTAGTCTGTACTGAGACACTTACCTCAAGTTCCATTCAAATTTATAATATAGAACTAACAACTACTGCTATAAGGTATCTGCTTTTATTTATATTTAATAAATGTGTGTGTGAAAACACACACACAAACTCTCTAAATCAAAGCCATATATAAAGTCAACAAATTAAGCCAGATGAGGGCCTAGGACAAGGTACTTGTTTTCTCAGTGTAAAATTTCTTCTTTCTGCTTGTTCACTTGTTTAAAGAATTTCATTTATATTCTATCACATGGTAGAAATGGAGCAGATTGTATTTTACTTTCTTTACTGCTGTACCAGATTATGTGCACATTTTGCCTTGCTGCACAACTTGTCCTACATTTCCAGTTTCACCAAAGAAAGATAATAATTTTAGACCTCACTGACAGCTATTTGTAACCTTATATTCAGTTCTGAGCAATTCTTGACATATTCTTTTCTCAAAGCAGTATATGGCAAAGAGGATATTGTTTAAACATAATACCCAGGGGCCACTTTTGAAATTTGGACACAATCAATGGAATTAACAGCATATAGAAATTGTCAGTACTTTTTTATATTTTATTACTCCATAGATTTCTGCTCACGTAAAACATTTAGAGAAAATGTTTTCCTCAGAAAACCTACTGTCAAGTTTTCAATTAAATATGGTATAATATGAAGAATAAATGATCAGATGGAAAAATGTTGTACCTAAGATGAATGCAAATGTTAAAGTAACCCCTATCTATAGGTGAACAAAAAGAAAGAACATAATGCTAGATTCTCTCTTATCTTTAAAAAAGTACTTTTTATAGGAAATGGGATTGTTTGAAATCTGTGTTTAGAACATCACAGTTTGTTCTGACATACAAAAGACCTGCAAAATTTCTATCTAGATTATTTATGTGACACCTGATAGCTTAGTATCTGAACAACGCACAATGCATTTGGTTTGTCTTAGTTTCATCTGGGACAGAAATTGCTTTTTGTTACAGAGTCCGGTATTATACTGTGTTTTGGTTTTTAGAAATAAAACAAAACTGATAACATACCAATGTTTTTAATTGTTGCTGGGCAGCGCTGTACAAAACCAAGGACATTTCAGTTTCTCTGCTTCTCGTACTGCCCTGCCAGCAAGGGGGCTGGGGGCACACTAGCTGGGAGCTGGGAGGGGACAGGACCATGGCAGCTGACTCAAATTGGCCAAAGGGATATTTCATACCATATGACACCGTGTAACTATAAAACGGAAGGGAGTTAGCTGAAGAGGGACCGCTANTCTCAGCCTTCTTTTCTCCAGGCTGAACAGACCCAGATTACTGAGCCTCTCCTCATAAGGGAGATGCTCCACGCCCTTGATCATCTTTGTGGCCCTCCACTGGACTCTTTCCAGGAGGTCCCTGTCTTTCTTATACAGGGGAGCCCAGAACTGGATACAGTACTCCAGCTGAGGCCTGACCAGGGCAGAGTAGACAGAGTGGAGTAGTTTTTGTGTATCTCTATATATCTATTCATATTTATCATTACTTTTATTTTCTTTTACTTCTTTTTACGGTCTTAGTAAATTGTTCTGTCTCAACCCACAAGTTCTACTGTATTTTCTCCTAATTCTCTACCCCATCCCACAGTGAATGGACTGTGTGCTACATAGCTCTCTGCTGGGTCAAACCAGAACAAGTTTCATGATAAATCTCTGAAGAACAATATGCTTTTGTTCTTGTTTCAAAGTTATGTGTATGGGGAGTGGTAGTGGGTAACAAAGCAATGAGATAATAATTCTGTAAACAAACTACAGTACACTCTTAAAAGTTTTGTGTCTAATAACCAGAATGTTCTTCTTTTATTATTTGCCAAATGAATTGATGTTTTGTAACAGTTTAATACTGCATCTCCTGAAGGAAAATTGGGATAAAGTGTAAGTAACTGTATGTTTTGATTAAAAGGTATTTTAATATGTACAATTATGATGGTGATATTGTATATACAGTACTTCATTGTGTAATAAGTAGCCTCTGTAACACTGTATTGTCTCAGTGCTAATGCATTTGTAATATAGTGAGCAGACAAGATATTTTAATCCAATATGAGTATTTGTTTTTAGTTTCTGTGTATGCTGACTGTCCAAATTAGGGAATTTCATCTCACGCATGGTAACTTATATGGCAAACTTCAGAAGTGCCCCAATAATTTGCTACCATACTAACCAAAATGGCAGCGAACAAACAGACATGTGCTCATATATATATTCACAAAAATAAGATACAGGGAGGTTATTGAATATTTTTTTAAAAATAATCTTTTTGGTGGCAAAGGTAAGCATACAGTAAATCAAATAAGTCTGCTCAGATTGCTAAGACAGCAATTCAGGGATGCCTTTGAACACTTAAAAAACAGTAGTATCATAGCTTTGAGATATCCAGACATATACTTTCATGGATTCCCATGACATGTGAAAGTGTTTGGAAATGTCCCTATTTTTATTGTGTCAATTAGCTATTGTGCCATACGTAAGACCAAACAGAATAAGGGGAATAAACAAACAAACAAACAAACAAATAAATAAATAAAAATAAAATAATAATAATAATAAAAAAGACATTTTATTATTTCAGTCTCCAAAAAAGTCTATATTGACCAGAAAGCTCATTAACTTGGGGACCTTGTGAGGTGAGGTGGGAGTTCTGGTCTCTTGAGATGCCTTAGCTTGGCCATTTGTGCAGGGAGAGCATAAGACCTTTCAGCTTTTCTCTCTCTGTCCAAATAAACATGACCTGGGAAACTCATTTTGTCATACACCTATTCATGGTGTGACAAGCTGGATGGACAGTCACATACTTGGCCCCATAGCACAAGAAAGGACAAGCTGGGCTTCAGTCTAGTACATCATTCTAAGGAGGAATCTGCACACAGCTGCTCTCCTGCTCCAGGGTCCTATTACCAGCTGTTTCTGTCTGTTGAGTAATGGTCCAGTAGGAAACAGTGAGATAACTTTTAATGAAAGATCATGAAGACAGGAAGGGTGCTACTTCTATGGAGGAGATAAATCACAGGCAGGAGATTGAGACTCAAATAGGAGAGCAGGCTTACCTACACAGTTCCAAATATTAAGGTTTGCCAGTCTGTTATTCAAAGACGCAGTTTTACCCCCTTTAACTCTTTTTAGTGTAAGTTCTTATTACTTTCCAGTGTATCAAGGCTAAATTTAAATTTTAACAGTGAAACAAGTGACAGTAGTGGTTGCCAGAGAGAGTTATGCCAAAAGAATAAACATATATGTATCAAGAACTGCAGGTAAGTAATCAGTTTGTGCTGAAAATGATGTGACTTACTGTTAGTATACAAAATATTGCATGACATTACAAATTGTTTCACATCTGAAGTTTTTAAGAGCATACATACTACAGTTTTTGTCCTGTCTATCTTTCTGTACGCAAAGAACTGCTGAAAATGGCTCCAGAAGTGGCTTGACGTCCATGTTCAAGGACCTTGAAGGTGTTCAAGACTCAACTGGATAAAGTTCTGAGAAGCCTGGTCTATAGCCCACAGCTAACTACTGTAAGCAGGAGGCTGGACTGGACGTCTCCTGAAGTCTGCCCCAGTCTGAGCAATTCTGTGGTTCTGATACTGTAGCAACGTTTCCTGAAATACTTGAATGTACTACAGCTTTGACTGAACAATGTTTGGTGCATGCAAAATTAACTAACTTTTTCAGTTCAAGGTGCAGACATCTGGCATCACAAAATGCTATTTATCACACAACAACATTTTTGTTTATTCAGGATGCAAATGCCTTCAGTAAGTTTAACAAAACTAAACAGAAGTCATTCTCAGATCCTAAATAATCATGAATAAGTGAAGCAAACATATCACAGCAATTCACATAAACCTCCATGAATGCTGTGGAAACAATCTAATAATGACTAAATTTTCAGAAACTGGAATCAATTTGAAAATTATCCCCTAGAAGTCTACAGTTTAGATTAGCCTAGATTAATTAGATCATTTATTAATGAGATAATTTAGTTAGTTCTGGTTTATATACCCTATAAATTGTAAACTGTGCAAGATCACAACTGGCAAATTAAATGTCATATTATTTGTGCTGTGAGTGATTTGTATTCGCTTAAAACTTCTTTAGAAGTTACAGTGGAAACAGATTGCTATGCTTTGTCAAAGATCTTTATTCAATTTTTTAAATACTACCTAAAGTTACACAGTAACCGTCTGTTTTTCTTCTAAATCTGTTTCATCAGACATGACATACTTGTTTAACAAATGGTTTAGGGATTCCAAGAACACATGAAATTCACTTTCTCTTTCCTAAATTACTGATTGATTGTGGATGGAAAAAATTTATTTTCTTTACTAATAAGGCAGAATAATATTGAGTATTCAAGATCTTCAGTGTTTCAGTTTTTCTCAGAGGCAAGCATATGCATCAGTTCTTTTAACTGCTCCATCCCAAAAAGTAAATATCAGAATGTAATCCTCAGAGAAGCAATTGCTAAAATAATTACACTTTTAAACTTCAAAAACAAAGAGCCCCAAATCATAAATATGAATAGTCAGACATGATCTGAAAGTACTTCATTGCCTAGTTATTTCTATATGGGTAAATGTGTGCTCTATTTACTTTAAAAAATTATCACAGCTCTCTGTTTTTACTGATGACATCCATACCGCAGATGGTCATGACCTCAGCCCAGGAGTCTCTAAACAAACTTCTAACTCAGAAAATCGTTCAGCCATTTCCAGTATCTTAAGTTTACATGGCTATTTAGTTTGCTTTTCTGCAGCTAAAATAACCAGAGAATCACTCACAAATCAGCATGATATTACAGGGATCACTAATGAAACCTATACTTTCTTTTGCAAAATCTGTAAATTGGGCAAAAGGTAAACCAAACATTCAGTAAGCTCAGGCCTTTTTAACCCAACTCTCAAAGAGTCAGAATTTCCTTGAAGATGGAAAAGTAAACTGTGGGTATCTGGAACATTGGCACAGGTTGCTCAGAGAGACTCTGGAGTCTCATTCTTGGAGATGTTCAAAAGCCACCTGGACACGGTCCTGGACACTCGGCTCTGAGTGTCGCTGCTGGAGCAGGGACTGGACCAGGTGGATCCAGAGGTCTCTTTCAACCCTAAATGTTCTGAGATTCAGTTAAACCTGAAAATCCAAAAGAAGAATGTTACAACGGTTCTTAACTTTTCTTGGTTTGTTTGTTTAGCAATTTAATTGTTTATTTATTCTGTACAGGATTAAAAATGTCCATCAGTGTCTGAATTTTTAGAAATTTGAGGAGTTCCTGTGTGAGACAAGACCGTCCCAAGCAGAGATACCAGAACTGTTTCTACACAGACTAATGCAAGTACCAGAATCCTCAAATTTACATTATAAAGTGTCTTTGTTTCTAGCTGGGATAGAAGTTGTCTTTCTCGTAGTGTCTGGTATGAGGCTACGTTTTGATTTTATAAGAAAAACAAAGCTGATAAGTACTGGTGTTTACACTTTTTGCTGGACAGTGTTGTGCAGAGCCAAGAACATATCAGTTTCTCAGCTTCTTGTACTGCCCTGCCAGCAAGGGGGCTGGGGGCACACAAACTGGGAGCTGGGAGGGGACAGGACCAAGGCAGCTGACCCAAACTGGCCAAAGGGAAATTCCGTACCGTATGACACCATGTAACTATAAAACAGAGGGGAGTTAGCCAGGGAGGGGCTACTGCTCAGAGGCTGGCTAGGCATTGGTTCACACTTGTTTGGGCACTTGTTTTTGTGTATGAATGTGAATGAATGACTGAATGAATGTGTGGTACTTAGCTATCTACTGGGTCAAACAACATAAAGGCATGCTATCTGAGGAGACACAAATTTTTTTTCAAGTAACTCTGTACCTGAATCGGTCAATGAAGAACATGAACCAAAAATTGGTCATTTATGCATTAAACTGTGAAGTTTATAGCTCAAAATTCTCATTGTGGCAAAAGTCTCAGTGCTACAGATGTTCACTTTAATAAATTGATGTAAATCAGAAACAATTTATAAGTTGCGTATATTTCAATGGGGGATTGAACTTAAATGGTCTCAGAGAAAGGAATTGATTTTTTTTTTACATCTTTCAAAGAGTTGAGTAGCTTTCTAATCACCCAGCAGTGATATCAACAGGGCTGTATTCTCCATGGACTATTAAGAAAGAAACAGAATCATAGAAACAAAGAATCATAGAACTATGGAATGATGGAATGACTTAGATTGGAAAGGACCTTAAAGACCATGTAGTTCCATGCCCCTGCCATCCACAGAGTTGCCAACCAGTAGATAAGGTCGCCCACAGCACCATCCAGACTGGCCCTGAACACCTCTAGGGACAGGACATTCCCACTTCTTTGGGCAACCTGTTCCAGTGTCTCACAACCTTCTGAGTAAAAAAATTCCTAATATCTAATCTAAATCTCTCCTCTCTAAAACACATTCTCCCTTGTCCTATCACTACCCGACCTCATGAAAAATTGGTCCACCTCTTGTTTACAGGCTCCCTTTAAGTACTGAAAGGCCACAGTGAGGTCTCCCCAGGCTCAACAAGCCCAACTCCCTCAGCCTGTCTTCATGAGAGAGATGCTCCAGCCATCATCTTCACGGTCCTCCCCTGGACCTGCTCCAATAGCTCCACATGATTCTTGTGCCTGGGGCCCCGGATCTGGACTCAGTACTCCAGTTGGGGCATCACAAGGGCAGAGTAGAGGGAACAATCCCCTTCCTCTCCCTGCTGCCACCCCTCTTTTGATGTAGCCCAGGATACTGTTAGTCTTCCTGGACACAAGCACACACTTCTGGCTCATGTCCAGCTTTTTTTCTACCAAGATTCCCATGTCCTTCTCAGCAGAGCTGCCCTCAAGGATTTCTCCCAATCTGTACACATACGTGGGATTGCCCCAACCCAGGTTCAGCACCTTGCACTTGGCCTTGTTAAACTTCATTAGGTTCATGTGGGCCCACTTTTTGAGCCTGTCCAGGTCCCTTTGTATGGCATCCCTTCCTTCTGTCATATCAGCTGCTCCACTCAGTGTGATCAGCTAACTTGCTGAAGGTGCACTCAATTCCACTGTCTAAGTAACTGAAAATGCATTTTATGAAGATATCAAATTATAGATCAGTGACTCAATCCTATATCAATGCACAGACATATACGACTTTCATCTTGTTTTGTTTTCTAGCTGCACTACAGACTGTCGTGAAGGTACTTAAGACAAGAATGATGCTTTACAAATTATCAGTGTATTTACTAGTTCTGTATATATGTTAACCTTTTCTCCTTTAATTGTAATATTACCTCTTCTAGTTTGCTGGCAGAGATATTTCTCTTCTACAAAATTAATTGTGCAAATTATCAAGTCCTTTGTTTTTTATTGTTTTAACAGAAATTTTATTAGATAGTAGCTTGTCTCTTCCATTGTAAACTCTGAAGTTTCCTTCCAGCTTCCTGAAAGCAAACCTCACTTGTGATGATTGTATTTGAACTTACTGTCTGTTTTCATTTTTCTGTATAGCCAGATAGGCAAACAGCTTCTAATTTACATTTGAAGTTTTCGCATTCATTTTATGTTACATTATTAACCTGCACCTTCCTTTTCATCATCAATTCATGGTGTGTGGTGGCAATACTTAACATCCGCATAGACAATCTGACAAAGTACAGATTAGATAAGTGTACAGTGATGTGAACTGAAAACTGGCTAAATCGCCAAGCCCTAGGTGATGTGATCAGCAGCACAACGTCCACCAGTTATTAGTTATGTATGCTGGAACTTGACACCAGAACCTATACAGTTCAAAACTTTCATCAGTGACCTGGATGATGGGCAGAGCGTACCCTCAGTATGTTTGCAGCTGACACAAAACTGAGGTGTGTGGGTGGTTCACCCATTGTTCATGCTGCCATTCAGATGGACTTTGCCAGACTGGAAAATTGAGCAAAGAGTAACCTCATGAAGTTCAATAAGAGGAAATTCCAAGCCTTGCATCTGAAGAGAAACAACTTCATGCACTGATATGTGCTGGAGGCCAATCAATGGAAATCAGTTCTGTAGAAACCTGGGGATACTGATGGACACAAAACTGGCCATTAGCCAGCAATACTGCCCTAAAACAAAGAAGGCCAAATGCACCCTTGGCTGCATTAGGAGGAGTGTTGCCAGCAGATCAACGGAGACGATCCTTTCTTTCTACTCAGCCCTAGTAAGACACATCTGGAGTGCTGTGCCTTGTACTGGGCTTCTCAGTGAAAAAAAGATACCAACTTAGTGGACTAAGTCCAGCTATGAAGATGATTAAGGGACTGGAGCATCTGTCATGTAAAGAAAAGCTGAGATATTTGAGACTGCGCAGTCCAGAAAAGAAAAGACTCAGGGGAAATCTCATTGATGTGTATAAGTATCTGGTGGGAAGCAATGAAGTCAGACTCTCCTCAGTGGTGCTGGGTGAATGAACCATGTGAACACAACAACATGTTTGTTACTTTGAGGAAAATAAAAAATTAGTGTAGGTTTCATGGAGAGATGGTGTTATGTCCATTCTTGGAGATATTCAAAACCTGACTAGACTGATTCCTGGGCTACGTGTTCTATCTAATTCTGCTTGAGCAGAGGAGTAGGATTAGATGAACTTCATAGGTCCCTTCCAATTTAAACAATTCCGTGATTATTTTTGGCCAGTCAATGAACTCGCACTCTAAGAGGAATTTCACTACTTATTGAGATTAGCCAAAATTTCAGTCCATTTATTTATCAATCAAGAAGAGTGGAAAGGGATTAAGTTTTTTACGAAGATCAAAAGATCGATAGAAGGTTTTAAGGAAGATTAATTAAAAGATAAAAAATAATATTTAAGTCTTTTTAGCAAACTTAAGTGAACCTAAAAATGCTCATCAGATAAAAATTTGGATAATAAACTAGATTACATTTAAATGTGTATATAAACGTGTGAGCACATATATGTTAACATATATGCCAATAATTTCTGTTGAGTGATAAAACTTTTTTTCCTGTTTGAAGCTCTTCAAGTATTTTGAATTTTTCACAGAGTATTTTTGAATTTTTGCCAATTTTATCTAATTGTGTTTAATTAACACTTTCATTATCAATATAATACAAAAACAGTATTACTTGCCTTATGACAAATATCCAGGCAGGCCTCCAGATAGAAGTAAATACAGGATCATGGAATCACATAATCTTTTGAATTGGAAAGGACCTTTAAAGGTCATCTAGTCCAACTCCCCTGCAATGATCAGGGATATTTCCAGCTAGATCAGGTTATTCAGTGCCCTGTGCAGCCTGACCTTGAATGTCTCCAGGGACGGGGCTTCCACCACCTCTCTGGACAATTTGTTCCAGTGCTTCACGACCTTTATTGTAAAAAACTTTTTTCTTATATCCAACCTAAATCTCCTCTCTTTTAGTTTGGAGAGATTTCCCCTTGTCCTGTCACAACAGACCCTGCTAAAGAGTCTGTCCCTTTCTTTCTTGTACCCTCCTTCTAGATAGCCTGGAACATTCTCTTCTCTAGTCTGAACAGCCCCAGTAACTCTGTCTATCCTCATAGGGAAAGTGTTCCACCCATGGATAATTTTTGTGGCCCTCCTCTGGATGCGCTCCAACAGGTCCATGTCTCTCCTGTGCTGAGGACTCCACATCTGGGCTCAGTACTCCATGTGAGGTCTCACCAGTGCAGAATGAAAGATCAGGATCACCTCCCTCAACCTGCTGGCCACATTTCTTTTGATGTAGCCCCGGATTCAGTTGGCTTTCTGGGCTGCGAGGGGACATTGCTGGCTCATGTCCAGCTTGCCATCTACCAGTACCCCCAAGTCCTTTCTGGCAGGGCTGTGATCCATCCCTTCATCCCCTAGATTGTACTGATAGTGGGAGTTGCTGCGACCCCGGTACAAGACCTAGCACTTGGCTTTGTTGAACCTTATGAGGTTCTCCTGGGCACACTGCTTGAACATGTTTAGGTCACTCCGCATGGCATCCTGTCCTTCAGGTGTGTCGACTATACCACACACCTTGGTGTCATCTGCAAACTTGGTCAGGGTGCACTTGATCTCACTGTTGATGTCACTGATGAAGCTATTGAAGAGCATCGATTCCAGCACTCACCCCTGAGGGATACCGCTCATCACTGATCTCCATCTGGATGTTGAACCATTGACTCTCTAGGTATGATCACGCAACTAGTTCCTCATCCACCCAACAGCCCATCTCTCAGATCCTTATCTTTCCAAATTGAAGAGAAGAAAGTTATGGGGGACTATGTCAATGGCCTTACTGAAGTTTGGATAGATGAATCACATCAGTGACTCTTCCCTTGTCCATTGATGCAGTTACACCATCATAGATGACCACTAGGCTGATCAGGCAGGATTTGCCCTTGGTTGGACTTGCCTGTACTGGTTGTCTCATATAACCTCCCTCTCTTCCATGTGCCTTAACATAGCTTCCAGGAGGACCTATTCCATGATCTTCTCTGGCACAGAAATGAGACTGACAGGTCAGTAGCTCACTGAGTTGTTGTTTCTACCCTTCTTAAAAGTGAGTGTGACATTTCCTTTTCTCAAGTCACCGGGGACTTCACATGACTGCTGTGACTTTTCAAATATCATTGAGAGTGTCTTGGCCAATTCCCTTGGCTGCATCATGCAATTCCCTCAGAACTCTGGGATGCATCTCATCAGGACACATAGACTTGTGCATGTTCAAGTTCCTCAGATGGTCATGAACCTGACCTTCACTTACAGCAGGAGGGACATTGCTCCCGCAGTCCCTACCTTCTGATCCATCCACTCAAGGGGTGTGTGTGAAGAGCAGACCTACGTACTCATGTAGGTGCTCATAACCTCTGGTAGTGAGAAGCATAGACAGAACTACCACAGATAGAGACCTACCTGGTAATCCCCAGGCAAAAATAACATTTAGCCTTTGAAAGGTTGTAAGCAGTACACGAACACTGAGAGAGGATTTCTACCACTTTTTCCAACGTGTAACTCCAACTCTAAGTATTACTCAGACCTAGAACCTCATCTTGCTACAAATCATGCAAGTCACCATGTCCCACCCTAGGACATGGAGTGAAAGTCAGGACTGAGAAAACAGGTTGCAATTTAAGGTATGCTATGGGTTTATTTAAGACAGTTTTCCTTTGACATAATAATCATTGAGCATCACGACAGAAAGTATTTTCCACTGTATAACATTTATTAACAGATAAACAGATTAACTATCTGCACATGTACATTCCCTTGCATTTACTGAGCACCACAACTTTACCTTGGTGACTCTGCTGTGACCAAGTTGAGTGAAATTGTTTCTTTACTGCTGACTTAATATTTGTTTTGTTTGCTTCTTGATATGCACATCAGCATATTATGTTCCTGTGTACCTCTCACTGATATGATAATCATCTTCAAAACACTGTAGCTGTTAAAACAGCAGTATTCATCGTAAGCAGTAAATATAAAAGCAGTCATCAAAAGGGGAATACAGAAAAGCTCACCATGTAGCAGGGATTCATATTAAACAAATGAAAAATTTGCAGTGAACATCTCGCTTTTGAAAGGCTAGATTACAGCCAGTTTTCTATGACTGGGAACAAATTGTCCAATCTTATGTTCAGAAAGAGAGGTGACGAAAGCTTTTGTCACCTCTTTCATTATAAGTGATATCCAGTGTTCAAAATGTGTAGAGTAATTGATGAGGTGCACTACAGTAAATCCTCACATGACACTGGAAAAAAAGGCCATCCATATTTCTTGTTCATGATAGCATGGAGCTAAGTCCACTTCAATGAGTTTCATAAGACTTTCTCATTTGAAATCTCTAGAACTGAGTTAAATGTGTAGATTCCCTCTGACACACCACAAAGTATTCACAGATCACAGCAAGCAGATATTGTACAGGAGACAGCACACAGGGAGCTCATGAACATTACTGAAAACTAATCCAAGCAACTGCTCAGAAAGCTGAAATCATTTGTGTTTTCTGAAGGCCTGCATTTCAGCCAGAAAAGTAGCCCAATTTCATACCAGTGAAACCAGGATTTTGGGAGTATTTTCTGGTCCCTGACTAAAGCAGTTTTCCAACAGCCAAAACAAAGCCATTCCTCAACATTTTCTTCCCTGAGACAACCTTGAGAATAACAAAATTCACTGAACTAAGTATTCTTAGATGAAGAAACACACTTTTCATCAGCATCCTACCTGATTTATAGTCAAAGATGAATTACTCAATGCAAAACACTTTTCTAACAGAAATATTTTTCCTTGGTTATAACCCTGATAAGGCATATCACTGATAAATGCTTAAATCAATAAACAAAAAATGCGTATCTTGAGCTACGAAGACACTCTTAAATAGGCAATACTCTCCAAACTACCTGTAAAACTCTGTTATGAAAGTCTGAAGAAAAAACACAAGTAAAATCACTGTTGTTTTCTATTGTTGCAGGAAAAAAATGAATATTATACAATATTCAAAAATATAGAAATCATATTCAACCACTGACCCTTCATTAAAGGACAGAAACGGTCTGCTACATTGTACCTACAATTGGAATCTAAGCCTAAAATAATAATATGTATATATCTTGAGTGTAAAGCATATGTTTAAAGAAATGTATTTAGAGACCTCTTTTCCTGATTTCAAGAACACATTCTCACATTATGTTTTCCCAGCCTGGTACTCCCCTATCTCCATTGCCAATGTAATTATTCCATCTACACAGAGAATCAACAAAATTTTCCCTGTCTTGTTAATTGCTTTCAAATGTAGGTGTTTACTTCCATGCTTTTGTTGTTGTTGTTATTTTTGTTTATTTTATTTCTCATAAGCACCTGTAAACATAGTTGTTTTTGTATAAATTTGTGTGAGAGAAAAAAAGCATATTTTCATCTGACATGAAGGAAAACTGTTTTGTTTTGTTTTGTTCCCGCTCCACCCCCATTGTTAATTTTATTATTATTATTTCAGCTCAAAGAGAACTAATTATTATTATCCTTACTGCTATTGTTATTTCTCTGCCAGTCAGGCATTGCAGTTTAAATGGTGGATCCTTCTGTGACAAATCTGGTAGAACAAATGGCTGCTGTGTCCACAAAGATCCAATTTTTTTCTCAGATTGAGAAGTCAGTGGCCACAGCAAGAGTTGAATCTGCACAGTGCAGGAGGTGCAATCACTGCCAGGAAATGGGATGAAAATCAGAAAAGCATGTCTGAAAACCAGGTAGGGAAAGTTATCTTATACTACAAGGCACTTGTAGTAACTGAAAGTTACTGAAACTGAACAGTAACTGAAGTAATGCGTTCCATGTTATTATGTTGGCACGTGATATCTGATATATCTGACAACAGGTGGATGTCGGTGGTATGGCAGTAGAGTTTAAACCTTCCCATCAATACTCTGTTACATTTGGTTGCTGTGTGAGAGATGACAACAGAGGGACCTCTGATATGGAAGTCTGTATGAAGTGAATGTTTAGAGCTGAATTCCTCCATGTGGAAAAAGTTGCACCCGTTGACATTCATCGATGCTTGTTGAACATTTGTGGAGACCAAACAGCTGATGAAAGATGGACTACATGGACAACATTTCCCTAGCAATGACACCGTCATAGCAGCTGTGAAACACTGGGTTGCCTTTTCTGATGCAGATTTTTACGAGCGCAGCATGAAGGCTCTTGTTCATTGCTGGCAAAAGTGTATAGCTAATGGTGGTGACTGTGCTGCAAAATAGTTTTCTGTAGCTGAGAATTTGCTCTATCCAGTTGTGCTTTTTGTATCTATTGTAGTTTCCATGGAAATAAATAGGAGGCATTACTTTCAGAGTGAAAGTAATACATCAAGCAGTATCCTGGAAACAAGGCATGGTTTCTAAATCCTGTCTTCTATTGCTCTGCATTCCCCTCATAATTAACCTGTGCTTCAATCAACATTGACTCAAGAATGAGTCACTCTATTAATCACAATGTTTATGATTTTCTCATGCATACAACTTTCTATTACATTATGAGGATTCTCCAAATTCTCTCTGCTTTCTTTCTTCTATTCCCATATAGCTCCCACAAGCAGCAGCTCCCTTTGGGATTTACTGGAGTATGACTTTACTTGCTATCATTTATATTGTTACAAAGCAACTAAATGCAGCCTTTGAAATGTAACATGACCTACAGTCAGGACCCATTCCAGTTAAGCCGTTGCATTAATTTCATTGTATTTGTAGCCACCATTATCTTGAATATTTCACTTTACATTAATGTCCTTGTGTTTTCAAAAAATGTCCTTTAACTCCAATACTCTAAACTGTGAGCACACTTGGCTTTGAAATAGGAAATATTTTTCAACAAAATTAAATAAAAAGGAAGACAATTGTATCATTTTAATACTTAAATTTCAACATTTTTCATCCAAGTTTCTGCTACTATATTTCTTATATTGTAGTAATAATGAGTTTCTGTATTACAACAGTGATATTTAATTTAATTGCCATCAAGTGCTGATCGCTGTAGTATTTAAGACTTGCATTCTCCTAGGAGCTTCTTTCTGCAGTTGCTATGATGTGCTTCAGCAGTTTAATTTTTTTTTTACTTCAATGAGCTTCTTTTTATTCTCATCTAGTCTTAGAAACGAAGGCATTTACTTTCTTTCATTATTGTTCCTTCATAAATAAGTTAATTTCTATCCTAAGTTGAGATCTTAGCTTGTTCTGTTCTTGTCATGAAGTTAACACAAAATCCTTCCTCCATGTGTTGCGTATCATTTGGAGATGGTTGTTCTTTTTAGCTTCTCCAGAAATTCTTGACACTAAATAATTTAAATAGAAATGACAAAAAAGCATACAGAAATAAGCTAGTATCTATACCTATGTGAACAGTCACTAGTAGATGGCAAAAAACTGAGAAGAGTGTCTGATTCACCAGCTGTTTGTCTTTCCATTCAAAGTGAACTTGATAGGATGTAAAACTAGGCAGACAGGAATCTCATGAAGTTCAACAAAAGGAAAATGACAAATCTTCCCCTGGGGAGAAATAACCCCAGGTACCAGGATGGGCTGGAGGAAGCAGTTCTCCAGAAAAGAACCTGGGGGTCCTGGTGAACACCAGTCAACCATCAACCAGCATTGTGATCTTAAGCCTCCTGGACACCTTTAGAAGTATTGCCTGTGAGCTGAGAGAGGTGCTCAGTTGTGGTGAGAGATATTTGGAGTACTATGTTCAGTGCTGGGCCACAAAGATGAGGAATGTCTTGGAGCATCTGTTGTGGGGGCAGAGGCTGACAGAACTGAGACTTCTCAGACGGATAAAGAGAAATCTCCAGGGATTCTCATCAGTAAATACTTGATGAAGGGACTAAAGAACATGGAACCAGACTCTTGTTAGTGATTCTCAGTGACAGGACAAGAGGCAATGTTGAAAAACATTGACAAATGTTTTCATTTTGGCAAATTGAAAAGCAGAAAAACACTGAAAGAGGTTGTCTGTAGAGACTGTGGAGTCTCCATCCTTGGAAACTTCCAAAACCAGACAGGACAGTTTCCTCAGCAACCTGTTTTGAGTGATCCTGATATGAACAAGGGTGTTGAACTAGGAAATAGCCAGAAGGCCTCTCCTACTTCTACAATCCTGTGATTATGTAATACTATAGTTTTTGCAAATACAGTTTAGATTAATTCTTAAAGTAAATAAAATGCTTTTATAATTCAGTAGGAGGATGACTTTTGTGCTCATTTTCTAATGTGAACTGTACTGCAGGTAAGGAGAAATTACTGAGCTATGACTAGAACCCTTCACAACTCCCCTGTTGTTAAAGATGGAATTTTCCATCCCTAGAGACATTGGTCTGCTAGTTGCATTTTCTTGCCACTGCCTTAAGAGACTTACGTAGTCCTTCCAAAATAGTTTCTGGACCTCTTTCTGGATTTCTCTTTGAGGTAGATGCTGAGGTGATCAGATCTCAGGAGATTTGTGGTCATGCACAGAGAAAGAACTTCTAGGCTTTGGGGAGGATTTGCATCAAAATCAAGTTCCTGATTACTTAGTATAATAGAATCATAGAATATCCTGAGTTGGAAGGGACCCACAAGGACCATCAAATCCAACTCCTTTCTCCACTTAGGACCACCCAAAATTCAAACCCTATGTTTAAAAATGTTGTCCAAACACTTCTTGAATTCTGACAGGTTTGATACTGTGACTACTTCCTGGGGAGTCTGTTCCAGTGTTCAGTTGCCCTCTTGGTGAAGAACCTTTCCCTAATATCCAGTCTGAACCTTCCTTGACACAGCTTCAAACTGTTCCCCTGGGTGATGTCGACTCTAGCTTAATCTTATTGCAGTTTTCTAAGTTAATCGCTATTGGAATGAGTAATATATTTTTCCTAATAAAGGTGAGGCTAAGGAGATCAGAAAAACAGAAAATCTCCCGGTACCTAGGGACATAGATCCCTAGAAATTAGGTGCCTTAGGCACCTTAGGCACCTAGTAATGCCTAAAATCAGATGGTGAGACACGTCCTCCAAGAATAAACAAGATATTAGTGTTAGTACAGTATAGTACCATATAGTACAGTACAGTATAGTACAGTATAGTATACGGTATGGTATGGAATGGTATATTCAAGATTATATTGAAGCAAAATTGGAACCTTGAGTATGAAAGTGATGTTTGAAAGGAGAGACTTGTAACTGCATTTACTAGCTGTTGCTATGAGAGAAATGGGTTTTTTAGTTACTGATCCAACCAACACACTTCAAATGTTTACTGTAGCTTGAGGTGAACCACAACCTAAAATATCTATTTCTCACCAAAACTCTGAAGGGAGACTCAATGATTAGCTCAGATGTAGGATTCTAGATTGTAAATAGTTGCTATTGTCTAATTAAAAATTAAAGACCTAATTGTCCAGATGTAATGCATATTCAAAAAGTATTCCTTCCATTTGGTACATTCACTGTGCATGCAGCACAAAATTAGGATTCTTAATAAAACTGAGATATACAGAAAAATCTTGCATATAACAGTTATTGTTTAATGTTTCACTTAGAGGAAATAAACAGAATCTGGGAAACTTCCCAAATCATACATCTGTTCCTTTTAATTTACTGCTCAGAGGAATGGGTGGGCTAAGGAATTCTAAACCAAATACTTTAACTAAAATGAATACATTTATTAGTAACTGATGCTCTCTCTAAACCATTTAAATGATCCTTTACGATAAAGAAAACCTCTGACTATGCTTTTAGCACCAGAAATGCGATATTTTGGAGCCAGTGAAACACTGAAAACTATAGAAATTCTTCCAGTGCTTCAAAAATTTTAATTTGGTCTGCCACTGTGGGTCCAACAGGGGAAAATGACATGTAAAAACGCATCACAAACAGTTAAACATTATATATTCCAATCACCTAGCTTTGGATTTGTTTGGAAGATTGTTTAATGATAAAATAAATGAGAAAAAGAGTAAGATCCTTTTTCTGGGGCCCAAAAGACACAAAAGGAAAAAATATATTTTTGCAAAATACTTTCTTAAGTAATAAATTTTAACATAAATATTGTCTCAGACAGTAGAAAGCTGAATGTTGCACTCCCTGGATAAAAATCTTACATATGATGATTTCTCTAATAAAATGCAAATTACAGTTCCTGCGTGATACTAATGGCCTCTAAAAATGTTATTGGAGTTACCTGCATTAGGAAGGTAGGTTGGGAAGGTTGGATTGACAAAACTTCCACTGAAGAAATCAGACAAATTTTGGATACAAATGGATACAAGTTGTATTGCTGTTGCTACTTAATCAAACAATGAAAGATTGTTTTGTTTCATTAGATGAGTGTATTCTAACGAGATTTTCTCATCAAACCTTGAAGTTCTCTGGAAACATGTTACCTTTCATTGCACAATCTATAATGATTAGAGGTTGTACTTTTTCACTGTTTCACTCCCAGATAACTCATTAAAAATTATGCCATCACCCATCATTCTGACTGCAAAAATATCAGGCAAGGTTTTTTCATTGTATAGACTGATTTAAGGAGAAAAGTTTAGGATAATGCCCAGTTTATTTTCAGTATTTCAAATCTGGGGAAGTGTAGGGAGTTTGCTTGGTTTTCAGCTCCTCCTAGTATTTGAAGCCTCCTCCTAACATTTACATTCTGAGAGCATTCTTTTTTTTTTTTTTTTTCCTCTTTTCCTTTCTTCTTTTTAAAAAGGCTGTTCGCTTCTCAGCATTGCAGGGTCAGGGTTGTTGCTGCTGCTTTGATAATTATCTTGATTCACCTATTACCTACTGTTGTCTTTGCTTGTTCCCACATCATCTGGGATATTTTCATAACTTTCAGATAGTCTTTATTCTTTTAAGTAGGTAATTTCTGTTTAATGTAAACTATAAACTATTTCTAACTGTGATAAAGAAAAAGAAATATTAAGAAATAAAATGTCAGAAAATCAGTGGAGAATATGCAGTTTCTTAAATGTATCTAAAATTCTTTTCTGCCACAGTTCTCATTTCTATGGAAAATGTATTGTGTGTGGTCTCTTCAAACAGCTGGTAATACACCAAACACCAAGGCAGCCTCAGCTTGTTTAGTATTCAGTATGAGATAGTGAGGTTCCAGCTGGGATTAGGGAATTAATTAAACAGCCAATGTTTGACAAAGGTAGATGACTATTGGGTTGAGTAGGAGTGACCCAAATATAATAACCTGTAAGTGCCCAAGACACTCAGCCCTAGGGAAAGCTAGCAAGGATAACTGCAAAAATTTGTTACGATCAGCTCTGAAAGACAAAGGAAGTGGAAGGAGATGAATCAAAAAAACTGTACCTGTTTTGAAAGTAGAAGTAAAACATGAGAAAAAAAATCATTTATCACCTCTATGCCTGGCAGGATCATGGAGCAAATTCTACTGGAAACTATGTTAAGGCACATGGAAACCAAGGAAGTGCTTGTTGGCTGCCAATGTGGCTTCACTAAGGACAAATAATGCCTGACAAACATGATGGTCTTCTACAACAGGATTGAAGCACTTGTGGATGAGGGAAAAGCATCTGATGTCATCTACCTGATCTTCTGCAAAGCATTTGACACTGTCTCACATGACATCTTTGTCACTAAATTGGAGAGACATGGATTTGATGGGTGGACAACTTGGTGGGTAAAGAATTAGCTGGATGGTCACACGCAGAGTGTTGTGTTCAATGGCTTGATGTGCAAGTGGAGACTGGTGATGAATGGCATTCCTTATGGGTTGGTATTGGGACCAGAATGTAACATCTATGTTGGTGACATGGACAGTGGAATTAAGTGCACCCTCAGGGAGTCTGTGGACAACACCAAGCTGTGTGGTGCAGTCAACACACTGGAGGGAAGAGATGCCATCCAGAAGGATCTTGACAGGCTGAAGATGTGGGCCTGTGTGAAACTCATGAAGTTCAACAAGGTCAAGTGTAATGCCCTGCACCTGTTTTCTAGCAAATCCAAGCATAAATACAGGTTGGGCAGAGAACGTATTGAGAGCAGCCCATGAGGGCTTGGTGTTGGTTGGTGAAAAGCTCAATATGACCTGGCAAAGCCCAGAAACCTGATCTTATGCTGGGCTGCGTTAAAAGCGTGACCAGCAGGTCAAAGTACGTGATTGTCCCCCTCTACTCTTGTGGAACCCAACTTGAAGTAACACATTCAGCTCTGAGTCTTCCAGCATAAGAAGTATGAGGAGCTGTTGGATTGAGTCCACAGGAGGACCACAAGGATAATCAGAGGGCTGGAGCACCTCTTTTATGAAGACAGGCTAAGAGAGTTGGGGTCATTCAGCTTGGAAAGAGAAGGCTCCAGTGACACCTTAAAAGCAGTCTTCCAGTACCTAAGGTGTGCATACAAGAAAGATGGAGGTTGACTCTATCAGGGAATGTAGTGATATGAAAAAGTGTAATGGCTTTAAACTAAAAGAGGGTAGATTTAGATTAGATATTAGGAAGAAATTCTTTACTCAGAGGGTGGTGAGGCACTGTAACAGATTGCTCAGAGAGCTGTGGATACCCCATCCCTGTAGGTGTTCAAGGCCAGGTTGAATGGGGTCCTGGGCAACCTGGTCTAGTGGGGGGTATGCTTGCACATCGCAGGGGGCTGTAATTAAGTGATCATTAGGGTCCTTTCCCNCATAAATACAGGTTGGGCAGAGAACGTATTGAGAGCAGCCCATGAGGGCTTGGTGTTGGTTGGTGAAAAGCTCAATATGACCTGGCAAAGCCCAGAAACCTGATCTTATGCTGGGCTGCGTTAAAAGCGTGACCAGCAGGTCAAAGTACGTGATTGTCCCCCTCTACTCTTGTGGAACCCAACTTGAAGTAACACATTCAGCTCTGAGTCTTCCAGCATAAGAAGTATGAGGAGCTGTTGGATTGAGTCCACAGGAGGACCACAAGGATAATCAGAGGGCTGGAGCACCTCTTTTATGAAGACAGGCTAAGAGAGTTGGGGTCATTCAGCTTGGAAAGAGAAGGCTCCAGTGACACCTTAAAAGCAGTCTTCCAGTACCTAAGGTGTGCATACAAGAAAGATGGAGGTTGACTCTATCAGGGAATGTAGTGATATGAAAAAGTGTAATGGCTTTAAACTAAAAGAGGGTAGATTTAGATTAGATATTAGGAAGAAATTCTTTACTCAGAGGGTGGTGAGGCACTGTAACAGATTGCTCAGAGAGCTGTGGATACCCCATCCCTGTAGGTGTTCAAGGCCAGGTTGAATGGGGTCCTGGGCAACCTGGTCTAGGGGGGGGTATGCTTGCACATCACAGGGGGCTGTAATTAAGTGATCATTAGGGTCCTTTCCCACACAAACCATTCTATGATTCTACACAAAAAAAAAAAAGATTAGAAAATATAAAAATGACCACACTGAAAAGAGGATATTCAAAAGGGATGTGATCTTCAAGTTACAAAAAACAAAATTCTAAGGAAACTGGTAAAAGAGCAGTACTGCAGAGCACTGGATGACTTTAAGCTAATTTTATTTTGGGGTTTTAGGACAGCCTGGGGATGTATATGGACGCTTACACAGAAGATGGGACCTGTTTGGGAGTCATAAAGCTCGAGGAGTTCTGAATCATTTAAATAGGACAAGACAGTCTTGTGAATTGGTTTGCTGTTTATACACTCTTACCAGACTTTTAAGTGGAACTCTGACTTTAGGTGATACCTAATCAATGTACTCTCTTTTTTTATTTTGAAGACTGCCAAGTCTTGAGGGGAGGAGGTGAACTGGAGATGTAAATGAGATCTTATAGTAGACAGTTTCCCCAGTAAAACAAGCATAAATATTATAGAGATACACACATCTTTGAGGGAATAAATACCCCAAAACATCTTTACAGAACCCACTGAGTGAAGAGTGCTTCCTGCCAAACTGCCAGGAGCTTGAGCAGGAGCTAGCTCTGCCTAATGCCAAGTTCGGCTAAAGAATTCTTTGGCAGCTGCAGACCAGCATTTTTCCTGAATTTTAGGAGAGTCAATAGGGCTCTTGCTGCTCTGGATAAAATCCACAACATCACAGTATTCTCTCTCTCTCTCTTTTTTTTTTCTTTCAAATTGAAGATCTTCAGCTGCAGTTGAGAAGTCATAGGAATATTTCCCATATGTATCATATAGAAAGCTATATAATGGTATTATGCAACTTGTTAATTAGAAAAGGATTTCACATCATCTTATGAAAAGAAGGAAAAAAATCTTTCCAGAAGTAATGTGTAATATCATTAATCCATTGCACTGCCCAATGACTGTGGTAGGTGTATTGTAGAGAGGAATGCAACCTTTGCTTCACTAACTTTTAGAACGATAAATTTGAAACATCTGGCTTTTTAAAATGTTCTGAATTGATGTGGAAAAAATCTGATACAATTTACTATAGAACTTTTAATGTTTCATAATAATAATTTTAAATAGGATATTTGAACAATATTCAAATCATATACTCAAACAGTTCCCTTAAGTATAAAGTGGCTTTGTAGATAGATCTTGACAAAATAAAGGAATAGACAGTCATCAAGCACATGAAGTTCATAAAGAGCAAGTCTTGGATTCTGCACCTGGGATGAGGCAACCCTGAGTATATTTACAGAGTGGGATATGAGAGGCTGGAGAGAAGCCCCACAGAAAGAGATCTGGGAGTTCTGCCTGATGGCAAGTTGAATGTGAGTCAGCAGTGTGCCCTGGCAGGCAAAGGGGCCAACTGTACCCTGGGGTGCCTCAGGCCCAACACTGCCAGCTGGGTGAGGGGAGGGATTGTCCCACTCTGCGCTGATGTGATCTCACCTTGAGCACTATGTGCAGTTTTGGGCACTACAATGTAAGAAGAACCAAAAATATTTGAGAGTATCCAACTGAGGACTGTGAAGATTGTGAAGGATATAGAAGGCAAGACATATGAAGTGTAGCTGAGGTCCCTTGGCTTGTTCAGCCCATAGAATAGGAGACTGAAGGGAGACCTCATGGTGGCCTACAGCGTCTTCATGAGGGGAGGCTCCGGTCTCTTTTCTTTTGTCAGGATGGGGATTAGGAAAAGGTTCTCCACTGACAGTGTGGTCTGGCAAAGCAATAAGCTCACCAGTGGTCACAGCACCAAGCCTACAACAATTCAAGCAGCATTTGAACAATGTTCTCAGAAATACGGCTTGAAGTTTGTGTGGTCTTGTGTGAAGCCAGGAGCTGAACTCAATGACTCTTCTGGGTCCCTTCCAACTCAGGATATTCTATGATTCTATGATTTGATGATTCTAATATGCGACATCCTATTAAGATTTTTAGAAATGATCAGAAATAGCTGATAAATTCTGATTTTTACAAATTCAAATGAAGCATAATTAAATTTGGGGTGAAGGACTAATAGTTTGATTAAAGTTTCTGCTGATATAACTTTAAAAAAAAGATAGAATTCTTGATGACAGCTTTGATAAGAAATTATCAATTTTAGATTACTAAAGTTAGGATATAAAATTTGAGGAAATAGAAAGCATAGTAATCTGGAAGTGCTCATATATCTTTTTGGAAAATCTTGTTTTCATGGAAAATATAGAAAAAAATAATTGTCCATACTTTTTCCTGTTTGTTTTCAGGGGATTTCTTTTATGATGTTTTTACATTTGAGAAAGTAGATTTAAATTATACTTCAGCAGACATACAGATGTTGTGAGGTGATCCTGTTTGATAACTGCAACGTGGCTTTAAACTTGTTGCAACTCGCTATGTTTGAAACATCAAAAGAAAACGTGTCATCTAAGAATCTTTAAAAAATTTAGGTAACAGACATACATCACAGCTACTAACACAATGTGACAGTAATTTATAATATGTGTACCACTTCTGATGGAGAGGATGAAACACTACTAATCAGGAAGATAAAGGTATAGGCAAAAAATTCATGGAAGTTTTCAGAAGTAACTTTTTTTTTTTTAAAAAAAAAAAAAGCTAAGTATTTTAAGATCATTTATTTAGTTCTTAATCAGAAAAAAGTCAAAAATCTCAGTAGAACTTGGCATTGAATTAAACATTTCTTTGAAGTTAAAGAAGGTGAAGAAACGAAGTCATTAATTGAATAAGTAGATTGTATCATTAAAAACAACAAAACAATGGATACATCGAATTTTAGTGATGTAACTCATAACAAACAAAAGAAAAATAATAAAAAATTAAAATTAAAATAAAAAAAAAAATAAAAGGAACACGTACACAATTGTTCTCTCCAACCTGCCTGCTGTGAACATCAGTCTTTAAATGCTGGTAATACAAACCATGACTGAATTATGGTTTGAAGTGAAATGAATTTTGTAGGATCAGCTCTATCTCAGAAAACAGCGTATGGCTCAAACCTTTACGATTTAAATCAACATAACTGACAGGACTGTTCCCAAGGTCCCTTGCACTAAGCTCCCTTCAGTAAAGGTTATTTATTGGACACCAGGGTCAGAGAAAGTTTTAATAATAAAACTAGTCCCTTGACCTTTGTTAGCTCAAACACATTCACTTTTCTGTAAAATGATCATGCCTGCCACATGACTTAGCAATATCAGCACAGTTTTCTACCATGTAATGGAATAGCTGAAGGCTCTTATTTCCTGCTGTAGTGGACCCTGAGTGCTTACTGATATAATACAACTGATACCGATAAAGAAAGCTAATGACTACATGTGACTATGTGTCCCTCTTTATGAGGTCATATAAAGAACCACATTTATTTTTCTTTCAGCATGAGAAGACTTCATGGTTTAGTCTATACCTGTTTCCAGTCAAGAACTCATTTAAACATAAAATAAGGAGAATGAAGTAAGAATAACTAAACTGAGCTCCAGGTGACATCAATTGACTAGGTTTTTATTCTGACATGTATAATTAGGTGGATTTGTAGGTACGCTCCAGAAGTGGTTCTTTTTGTGCACACATCGACCAGTGAAAATGGCCCAGACCTACTTTAATTAAGAGAGCTACGTGCCAATTAGTATAGTATGTTAAATGGGACTGAAGCTGTGGTATGTCCCTAGGCCTCCCAAACATGTACTGTTCCAGACGAGCTCATGAAACATCTGTGACAGCTCATGCTGACAGACATGCTTTTATAGATTGCCTATGCATTCCCTTGCCTACATTGTAGACAGAACAAAGAGTTACAACTTTAAGAGGAAAAAATATCTTTAAAAAGCTCCTGATCTCTTAGGGGGAAACTCAGAGGAATTTTTTTTTTTTCAGAGACACCAGGAGCTTTGTATCCCCTGAGCTTCATGTTTCTAAAAGCTGTTGACAAGCTCAGGGGAGCAATTACTTCCAACAGAGATGTTGGTATTTGTGAGGCAAGAAAGCTTCTGCACAAGCAGACAAAGGTGTAGTAATCAGAGACTGCAGACCAGCCTTTTGATAAAGTTTATTCTTTTCAAGGTTCGTGATCAAGACTCCCACATTTGGACATGTTTTTAAATATCTGCAGGCAATCAGATACTATAACCTGTCAAAAAAAACAAACAAGAAACACTGTACAGTCACTTCAATTCTTGACAACGTATGTGCTACTACCCTTATAAAGATATATTTGCCCACAAAAAAAGAAGAATTTTATTTTAAGAAGACTGCCATTAAACTTCAAAAGTCAGTGAAAAGATGCTCATTGATCTCAGTAGTGTTGGATTCAGAATGAGAAGATTCAGTAACAAAAGGCAAACAAGCAAGAATGTAATTACTTAGGTTAAGTATTATGACTAACTGTCTTGAATAGAGAATGAGGATGCTGAAGATTAATCTGAGAGTCTAATTTATTTGCATGATAATTTAGTCAAGGCTTGTTCTATTCTCATGAGGCCTGTTGACACTACAGCTTTTCACTCGTGTCTCCTTCACAGAACAGTTTAAATCGTACTTTGTATTACATCTCTACATCTGCTGTGCTTTCTGACTTCATTGGTGCACAGTCAAAGGAGAATTTAATTCACCGTGTCTGTAAGGGACTATTGCACCCAGTTCAGCTTTTACCACTGTCCCACAACTTCAATCTTCAAAGCAAGGAAGGAAGAAAATCATTCAGTTGAAATCCAAATTTTCTTTTCTGTTTGTTTAATAAACTACTGTGGTCTAGATGTTCATGGTCTTCTATGTATATGTCAAGCATAGAGGATTACTGACATATAGTGAAAAGCTATAGTGAAACTATAGTGAAAAATAGGAATTTGTCTGTCCATTTATTTGAGTTGGCTAGATTTGAACCGGCTGACACATGGATCCCAGATTGTTCAGATCCATCTACATATTTGAGGAAAACAGTGTTCTGGGTAAATTTCTCAGGTCAGACTGTCATGCCAATAATTCTAGACAGTGTAAAATCAAATGCTTTCTTCAGTCCTTTCTGGAGTGCTCTAATCTTCAGAAGACCAAAACATATACCTTAGGAAAGGACTTTATTTCTTCCATGCTGTGTGTATAAATGCGAACTGGTGTGATTTAATTTTTAATTTCACCATGAATTATTAAGAACAATGCTAACTATAAGAAAAGTGTGGTCTATAGAAGTTAATACTTAGGGCCATGGAGTCATGTCTCGTTTACTTGATCCTGGTAAAGACAGTTACAAAGGATTGAAGTAAGACTGGTTTCAGTAACAAAAATCAAGTCTTAAACAATGTTTCATTTACAGAATTATGCAACCACACACAAATACTTCAACCTGAAATAATGAAGCAATGAACATAAACAATGAATATAAACTATGGTCACCTTCAACTATTAAAATTCATTTAACAATGCCCAGGTCAGCAGACAATTTTAACCAACAGATGATTTTACATTTACTGTTATTTTATTTTGTAACCTGACAATACTTTGGCCTAAATTTCTGTCTCTACTTTTTCAACATGCCTTGTGGGACACTATTTTGGTTTTATCTTTGCAGAGAAAATGACAAAAACTGTCTTTATTTGTCTTACATTTCATGGAATTTAAAAAAAAAAAAAGGCAAAAAGAAAAAGCTCACCCCTGACTTTGAGCAAAATCTTTCCTTTTAGTTTAAGACAAATAGGTTTTTAAAGAATGCAAGACCATAATGCTAAGGTTAGAAAAAAATTCTGAAAAGTCTTCAGAAGCTTAAAATTCTTGCAGCCACATTTTCGTCATCTATTCATTGTCTATTCAAGACACACTTTAGCTGGTGAAAAGCTAGAATTTGCATGACCCAATTCCCACACAGTTTGAAAACCTGCTAACTTATTCCTTTCTTTACATTAATTTCACTGAAGATGACTGAATTCTGCTAGAGACTGGATGTCACTGATGTTAGATTTATATCCATGAACACAGACATTAGATCATTCGCAACAATAGTCCAAACTCATGTTTACTGACATCAAAATAACTTTTAAAGGCATTAGGCAAAGCAATCAAATTATGTTTTGAAAAATTACATGTTGCTGACATTTCCAAAATACTGCTTCTTGAAATTCAACATGATGTTTTTGCAACTCAGTTAATGGCTGTTACATGCTTTCTGTCTATTTTCTCAAATATTGTCCTAGGACAGCAGCAAAGCAAAACCCTTCCCTTGCTGTAGCAGAACAGAGACCTCAACTTCATGTAAATGTGACAGCCTCAAAGCTAACTTGTTGAAATAAATATTCAAGGAGACAAGGATGAAGACAGCTGTAGTCAACACATATACAACTGCATTCTGTGAGAGATGAAACTGCCTGTTTGCCTGTTCCAGTTTGTCATCTTTTCTGTGAGAATGTAGGTCTTTACATTGTCTTCTACAGCACTGGAGAATGAGATTGCTGATGTGCACAGAGATACAAAAACAAAAGAGACGGTTACCTTTTGCCTCTGTGAAGTACTTAAGGATCAAGGACCTTTTGAGAGAGGCTTAATAACAGAAACTAAAATTCACATTATCAAATTAATTTGTTAGTTTGGTTTTTTTTAATAAATAAATTCATGAGATCATGCTTGTTTTTTACTTACCTCCTACTAATTTTCAACCAAATTTGTCAGTAACATAGGTTATAAAAGTGTTATTTTAAGCTAATGAAATTTGAGTAGAGGAAAAGTCTTCCTAAATGTTCTATTTGAAGTACAGAATTTATAATGTAAAATCACAGGTAATTTTTTGGCTGATTTTGCTGCTCATGAAAGTGCTTATTTATCCTTAAAAGATTGTTTCTCTTTGCATATAGATCTTTTTTTTTCCCATGTGTTTTATTTTTATTTATTTTTATTTATAATAGCCATTATTAAAAAGGTTTTTATTTTCCTAATCAAAAACAAGTGATAGACTACCAGTAGAGTCTAAACCATGGGTACAAAACTTTTTGGCTTGCCTGCTCCACATTGAGTGAAGAGGAGTTGTCCTGGTCAGCATATAAAATATATGATATAGTTAATGTATATAACTAACTTTCTTAAACACATTTTTTATTGAAACATAAAAAAAAAAGAGCAAGAAAAACATAAAACTAGTGGGATATTTGACCTTGTTTCTGTGAAACAAATGCATCAGTCTGGTTTGTTGGAAATGGTTGCAATTCTTTGTGAGTTCTCAAGGTGTTCATCAAAGAATGAAATTTTACTTTTTCTGTGCTACAAAATTGAAAACAGTTGTTCACAAATGTATATACTGCCAAAAAGCGATGATGTGAATAAGACGTGATTGTGAAGCAAGGGATATTTCTCTCTGGTAAGTTAGGTCTTATAAAAGTCTAGTAAAGAGATATGATCAAATTTCTCTTTGAGTTGTATGTCTGATTGCAAGTCTATACATCCTATTTGAGAACTTGCAGGTAAAGTATTTATGTTGACTGAAAATGGAGTTGCAAATATACCAAAAAATTTGTGATTTTTTCAGCAATCTTGAAACCTCTTCTCAAATTCCTTTATCAGAATGGAAAGCAAGGCTGCATATTTTTCACTGTTCACGAAACTGTGTTTAGCCAATGTAACAAAATGCATGAAATTATTTCCCATAACTTGACTTAGTGCTGCACTTTGCCCTCCTTGCGTCCTGGGTTCAGCTCAGACAGTGTTAAATAGCGCACTGATGGCTTGGTTTCTTCTGAGTGATGGGTGCACTTCGGATACCGGGCTGGGCTGAGCCGCCTGGCTCTGTGTAGCAGTAGGGGGTGGGCCACAGTGTGGCCTGTGCCAGGCTGCGTGCGTCCCCCAAGCTGCGAGTTGGGCATGTGTGGTCTGAATGGTTCTTTAAATTCTCCCTTTTAACATCTTTAGCATCCAGTGATCAACACCACGACACTGAATAGTCAGTTTGGGTGAATTTATTTCTCCAAGTTCTGTGTTTTACAAATATTTGTCCAGTACCACTATCTCATTTGGCACACATAAAAGCAAAACACATTAGAATATGTTGCTCAATTCTGAACAGTATCAGCATTCATCCAATTTTGCTTTTCTTAGACAAAACAATAAATACAAATAAACTACTATTCTTCCGTGTAGGTTCTGAATGTCAGCAGGTCAATGTTAGAATCAAGGCAGTGATGACCTATACATAGGTTTGACTAATTCTGAAGGCTTAATGTTTCTTGTATGATTTGATGAAGTCTAGTTTATAATTCAAAGTTGGATGTTTCTTTTCTATGGACTTTTACGTGACCTGAGCTTGTGAAAATATTGGAGATCAGGCCTTTACCATGTAGTTTATCCCTGATTTTTCCTATATGCATGAGATCATCACTTTCTTACTTGTTGATATCATATTTGAGCAAATGGGATTTCTGAATGATATGTTCATACCAGCTCAATTTTTCAGAAGTACCAGAAGTATGAGGAACTTCAGGCATTTTTGAAAGAGCTTTATAAACTCAGACACCTGGAATTTGTTCAGCCATTATTTTTTGTATTATCTGAGAATAAAGTGCTCTCAGTGTGACATGATACCTGGTGACTATAGAGTTCAGTGATGCCATTGCATGGCAAGATGGTCTCTACAGTAATTTTAAACATATTGCATGCCCATCAGAATTAAAAAAAAATCTCAGTTTCATTTTAAGCACTTCATTCCTTAAGGAATATCTCCAAATAATCAAGTACTATGGCAGTTATTGTCTGCCAGGTTTTTAATATCCTTTCTTTAATTCCACTTTGGAGTGCCAACAGCTTATTCAGAATAATTTTGTATCCAGAGACTCTTTTACAATATTAAATCAATCTTCACCTCCAGTCGGTTATCTAATGTTCTTAATCTTCCCTGCTCTATAAAATAAGTCTTCCATTTAGACTTCCACTTAAACATTGATTGTAACTGAACCTATTTACTGACTGCAAGGGTTTAAAAGAACACTACATGTCCCTCCATCCTTCATTCCCTCTTCAAGGTTATGTTTTCTATTGGAAACTGAGATGGAATTAAGTACATAAATTATTAAAAATCACTTTTGTTGTTGCTCTTGAGGCTCTCAAGTCATGTCTACACAATACAAAGATACCATGTATGGTAGAGCTTCATGTACAAACTGCCTTACTCCCTGATAGATTTCCCCACTGAATTACTCTTCAAGTGAAAGCGAAAGATCTTGAGAAATAAGATCAAGTAGATGTCCAAATGCATGGTTCTCATGTTGCTCACTGTCTTAATTTCTAACAGAAGTTACTTCTCTCACAGTGTCTGGTATGAAGCTATGTTTTGTTCTCAGAAGAGAAACAAAACTGATAACACCTGGCAGTGCTGAACAGAGCCAAGGACATATTCTGTTCCCCAGTGAAGCAGTTAGGAGGCATAAGGAGCCGGGAACTGGGAGGGGACAGGACCAGGGCAGCTGACCTAAACTGACTAAAGAATTATTCCATACCACATCACATCATGTGATTGTTACGGAAGGGGAGTCTCTTGCTCAGAGTGAGGGGCTGCTGGCTGGTTGGGTGTCGGTCATTGGTCCCTTGCTTTGTGTATCATCTATTGTTTCTCATATATATATATATGTACTGGTATTTCTTTTATTCTCTCTGCTGTCTTNTTTTCTTTCTTTCTCTCTTTCTTTTTTTTCTAACTTTCAATTTTAATCTGTATCTTGAGTCCAGAAAAGATTTCCCCAGAGTAGCAGCAAAAATGGTATTATGAATATTCATAAATTGCTATGATCTTCAAGTTTTAAAAATAGAGTTTTTAAAATAGAACTGACTATTGTCATAGCAGTGCTTATTCCCTCTATTATAAAATATTCAGTCTTGTCTATAGTTGATCTAGTATATCTAGGGCACTGGGTCCTTTTTTTTTTTAAATACTTTTTCAAGACTAATTTATTAATTATTACATGCCGTACCAATACATTGCAATTTAGCACTTTAATGACCTTTTTCTTCTTTGAGACTTTGAGATAGGTGATATTCTAGCGGGGAAAAAAAATCAGTTAATTTGTTCTGTTTCTGGATCAGAACAGAATGACCATTCATTTCTTAACTCATACGACATTTTACTGGGCTAACAAAAAGCTATCATTGTGCCCCAAAAGTGTATTAATCAATGTTTATAAACATCTAAAGTGTCAAAGGGATGAGGCCAGACTCTTTTCAGTGGTGTGTGGGCATAGGACAAGGGGAAATGGCCTAAAACTGGAGCATAGGAAGTTCTGCACAAATCTGCATAAGAATTTGTTCACAGTGAAGGTGACAGAGCACTGGAACAGGCTGCCCAGGGAGGTGGTGAAGTCTCCTTCCATGGAGATATTCAAGATCCATCTGGACATCTACCTGTGTGACCTGCACTAGGGAACTGCTTTGGCAGGGGAGTTGGACTCAATGATCTCTAGAGTTCCCTTCCAATCCCTGCAATTCTGTGATTCTCCAGACTGGACAGTGCAAGTGTCTTCAGCCTCTCCTCATAAGACACACCTTCAAGTCCATTTTGTGTTATGTGTTATGCAGTACTAACAATTGGGAATATTTCGCTTTAGGCGTTTTATATACATAATAAAAATGAAAGTTTCTCTCTCTCAAAGTGCTTACAGGAAGAAGGATGGCAAATGAATAATCATATAAAGAATGAGGTGAACAAAATATGCTGAAATACTGTGTTTAATGTAACACAAATATATTTGACATACGCAGTGTATAGCTGCTACTAGTTGCAGTTTGATCTTTCCATAAGTTTTGGAAATGATCAAGTCCTCTGACAGTGCTGTATAGCTTTGAAGGTACTGTATTTCCTATACCTGGAGACATTTCAATTGCTTAAACGCAAATATCAAGTATTATTTGTGATTTGTTTGTGATTCTATGATTCTTATTAGGCACAGGACTCTTGGCAAGACTATACCTACCACAGCAGAGCAAAATGCTATTGAAGGAGAGACTCCACTGTTACATCACTTTGTAAAAGAGTAGTATTTAGATTAACTTTTTCTCTTGAAAATTGCAATTTAACAATACTGTCTTCTTTCCAAAACATATTCTTATCCATGTCTGTGACCAATTCTGTTGATGAGACTTTGAGTTGACTCTAGCTTATGTCAGCGTAGTAATCTGCAGTTCAGATATGTCAAGCAAAGACATATCAAGCTCTTTACCTAGCAGGTAGAAATACCTTTTCAGTTGAAGTCAGGCTAGGGGAGAATGACTCAGAAAAAAGCAAAATAATGAGCTCACGGTAGAAATGGCTATTGTAGCCATTGGGATGAGAAGTGACAGCAGCAGAAAAAGAGGAAACATAGAGCTCTGAAAAGCTAATAAGTAAAAAATGTGTAGAGTGTAACTTTATCAAAACAAATAATGCAGATATGCAGCGATGCTTCTTATGCTCCCACTAAACAACATAAGCAATATCTGATTCTTCTAGGCAAATTGGCGGCAAATGATAATGAAAGCTATTATGTTTCTGAGCTAACAAATAGTTATTTGGACTGCAAACAATTTATGGCTGCAGTTATCAGATTTCCTTGATAATGCTCTCTATCCCTGGCAAGCTTTATCTTTCTGTTTCTTACAAAATTAAAACTATAAGACCAAATTAGAGCCATCAGGACAGGAAAGCTACCATATGTCTGTGGAAGGTTATGACAGAAATTAGAAATGCAGAGGGAAAATCTTTGCCCACAGATTTATTCAATAACATTTCCTTCTCTTTTAGTATCAATGTGAATGCAGGCATCCAACATGCAAATCTGTCAGCTAAATTTAACTTGCTTGCTGCATACTAAAACTTTATTGTTACTCAAGCACTTTGGATTTGATTCCTAGTTATCTCAAAAGCAATTTCCATGGTTTTATCCAGACCATGTAATCTTTCACTTCCCTCCTATTGTAAAATATAGATGAATTTCATTTGTTGTATTAAATTGAGTGCAAACAAGGTCAAGAAAATTGATGTCACAATAGAGAGAATGGGGAAAAATTCAGAGGCTATAATGGAGAGTGTTCTTTTGATGTTGTTTGTTTGTTTTTTATTTTGGTTTGTTTTTCTCTTCAAAAAAAAATTCCCTGAAGAGAGAAGGAGTTTTACAGAGAGAGAGAAATAAAACCAACAAACTGAGAAATTTATTACTTCTAAAAACAAACAAACAGAACACACAAACAAAAGACCAAAGAACTACTTCCCATGATGCACAATGAAAGCAAAAAAAAGCAAGCTATAAAACACCTGTAAGGCCACACATTACACTGAAAGCAAAGTCTGACACTTGACCTCAGGTTGCTTGTAGTGAGCTGATGAGCTACAGGTTTGCATAAACAACACCAAAATTTTGATATCTTTCCAAATAATATCAGTTGAAATCATACACGAATCACTGCAATTTAACATCTACTAATATTTTATGTTAAATATGAACAGCTGAAAATATACGTACTGAAGAAGACACTAAATTCAAATAAAATATGTGATATTTAATTTGAAAATAGGAAATCTTAATTTTTATGGACCTTGTAAAATGGAGGAAGACATAGAAAATGAATGTTCATTCTCTGAGGAATAAAACTTGTATTTATTTTGACCATCTATGATGTCATTGAAAGCTAAAATTTTGAATTTTCTTATGTCATCTGATATGGAAGCTCTTTTAAAGATTTTTATCTATGAACAATAATATTTTATTTTTGTTTTACAGACATTTTCTTTAACAATATTTTACATTTTTGAATGAACAAAAGCACTTACATAGATTAACTTATTTTTTACCTTATTTTATCTCATGTTTATAGATAGTGTCATCTGTAACATTTTCACTTTTAGGCATCTAATACGCATTCAAGTCCATAAAAAGCATGTTTTTCTGGTTAAAAAAGCATACAGATCATTGTTAATAGTCCGGTGTTCAAAGTAGTCCTAGGGTATTTTGTACTCAAATGACCCATTTGGAGTGACCACTGTTAGCTAAACCTTGAACTGTTGTGCCCATATTAGAGCAGCACTGAAATGTGTGTGACCCTAGAGTGTCGCCGCACGCGCGCAAGTAATACAGAGGCCTCTAGTTGCGGTACAAGCTTTCTCCCTTTCTCTTCCTTATTGCTAAGGCTAGTAACACCTTTTATACTGTTACAGAAATACTGGAAGATTCCACTAAAAGTTAAATCGGTAACATAGCATTAGGTAATGTAGTCACAAGGCGGCACAGTATGTCTTACACAGTTTCCTTATTAGTACCATAGACAGACAGTCCATTCTTAGAACAGCACAGTTAGCAAACAGCCATGTTTCACTTCTTCTTTGCTCTTGTTTACTTCATCCATGGTCTGGTCACAAGCTTCAGGGTGTTCTTCTCCCGAGGCTTTTCTACCCAGGGCTGTGTCTTGATTGAGCTTTCAGACCCCCACAGAGATCTGGGTCTTGCTTCCTCATTCTCCTCGTCCCCCACACTAGAGGTGCAATGGCTGCAGAAATCTTTGAGGCATTGAAGATTCCACCAACTCAAGTCGTAAGGATCAGACGATCCTCTCCACTATTCCTACTGGCAATGTAAAGAGAAAAAGTTTCTGAGTGCTTATTTGTCTGTTAAAACTCAGTTTAAAAAAGTCCATCAGTAGCCAGAAACCTGAAGGATTTCACACAGAAATGCATGAGGGGAGGACATAGTATCTGTCTCAAAACCAAACAATGAGAGTGGTAATATTTGGAGGTGGGGTAAATAACAAAGAACTGAGAGATGGTGTCTTCAGAAGCTCTGACAGCTGGTTCTGGGTGGACTGCCTGATAACAACACAGGCAACAGCACAGTGGATGCAATAAACTGTAGAACTCTATATACTCATTTCCACCTACTTGCAAAAAGAGATTTATGAGCTTATAAGTGAACGTTAAGAAGCAGAAAGCTGGTTAAATTTTAATGGCATGATCTTAACATGTAGAAGCTGACTTTGCTGTCTGGTAAATCAAGCCAAAAGTATGCTACAAGCTTCTGTCTGTAAACAAGATAGAGAAGAAGGGAACTCTTTGATATTATAATTCAAGATTTCATCGAAGACAAACTCCTTGAAGCTGAAGCCACTGCTGGAAGCTTTCTCAAATAGCAATGCAAAAAAGCTGTAGCTAAATTCCCAGATTTTGTTTTGTTTTGTTTTGTTGTTTTGTCTTTGATTTGTAGAGAGAATTATTCAATATAATAATTTTCAATTCTCATGTTTGTGTAAGTCAAAGACTAAAGAAAATCTGCATTATATATTGAGGCAGAATATTCTTGAATTTCTATCAAAAGAATAACTATCAATACCTTAGGTTACAGTCTTTGCTTTGTTGAAATGGATTTTAATTAGAGAGAAAAGTACTTAATTTGCTGTGTGAGAGTCTTACACATAAATCGTTTTTAGAAGCAATACTCTTCCATAAGAGCTACTTAGTAGCTCTTCTTGTGACACCAAACCAACATCAGTTTCACATCTACAGAATATCAAAACTCCTGCTTGCTTCAGGTAGATTTTTCTGTTATCACTGCTCCTAGAGTCATCCGTTAAGTTGGGTAAAAGTTATATCTTTATTTAATGTATAATACACTTGTTAAAACAGATATAAAATTTGCTATCTACAATTCACCCATTTTTGCATGGCACATTAAAAAATAAAAGTCATCAAGAACATTTATGAGTAATTAAAGTGGTTTGTGTTTATTTATTTATTGTAAAGCTAAAATATACAAGATTTTGTGTTTAGTAATTCTGAGTCTGCAAAGACAAAGACATTCCACTGTTTACACATAGATACTGCTGATTGTAACATCTCTTTCATTCCTTATTCTTCCAGCATCCAGCTAGTCAGGATTTAAGAAAATGTTTAGCATATTTCCTAATTAAATAAAGCACCTCCCTTTTACCAAAAATGCAAGAGTTATTAATTCTGTATTCGTTTCTGACAATCTTCTGTTTCTTCCATTACCTGGTATAATGGCTAACATTCGTTGAAACAAATTCACCCTGGAACAGGGCTAAATATTTCATAAGCTTGATTTAATTGCTGTCATTTCCAATAGCTTCTCTACTCAGGGGACACTCTTTTTATAGCAACCCTATTGGATATTTTACTGTCGATAAAACCTTTTTAGACATCATTAAGCTAGATTTAAGGGTGAATGAACCTGTAGGGTTTTTCTCCTGATGTCTGTTAATTTCAAATCTACAATATTTATTCCTCTTGCATATCTTAGATTCATTTCAGACTTAACAAACCAAAGAATGATCAAAAGATATGTACATACTTACTTGAATTTATTTGCATGTTCATCACTTCTGTCCATTCTGTTATGGACAACTATGTAACAAACCATTCACTGATATCTCATAAATAAATATGTATATTTGTACCCACATAATTGATCTGCCATTGTATATGTGAAGATTAATCTGCTGATTAGTTTTACCGTTAAAGATATCCAAAAAGTATGATTTCCACTTACTTTTTATATGTTCTTTTCTACTTTGATCAAGCATCTCATTCTAGTATGAGTTTTATTTATAATCCATTTAAAACTGAATAGAGGTAGCTATAAAAGAAATCATACATCCTATAAAACACAAAACATTGTAATACATTCATGTGTGTTACAGGGACCATCTGGAGAATGAACGAGTTTTGTCCTGACAGATAATATAAAAATCACATAATCCGAATGGCTGAAATTTCCTATGCTCATATCCCATAGGATAGGCTTTATAGTTTCTAGCCCTTTTACATAACATCAAATCAGATGGCTTTTTTCAAAGATCTCAAAAACGCTGAACCAAAAATCTTGATGTAAAAAGTCAGTTTGCAAGTTGTACCTGTAAGCTCTTATGAAGCCTTCTTGAAGACTGTAGCCATTCAGTAAGGATGGATCTGTAATCCTAAACAGTTCATACTGAAGACCACATGTCTACATTGTGCACATTTCAAAAGATTGCATTTATAGCAATTTTAGTCTTCTGAGTTGGACGGAGCACCCTTAAGCAGTTCAAGTGTGTTAAGTAACCACCTAGAATGATACTTCTGGTTTTGTTTCTGTCAGAAACAATCTAGTTTGTGATCTGAAACATATGAAGGAGTGGTGATGTAGGATTATCTTCTGCTAGTGGGCTGTTTCCCAGGTCTTGTTTTGGCATCTAGACGAAGTTGTCTCAAAAGCAGTTCACATTCATACATACATCATTTCTATTTCTCAGTCTTGTACTTTGAAAAACTGTTTCCAACAGTTGGACTGTAACGTAAAAGTTCTGAATAGATGTGTTTGGAACTGATGTGCAAAAATTATGTCCCAAAACACTTTTAAACATATAGACAGATTGTATATGTAAACATATATGTGGAATTCTATAAATATTCCTCCTCTTGTTCATGAGCAAGTATGTCTTCGCTCATACAGATTGCTTCAAATCAGATCCTGAATATTGGTAAAAAGTACAGAATCATAAGAATAACAGCAAAACAAGAAGTAAAAATAAAAGAAAAGAAGACATAATTACTTAATAGAAAATAATTGTGGCGTTTTCAAAAACAATTTTAAATACCCATCATGATTCATGCCTCCGAGACTCCCTCCTCTCCCCTGACATATCATTCTTGCTGTATTTCCCTTCTCCTTTCCTCTCTCTTCTCACTATAATATTCTGCAACAGATTATCATTACAGTATCTGAGAACCTTCTGAGAACTTCTTAAAACCCGATGTTCATATTGTAATTATTTTGTCATAAAAATTTAGAAGGAAAATTAAAGGAAAGAATCCTGCGAATAAATTGACATTAAAAGAAACCATATTCCCTAGATAAAGAGGTCTAAAATTAATTATAAAGTCTTCCAAACTTGGAAGCTATTGAAATAGTAAACATTTTACAGGAGGAATAAATTGAGACATGGAGTATACCTTGTAACAGAACATGTGCTGTATAAACAATACACTAGTTCAAGTAATTATTCCAGTACTGTTAAGCATAAACTGTAGTTTATTTTGAACTTTTCCCTGACATATGATATTAAAAAAATGATAAAAATGGTAAAAATGTCTTGTGTGATATATTTAACCTAAACAATTAACTGAAAATTGTGACCTTGTTAATTATTTCCACTGTAAAGTGAAAGTGATGGTGGAGTTCAGCATTTCTGTTGTAATTCTAACATTTTCCCATCCTTCATGACAAAGCTATTATTTCTTTTATTTTTGCTTTCACTTCAGTTCTGTTCTTTAATTTTATTTACAGAGATATTTGTAACTGAAACCGTCCCATGCCACTGTCTGTATGACACCCAAAGATTCAGCTCTCCCCATAGTCTCATAGGGGTTTGCATAATAAAGCCTGTAAATCTATAAGAACAAATCACAAGAAAAGGATAGGAGAAGATATCAGACAGATAGATTTTATACACATGCCTTGAACACTTGCTGTAGTTCTTTGTGATGTTAATGGGTAGCCAGTGTTGTTCTGGAAATGTCATATCATCTTATTTTTGTGTTTGATTCTGGGACAAGACAAAAAAAAAGAAAAAAGGTAAAATTTTAGCTTGGGACATAAGTTTTATCTCTCCTGACTAATTCACTCATAGAGAACTATAGTGACACTTTCAAATTCTTTCTTCAAAACAGAGATTGTAAACAGTCTCTGCCTAACAATTTAGTGAGCTACGCGAACTATACTTTGTCCTAACTCTCCCTGAAACTGAGTGTGGTAGGACTCATCATAGCATAACTTACAGAATCAGTATTGTTTGAGCTGAAAGGGACCTTTAAAGGTCATCTAGTTCAACTCCCCTGCTATGAACATCTACAGCTAGATTAGGTTGCTCACAGTCCCATCCAGCCTGAACTTGAACGTCCCCAGGCACGGGGCTTCCACCACTTATCTGGGCAACCTGTTCCAGTGCTTCACTACTCTTATCATAAAAAAACTTTTCCTTATATCCAGTCTAAATCTCTTCTCTTCTAGTTTGAAACCATTTCTCCTTGTCCTGTCACCACAGAGCCTGCTAAAGAGTTTGTCTCCTTCTTTCCTGTAGCCCCCCTTTAGATACTGAAAGGCCACTCTCACGTCTCCCTGGAAACTTTTCTTCTCCAGATTGAACAGCCCCATGTCTCTTAGTCTGTCCTCATAGGAGAAATGTTCCATCCCTTGGATCCAGCAGAACTTCTATTACTCCAACAAAATGAAATGAAATATTTCACTCACAGTCAGTCTGCAAAGAACATTGAGGTGTAGTGATATTCCACATTCACAGAGGTTTTTATTTTCAGCATGGCATTGCCCTTCTCTCCAACTGCCTATTTAGTAAGATTGATTCTGTATCTAAGTTTCCAATGGGGTCAAACATAAATTCTTCTCTCTTTGTTCCTGCACTCTGAAAACGAACACACACATATGCCACAAAGCTAATCAAACTCTAACCTTAATTGCTGTGAAACTCTGGGAAATTACATTTCTTTTCTACCATCTCTTAGTAATGGATTCTGTTTTGTGCATTAATGTCTATCATTGTAACTATTTTATCCATCATAAGAAGTCAGTTGCTTTTAATAAAAAAACCCAAACTTACATCATTAATGAGGCCAGCTGTTTTACTCAACAGACTTATTATGTTTTTGTCCAATTTCCAGACCAAAAATAACCAGAAGAGTGTTTGCATTAACAAAAAAAAATCTTCTCTAAATTTGAACATGTACAGATGTGCTGCAGCAGAGTTGTGCTGAGAGGACAGAAGTCTTGAAAGGAATTGCTTAGACTTCTGAGCATACTTTTGTCACTGTTCTCTGTTAAAATCTGTAGATTAATGTGACTCCTGAGGGCCATGCAATTCCTGAGAACCTGGATTGAATTTTCACTAATGGAGTCAGTTGTAAGAAAAAAGAGAATAATAGTTATGCATCAAAACCCTTATAGGCAGTATCAGACAGTACTTAACACAAGAATTTCTGTTTCAAAAAACAAGGAAAAAAAAAAAAAGGCCAAACCAAAAAAACTGAAACGTTTCTGAAGTAAATATTAAAGAATTAAACATGCTCATCTTTAAAAAGAATAATGCCATTCAAAACCAGTAGTCACTGTGATTTGTATCTATGACTGTGTGAGTATATAGGTAAAGCAGATCCTGTATTAGATAAATTATATAACTAGAAAAACAAACAAACAAAGAAAACCCCACAGGTAACTTTCTAGGTTCACATTTTGTAGGCTGCTTTTGAAATCGAAGCAGGAGCTTTCAAAGTCAGATAAAGGCTTAAGACAGTTGTCCTGTCCTAAACAGAACATGTTGGATGAGTGTGCCATTGTGTTTAGACTGGAATTCCAAGTGCTTATTCTTTTTAGCTGTTCCCATGTTACTTATGTGATGGACCATGTTAGTTATCGTACTAGTGCTTCTGCTGTTTAAGAAAATGAGACATTCTACTATTCATACAAATAAAATCAGAATTCAACTCTTTTTTGAAAGATTTCCAGCTCTCCAGTTAAGACAGTTCTTGTGTGGGAACCTTTCAATCTTTCAGCCTATCATGAACTGTGATTCCAATCTGGAAAACGCATGCTTCTCTATCAGAATGTGAATCAGTCCACCAGACCTAGAGTCATGAATTATTTTCTCAGTGTGACTCTCACTGGCTGGGATAGAGTTATCTTTTTCACAGTGGATAATATGGTGCCTTGTGTTGGATTTTTGAAGAAAATAATAGTGATAACAAACCAATGGGGGTGTGCAGGGAGTTGGGAGAGGACAGAACCAGGACTGCTGATCCAAACTTACCAAAGAGATATCCCATATCATATGACATCATGCTCAGCGATAAACTGGGATGAAGAAAGAGGAAGGTGAGGATGTTCAGAGTGATGGCATTTGTCTTCTCAATAAACCATTATGTGTGGAGAACCCTGCTTTTCTAGGAGTGGCTAGACACCTGCCTGCTGATGGGAAGTAGCAAACAAGTTGTTTTGCTGTACTTTTATGTGAAGCTTTTGCATTACCTGGTAAGCCATCTTTGTCTTGAACCGTGAGTGATCATGCTTTTACCTTCCTGATACTCTCCCCCATCCCACATGAGGAGAGTGAGCAAGCAGCTGTGTGTAGCTGAGCTGCCTGCTGGAGCAATATAAACCCCTAAAAATTCATTAGCAGTAGCAGTACTTTATTGAATAATCTCACTGAATAGAACCCAACATTCATAAATTCCACTAATGAAGTCCTTCTCTGATCCCGTTAAAGTGAATACAGATGCCTGAGTTTAGAGATCTCATTCTCATGTCCACATCATTGAAAACGACAGCTAAAGCCACTTCATTTCTCTTCTTAAGTTAATGAATTGTATATCTGTTAGCTTTATGGCATTTATAAAGGTCATAGAGGGTGGTGATGCTCTGGAACAAGTTGCCTAGAGAAGCTGTAGATACCCTATTCCTGGAAGTGTTCAAGACCAGGATGGATGGGGCTTTGAGCAACCTGGAACCAGATGATCTTTAAAGGCACCTTAAAACCTAAGCCATTCTGTGATTCTATTTTAAAAATATTTAGAGAAAAAGAGATGATGAAATTACATACAGTGAAAAAATATTAGGAAAACAATCAACGCACTGTATTTGTTCATATATATCTCTGTGGGCCAGAAATAAGAGAATTCATTAAAATCCTTTTAGAATGCCAACAGATTGTAGATGGTAAAATAGTCACATGGATGTATAATCAATAATCAGAGCAAGAAATTATGTCAAAAACCCTAATAGTACTCTGAGTTTTGTAACTGGCCTTTAATAGAAATCTCTTTCACCTCTGGGCTGAAATGGTCACTGTATATCTATATCTCTGGCTGCAAAAACATTGGAAACTTTACATCAACTGATATCTATCCTACGTTAGGGACTGTTATCATGCTGATGGAGTTTTCCTTTGAATTAAACATTAAATCAATCTTTTCTGCTCTGTAGGCTTTATGGATAACATAGCATGACAAAAAGGAAAGTAATAATGATTAGAAATCTCCAAAGACTTTTGACTTAATGCTTATCAACTGTACATAGTTGGTAATGAAAGCAGTTCATAAAGACTTCAGTATTACAAAGTTTAATATACAGAAAAGGGAGTTGGAATTGTTGGGGATAAATATTCCATTCTACTTTAAACATAGATTCAATTTATAGAAGAGATGTATGCTAAACTAGGAAATTTCTAGAGCACCTAAGTGGCTTTCTGTGTTCAATGTATTCTACTAAATTCCAAAATTATTATTTTTGTCTCTTTTAATGTTTCTATTTAGCAAAATTGTGTTGACAGATGGAAAAAAGACAGAGATTTTAGAAACCGTAAAAGAGATTAAAAATATGGGACAGAATTCTGAGTAAATTTCAATGTAAATCAAGTTTATAAGCAGAAGATAAATGATTTACCTCTGTTCCACTGTCATATCTAATGCTCCATGTATTCATGTGTATTCCAAAGCTACAGTCCATTAAGCATATTTTTTCCCACAAATTACATTTCTAAGCTTGCAAATAAGTTATCTGTTCAGGTTATCATGCTTTGTGTGAAATGATGTGGATTTCAGTAGGACTGTACAAGATAACAAAAATGAGGCCCTCAAATTGAGTTGCAATATACCAGTTTTAAATGAGGTATCCTGTTCAATCCTAAACTCTAATTTTCACACATGCCCGAATTTGAGGTAGCCTGAAGTCTTCTAGTTTTCTTGTAAATCATTGTCAGATGCAAAGGAAAACTTTTCTGATCCAAGAAAAAATAGTTGCTTTTGGTCATTATATTAATAACTGGTTTTTTTAAATAAAAATACTAGAACAAGATAATAATCCTCTTGACAGGTGTGATATCTCTCTCTATATATTTCTATTTAATCCCTCTACTAAAAACCTAGCTTAAAACTGAGACTCTACAACGCACTAAAAGAACTGATAGCAAGAACTGAGTTAACAACTTACTTGATATTTTTAGCAATTCTTGCAATGTGGCTTTTAGTAATGAAAGCCACTCTTCTGTTTTCTATTTTCAAACAGCTGCCCAAAAGTAGGACATTTGAGCATTTTCAATCACTTCTTGTCATATCTGGAAGTAGTCTGAATATGGTCTTGTATCAAATCTGTCAGCATTTCTCATCCTGCAAACAATCTTGCCAGAAGAATTTTACATTCTACTGGTTCATAAATACCTTTTCTGAGTTTCATATTAAACTTATCTTATTCTTCCAAAGCTTACATTTTATTTTTACTGATTTTTCTCCCCCTACCCCAGTGGTCATTTTCTTTCTAGAGCTTTTGGGATTCTTTTATCCAGATTCCTTATGACTCATCTAAAATTATGACAAAAATCTCTGAATGAAAAATGGTAATTCTTCTTTCTTTTTTCTTTTCTTTTTCCTTTTCTTTTTCTTTTTCCTTTTCTTTTTCTTTTTCTTTTTCTTTTTCTTTTTCTTTTTCCTTTTCTTTTTCTTTTTCTTTTTCTTTTTCTTTCAGGTCAAGTATAAGTCTTCTATAAAATAGAAAATAAAATAATGCAGTAATTTAACCCGAACAAACTTTTAAATACATATTCAGGAGGATGAATTTAATTCACTGATGTTTTGAAGATTTGAACACATATTTTTTAAGGATTATAGCTAAAAAGGAGATCAGAACATTGTACTTTGCCTTCTGAAGTATCAAACTGATGCAACAGTTTAGCATAAACTAAATATAGGCCATGCTTTATTTTAGAAATATGTAGATATATTATATTGTGATGCCAGTAGAGAACTGAAAATACATAATCTAGCCATAATTTGAATGAAACATGAAAAATACTAAAGAATTATATAAGGCAAAGTCAGTGGGATTTAAGGTTTTAAATCATATGCACGTCATCTCTAATTATTTCCTCTTAAACCAGAAAGGTGAAAAGAATGAATTTAAGTAGCTGATAGATTGTACATTATCACTATTCTGCAATTCAGTTAGACAAATTCAAATGACAATCAAAATGCAATTCAATGATTAACTGTTGGAAGCAGCAGAAAAAAAGTAGATTCTACTCAAAGGTTAGAAGCAGTGAAAATAAAAAGCTAACATTAATACTATTTAGCTGCTTTTAAAATCTTATGGACTACTTTTTATTTTAGATTCACCTTAAGTGATAGCAGCTGGCATGTTGTTCTATGGACATTTTGCTAAGTTTTAATTTGAATTTAAAATACTTATATTCCTTATGAAACTTTCCACATTTCGAGGCTTCAAGATTAAAGCAGTCTGTTAGGCATTGCAATCAGCTGATAACTTACTAATGTAAGTCAGATCATGTGTGCCAAGTAAAATTAAGTTGGAATATCAGATCATATTACTGTTTTGTAATCTATGCTGAATGAATTAGAGGAAGATTACTACATATTGATATGTTGCTGAAAACTGCATACATGTTTAATTTAATGAAATATGAACAGATAATTCCGCTTTAGGATGTAAGATTGCTTAAGTCATCACAGAACTAAAGCACATTTTTTTAGGAAGGAATAGGACAGTAGAGCTAATCTACATCTTTTTCAAAATTATATAAAAATAATTCAGCTATTCTCTGCCAGCACAATTGTACAGATGGGTGTTCTGTTCTTTTGGTTTACTTTGTTTATTTATTTATTTATTTTGGGCCTCTTCAGCCATCAATCAGGGTTATACAGTGCACAACTATAATATTGTATTTTGCGTATTGATTCGTTGGCTATCCAACCAGTTACAGTTGTATTTCACAACAATTTCGGTGGCTACTGTCCCCATCCTAGTTAAAGTTGACTAACTAATAAAAGATATTTCCTTCTTTTAATGACAGAGAAAAGCTTATGCCAGGAGAAGAATTAAAAAATAGTGGTTGAATAAATGATAGGAAAAAATAGCATGCAAATGGCAAGTGTCCTGTGTTTGAGTTGTATTTCATTCTTTTGCTTGTTTGACATGCCCAGTTGTATCACCAAGCTGATAAACACTGTATTAAAATTACAGTTTTTAATGTCATCAAAGACAGACTCTTAAATAACTCCATTACTAATATTCTACATTAAGATAACNCACCTCCACTAGAGGGATAGACTGAGGGAGCTGGGCTTGTTCAGCACGGAGAAGAGAAGGCTGCAGGGGGACCTCATTGCGGCCTTCCAGGATTTAAAAGGAGATTACAAACAGGAGGGAAAGCAACTTTTCACAAGGGTAGACAGTGATAGAACAAGGGGCAATGGTTTTAAGCTGAAGGAGGGAAGGTTTAGATTAGACATCAGGGGGAAGTTCTTTTCCAAGAGAGTGGTAAGGTGCTGGAACAGGCTGCCCAGAGAGGCTGTGGATGCCCCGACCCTGGACATGTTCAAGGCCAGGTTGGATGGGGCCCTGAGCAACCAGATCTGGTACCAGATCTGGAGGTTGGTGGCTCTCTCTGCCTGTGGCAGGGGGATTGGAACTTGATGATCCTTGGGATCCCTTCCAACCTGGGCCATTCTATGATTCTGTGATAACTTTAATTTTTTTTTCCATCTACATAGAGATGTAATTAGTTGGTTTCCAAAACTGATATGTGAGCTCTGCAAAATGGAACTAAGGTTTTTAGTTCAAAAAATTAAAAAAATAGTGTAATGGTTGTTATCACATGCACAAAGCTTTAATTTTATTTATTTTGTATAATATGAAATTGAGGTCCGCCTTTGCTTCCATGTGCAGAAAACATGAAAAAGAGTAACTGAATACTAATCTAAAAAACTAAAGGAAACAGAGGAACAAATAAAAATTCAAAGAAAAAATACAAATTTAAAGGTAAAATGAATAGAAACATAAACCTCTAGGGTGTTTGCTATGATAAAGACAGTGTTGTTATAATCTTACTACGTAAAAATAAGATTATATCATATATTATATTGCATGCAATATGATGTTGCATAGAAACAAGATAATCAGAAGACTCTATACAACACAACCAGGAATGAACACTAGGCTGAATGGAGACGGTCATTCTTGTGACACTGTAAATTTACAGATTCCTGTTCCAAAACAAACATAATTCAGATTGATTGCTGTTTTGCTAGAGTTTGAATTAAGGATGGAAAAAATAATATAGACAAAATGATCATAAATCCAAACATCTGTAAAAATGAAGATTTTACTTAATTTTACTTTAACTATGTCTAAATTAATAGGCAGCCTCATATCTAATTATACCATCTTGTCTCAGTTGTATGTCCTGCCATCTCTTTTGTTTACCATTTTTCAGCAATACTTGATCCAACTGTATTGAGATTTCGCTTTTGAAAATATCATTTTTTTTTCAGTCTTTGAGTCAATCTAGAACTTGGCTAAATTATCATCTAGTTAATAGGCAGTTCAAATGTCTTCTGTGTCTCCTAATGAATCAAGGCATGATTATAGAGAGAACAGAAAGGAAGGATTAATTTTGAGGCAAAGAATGAACCAAAATCTCTTCTTTTGACCATGACCTCTCAAAATGGGTGAAAGAGCTTCATAGCATACTTAAAGGAAAAAACAAAACAAAACAAAAAACAAAGATAAAGCAGAGCTGAATAAAGAAGAAATATTGTGTTCTAAATGATTTTTCAGAAAAATATTGTAAATTAAACAAGAAAAGAAAGTTTGAACTCAAATCTAAAAGATAAAATCATTTTTGTTGAGATAAAAAGAAATTAGTCTGTGACTTTGGGAAGGATTTCAGTGTCACCAGCTTTGACGCAACCCCAGATTTCAACATCACTCTCCAAAAAGCAGAAAACTCCTTAGTATAAAAAAAACCCAGATTTTTATAGGATGAGATTAATGATGTCTATAAGGCACTGTTATTAGAAAGAGTGTTACAGATGAAACTGTAAAAAAATGTAGAAAAATTATAGCAGGTATCTGTACAAAATTCTGTCTTAATTTTATAGAGAATTCCTGAGTAGCTGGCTATTTCATTAGTACCCAAAAACATAATAAATCTCCTCAAACCAAAAAGTTCCAAATTATTATATATCATATTTGGTATCTGTTTGAAAAAAAAAAAAATCTACTTCTCCTCTTCCTTGTTTTTGTCTTTTCTGTTTGCTTGTTTTTATTTTTATTTTTATTTTTTTTATAAATCAGAAAACCTTTCTGTAATATTGGCTTGGCCACCAAGATCAGCTTCTGACCAAAACATTGACACAGAACAAAGTCTTTGTTCATCAGAAACACAGCTAAATTCAATTTTTGAGAGGTGACAGAAAAGGTTCTGAAAGAGACGGTGAAAGAGCTGGCAATTCTGTTGGACAGAGGAAAGTTACCAGGGCTGAAAAGCTGTGAGGGAAAAGAAATCTAAGAGGTGTCATTGAGGAATCTGGGAAATTCAGTGGCAGTTTCAAAGGACTTGAGATGAAGCTGGAAGGATGTTGGCCAACTGTGAGAGAGAGGCTGAGTGAAGTAAAGAAAAATTGTGATAAGACGCTTGGAAGTGAATGGTAGTGGTTAAAGCTATGATTTCTTTCTGGCTGACACAGAAGACATTAGTGTTGCAGTTTTAGTTCTTAATTTTTCAATGATAAGTATTTTTAGAATAGTTAATTAAGTTATCTGGGCCATGATCCAACACTATGCCTAGGGCCTTGAATTAGATAGGCACATAGGCACATATATAGAACCTCCAGCATGTGGGAATACTCACAAACTTATGGTTTCACATACACAAGTCCAATGATAGATCATATTTTAAGTGCTGTCAACAAAGATATTAATGTATATTTTTATCATAAAAAGAAACCTACTTTCTTAGAGCAATAGCTCCCAGCCAATTTAATTATGTCTGTTACGAAGCATGGTTTAGTCTGATTGCCAGAACCAGATCTCAAACACCTCTAGTGCACTGCAGTATAAGATGTGAAAAAAATCTACATCTCCCATGCCTCTTTCGTTTTCAGAATAAGGGCAGTATTCTTGCTTTTTCTGGGGATGTTAACAGCTAGAGACCATATCTCACCACACTGGCCTTGTCCTGTTGGCTGTGAAACACCTTTCTATGTATTTCCAGCTCCCTTTATTTAGAGGAAAGAATACTCTGCACAGCACAGTATCTGATCATCATTGTAAAACCACCAGCCTGTATAATCATGCAATTTTCATCACTATCATGCTTTAACAGCTTCTAAAGTCTCCATTATTTTACCATACTTGTATATATGCAGCCAGTCATCTGGTTCAGCTGCTTACTTGGTACTAAATCAGCAACTGAGAAAGCATTCTGTTGTCTCTGTTTCCAAAGGTGTTTCTTGAACATAGCACAAAAGTGGCTGCTTGGCTCAGCAGAGGTAGAAAGAATTAAAACTGGCATCTGTGCCTCCATCAGCTTATTAAATAAACATACAAATATGTCATGAATGAAGATGGCAGAGACAACATTCAAATCTTGAAGAAAGAAGAATAAATAGGTCATAGTTTAAATACACTCATCTGAGTGTGTGAATAACTGAAAGTTTCAACTGGCAATAAAAGGCTTCACAGATGCAGCAGACAACTGTTCCATGACTTGCCATCTTTCAAAAAAAAACCCATAAATAATATATTTGCATGTCTTTATTGGACAAATGCTAGATTTGAATTTGAAATTACTGCGGAAGGAAATAATGAATGTGCCGCATATTAAAAAGAATTTTGAGAGGTTTCTTTTCTCCCAAAAAGCCAGATTTGGCTTTTAGATACCAGATTCCCAAAACCTATATCTCTAACTTCTAAAGAAATCTGTTCTATCACTCTAGTTATATTTAAACAGTTTTCACAACTGAAAAATATCTATGACTATGCCGTTTCAAAACAAAAAAAAAAAGAAAAAGGACTGCTTTACAAGAACAGACATCAAGTTCCAAAGTTTCAGTTGAAATCCACCTACTAATGCTCTGTGGGTTTTTTTGTTTGATTGTTTGTTTTTATTGTGGATGTTTCTCTTCCACCTGAGTGACACTTTTCTAAAAATGAAAGTTCAAAGTATTTCCTCTGCATAATTTAATTACTCTTTTCTAAGTCATATCAGAAGGCAGAGCAGTGAAGCTGAATTTGATAGTGTTTATTCAACTTTTCTCTCCCATATCCTGAATGGTAACAGTCTGTTAGTTCTTCAAAAAGCAGAATGAAATACTCTAAAAAATGTCCAATCATAAGTTATACAAAACACACTGCCTTGTGATTTATCTCAAATTGCAATTTACTACTAACTCTTTAAAATGAGAATGGTCTAAAGGGATTTTATATATGCTTCAAGAATAAGAATACATTTGCATTTACAAGGAGAGGGAGTATGACAACTGTAAAGATTTATGCTCATGCTTCATCCACAGCACTATAAACTAACACAGCAAAGTCAATAATACTATTCAAATTATATAAAGCTAAAGCATGTCCATAAGTCTTTCCAAGATCATAAAAAACTCTTACTCTTAAGTGCAAGGTTCTGAAAACAAGCTTGATTGTGATTTTTATCATCTCAATTCTGTGAATCTTCAGACATCAGAGAGAATCATGACACTGTATGGGTTGGAAAGGGCCTCTGGAGATCGTGTAGTCCAACCATCTGCTCAAACCAGGTCTGCCTAAAGGACATATCTTAAAGCCTTCTGAATAGCTGCAAGGATGGAGAGTCATGTTCAGCCTATGCAAGTGAGAGATTATACTCACATCAAAAATGTTTTATCTATATATACAGTCAGAATTTCTAGTTTGGCAATTTGAGTACATTGCCTCTCCTCCTGTCTCTGAGCAATTCTTAGAAGAATCTGTCTCTGTTTTCTCTACATTTTCTCATCAGGAAGTTGAAGATAGAGTTAAGCTCTCTCCTTTGCCTTTACTTCCTAAGGCTGAAGAAAATAGTTTCACCTAGCCTCTTCTCATATGGAATACACTACTGATCATCTTGATAGCCCTTTCTACTGGACTTGCTTGTCATTGGCTTGGTGAGAGAAGTCAAGGTTGCTAATTTGATATAACCAAGGCCAGACTGGTGAGATATGGACTATGGCCTTGATAAGTGCATGGCAGGCATGAAATTGCTGGACTGCCATGTTCAAGGGGTGGTTTTCAGCCATATTTTGGATCCTCAAGTTAAAGAAAGTTACTAATATACTAGAAAAAGTCAAGTGTAAAGCTATCAAAATGATCAGGAAAGATAGGAAGTATGAGGAGAGGTTAAGAAAATCGCCTTCCTTTAGTCTTAGGAAAAGAAGGCTAAGGGGAGAGTTTTCTGCTGCTTTCTGTTCCCTAACGGGAAAATATAGAAAAAACAGAACCAGATTCCTCTGTAAGACACTGAGAGACAGGAGGAAGGGCAATAGGCATAAATTTCCTCACAATGAATATCTCAGATGTGGCTCCAGAAAACTGCACATTTCTGGGAGACAGAAGTAAAAAGATTGCAAGCCAGAAGAGGTCTTTGTGTAATAATCCATTCTGGCTTGTAACCTAATAAATGTTCCATGCGGCTTCTGAAGAACAGAGAATTGTGCTTTGCTCCAGATGAATATTTGGTGTAGGCAAGGTTCTGTTCCTCTGTCTGACTTCTGGAGTATGCAGCTAGCCACAAACATAGACCTGTCTTTGATTTGTCTAGTCTTTTTTTTTTCGCATTCAGACCTACTGAGATCTATATCTTTTCTCTGCTAAGAGCTTTATTATTGACATGCTCAAGATTTCACTTTCATGTGATATAAAGTAGTCTGCTTTATTTCTAAAACACAATAACCTCCCACCACCCTCCAGAATAACAATTTACTTTCCCATTTTGAAGAGTTCTTTCTCACTTTCCTCCTACATAGGTCTATACTTGCTTCTCTGTGTCATAATAATCTGTTCACATTACTGCCTGTAGGCTTGCATGTAGGAAGAGCAAACCTGTATCTACTATCAATACATAAATCAGAGATGCATCTGTTTCTGTCTGGAACTTTGCTGTATCAGAGATGAGCACAGACCCCCAGGTGGGTGGGAGTTCTACTGGTCATGAATAGAGACTGTAGTCTTAAGGAGGTCAGAATTAGAAGCAAAATCTAATCTCTCAGAAGCACACATGAAGCTCCAGCCACTGACGAAGTACAGATATATCCCAAACTATATCTGATGAAAGAATAACATTGTCTTTTTGTAGAGAATGGAGAATTAGAATGCATCAAATATAAGGAACTAGTTTCAATAAATTCAATATTTCAACAGAAGCGTGTTACAGGAAAGATGGCGGTGGAGACCAAAGACAGGGACACAGCATCAGAAGCTGTATTGCAACCCTTTTGTTATTCTGGCTTTATCTTTACCCATATCAAATCTGGCAAGGTAGCAGATAGAAAGAAAACTAGACACCTCAGGTTCATGGTGAAGCCTCAAAAATTTAGCAGATAGAGTTAACACCTGTCCTATAATGCATCTGTGCCTCTGCCCAAAGTAGTGATGGTGTTGTAGGCATCTGATTCTATGTTACAGTTATTGCACAGGTAAGGAATGACTCTAGTAATCAGAATGCTTCACTTATAGGAAAGAATGTTTCATCTTATTGGTATGAAGAGCAATTTGAAGTGTTGGAAAACAGATATGAATCTATGAATCAAATCTGTTTAACTTCCTACGACATAAATTAATTCACTACTTTCCCAAATTCAATATAAATGTCTAGAGACATTCTGTAGGGACCAGAAAATGGACATTTCTAACTTATAATAAGTACAAGTGTCAGTAAATAAAAAGCCCAAGGAAGAGATGCACTTTTATTTTTTTCCTCCAGAATTTCTCAGAAACACTACATAGTATTAAGCCTTTGGAATACTCACTTCATAGAACCACAGAGCTTCAGAATCACAGAATGGCTGAGGCTGGAAGGGACCTCTGGAGGCAATTTGGTACAAACCCTGGTCAAGCAGGGACACTCAGAGCAGGGTGACCAGACCATATTCAGGTGGCATTTGAAGATCCCTGAGGAGGGAGATCCCATAGCCTCTGAGCATCCTGTGCCAGTGCTCCATCACCCCCACAGTAATGTATTTCATGATGTTCAGATAGAATTTCTTGTATTTCAGTGGTGCCCCTTGCCTCTTGTCCTGTCACTGGACACAACCAAAGAAAACCATGGCTCTGTCCTCTGTCCCATGCTTCCTTCAGATATTTATACACACTAATAATTTCTATCCCCTTGAGCCTTCCCTTCTCCGGGTTGAACAGTCCCAGCTGCTATGAACCAGCTCCCATGATCCAGCCCCTTAGACATCTTCATTGGAGTCATCCATGCACCCCATCAGAGTCCATGGACTTCTGTATGTCCAATTTGCTTAATTATGCACTGAGTTGATCCTCTTCCATTTTGGATCCTCTTCCAAAATCTTCATTGCTTCAGATTTTTCTCTTGATGTTTGGGACCTGGGATTCCTGATGACCAGTCTTGCAGCTAAAGATTGAACCTGAAGAAGGCATACAGTACCTCAACCTTTTCATTCTCTTGCGTAAACAGGTCTCCCATTTCATTCAGCAGAAGGTCCACATTTTCCCAGCCCTCCTTCTCTTAATTACATACTTTCAGAATCCACTCTTGCACTTGACATTCTAGGCCAGGTACAATTCCATTTGGGCTTTGTCTTTCCTAACTACACTTTTGAATGCTCAGACAATGCCTCTGTATTCCTCTTGAGTTATCCATCCTTTCTTTTCCTCTCTGTATGCTTCATTTTTTTGATAGTTTGGCTAGGATCTCTTCGCTCATCTACTTCCCTCTAGAGCTTTATCCTAAGGGACTCTACCAAGCAGATGCCCGATGAGGCCAAGGTCTGTTTTCCTAACTCCAGGGATTCGAACTTGCTTTTCACTCTTCTCCTTGCCCTCGTGATCCCGAACTCCACCATCTCGTGGTCATAGCAACCAAAGCTTCCTTTGACCATCACATTCCCAGCAAGTCCCTCCTCATTGATGAGTATGAAGTCAGCAAAGCACCTCTCTTTGTTGGCTCCTCTATCACTTCCAGAAGAAGTTAACACTGATGCAGTTCTTGAACCTCCTCGACTGCTTATGCACTGCTGTGCTGTCTCCCCACCAAATATCTGGGCAGTTGAAGTCTCCCATGAGGGCCAGGCCTATTGTTATGAGAATGCCCCTGTCTCCCTGTAGAGGGCTTCATCTGTTTGTTCCTCCTGATCAGGTGGCCTTTAGCAGACCCCCAGGATAATTATACCTGTTTTCGCTTTAGTTCCATAACATAAAATCTGAGTTGGTTCCTCATCCATCCCCAGGCGCATCTCCATGCATTCCGACTGCTCTCTCACATAAAAGGTAATAACTCCCCTCCTCATCTTCCTAGCCTGTCATTCCTAAAGATTCCTAAAGACGTTTTTCTATTGAAACACTGGAGTTAAGGGAGCCATCCTACCACATTTCTGTTATCCCAGCAAGTTCAGTCTTGCAAATACACACAAATCTCTAACTCATTATGTTTATTTCCCATACTACATGCATTAGTATACAGGCACTCTAAGAGAGTCCCACCAGCATTTTGACTTCCTAGAAAGGGTTTGAGTGAATTTCTGCATAATTGTGCCTTGTAGGCACTTATTTATAGGCAAATGCCAGAGGTGACCCACTTAAGCCCTATTTTGTTGATTGTGTGATCCCTTTCTGTCAAATTACTGCATGCTTTTTCTCATCAACCCTGTTCATCACTTCTTCTCAGGGCTACTGGTTATTAGTGATGGTGGCTATTATAATGACCGTCTCCTGTCATTCTTAGTTTAAGTTGTTGTTAACTATTTCTACCCAGTTTTAGAAACAAGGTTCGTTGCAGAACATAGGGTGCAAATAATAAGGTAGAATATTTATAGTTGCAATGCTTGATAGCTGAATACTTGAATAGATCAAACACTAGGATCTCTTCTCCATAAATCATGATAGAAAATAAATCTATGTGTGAAAATGTGATCGTTTACTTTCTACAGAATTTCCTGTTACATGTCACTAGATAATAGGTCATTTAATTTAAATGAAATACATCAGCCTTATATTGGAACCTTTGCATTTTAATAGTATGAATAAATTCATTCTTTGATATGCTTTCAGAGATTATATTCTATGTGTATATTTCAGCTTTGTAAGCTGTCTTTGAATTATTAAGATGGAGTCAGAACCAAGAAAACAGAACAATTAACCTGATCTTCATCTCAGATAATTTCCAAACATTTCAGGATCCTGCCAAAAGTCAGGCTGAGGGTCAGCACAGAATATAATTTCAGTCACTGGGTTACATTTTACTACTCTTCAAGTCGCCGATGAAACATAAAGGTCTGTACGCTAAACTGGAATACTTTTAGCAACAGTATTTAGAAAAAGCCAACAAACAACAAAAAGTACCCCATAAGTGGTCAGGACTTTACTTGGCTGACACTATCTAGTACTCCCTAATTACATAAGAAGTCAATTAAAATGAAGACTTACATAGGACCTTACACAACCTACATATGTTTCTGTCTTTAAAATATGACAGAACAACATTTTACAACAGTGATCTGGGATATGCAGAGGTTAAAGCTGTTCCATTTCAAGGAACCCAACCTCCCTCTGATATATTTCTGAATTAATGGATTAAAGTTTTCACTACTAAACAAACCCTAGGTCTGTTCACCTCTATGTAACTAAAATACCACTCACCAGTAAAAAGGTTTAAAAAAAAAAGAGTAGAAAAAGATTCACATTTCAAAGAAAAAAAACTATTGACAAGCAAATTAGTTTGTCTATCTTTAAATCCTCTATATGACTGTTGCATACATATTGAATACAATTTACCACCCTGACTGCCTATAAATATATGCTGCTAAATAGCTTTGTGCACACCTCCTGAGAATGTTTTGTAAGAGCACTTTTTCTTTCAGTGTCTTCTCATTGAACATCCTTGCTCCAAGCCCTCCAAATGAACAAAACTGAACAGCATTTCAGCCAAAGCTGTGTCTTAAAATACACATTCCAATGAAAAGCTCGCTGCTACTTCTTCCTTGCTTAAAGACAAATGCTACGGCAAAGAGCATGACAATCAAATAAGCATACGGAAGAAGAACACTGACCAAACAAGAGTTCTGACACTCATTTAACATCAACAAAGCTTGAAGAGATCCTGCAAGAGGTAAGTATTTGGACATCCAACACAACATTTTCCAAGAATGCACATAAGATTCTGAAATGCTGCTGAAGATCAATGCCACAGATGCATAAACTCAGTGAATCCAAGGACAGCTGCAGTGGTGAAGATCAAATCCTTGTAAAATCTCCTGAGCCATGAGACATTCATATCTTGCAACCAATGTAACAGTCTCCCCTTTAAATATCTCTTTCTACGTGTGAACTAAAGTAGAACATCCTGAGTCATTTAAATAAGTATTGGTTTATGTCCTAATTGGTCATTCTTAGACACAAATATGGTCTTCAGACATGGACAGACAAAATCACCATGCAAACATAAACAGTTGATTGTCAAGCAGGAAAAATAAAGCAGAAAATTCTGTTTGCTTTATTAAGATATAAATTCAGACACAAAACCTCTTTGAGTATGTAAGTTTCTTGTATTCTTACTGTTTCAGAACTAATCAGATATTTCTTGTTACAATTTGAGGATGACAAATTATAAATATTCTGCTACTTTATTTAATCTGTCAAAATCTATTCTGTAGTACTGAAGTATTCATTACAAGAATGTCACTTGGCTATAAATGTAAGCTTTGTCTATCCAATTCGTGATCTCTTTCATTCCGACAGAATATTTTTAAGTTTATAGTGTCTGAAAAAATCTTTTTAAAAAACGTGATTTNCTTGTTACAATTTGAGGATGACAAATTATAAATATTCTGCTACTTTATTTAATCTGTCAAAATCTATTCTGTAGTACTGAAGTATTCATTACAAGAATGTCACTTGGCTATAAATGTAAGCTTTGTCTATCCAATTCGTGATCTCTTTCATTCCGACAGAATATTTTTAAGTTTATAGTGTCTGAAAAAATCTTTTTAAAAAACGTGATTTAAATGCTTTGCTGTTATAAAAGTATGTTCGTTTCATAGTCTTTTTAAAAAAAAAGTATCTTTTTTATATCGGATACAATTGACCTTAAGAATAGGATAGAATATTACATGCACTTTGAGACATTCATATTTCATTAGCCAAAGGACCCAGAACAGAAATGCAAGAAAAATTAAGAATAGCTTATGATATATGTGTACTGCTTCACTGTTGGCCACCTTTTGTACAAATATAATCTCCACATAACTAAGTCAAGTCTTCATCAGTCTAGAATCTGTATAAATAGCTGTAAAAGACAATTCCTAAGAGAGGCTGTTTCTTTAAAACAATTCTTTATTCCTGACTTGTTAAAGACATTGTAAAATCAGTACTTAGATAATTTTCATTTGTAAGTAATTTGTATATGAAACCTATTAGAAATAAAACTTTCTGATTGTGTC
>WBMW01001298.1:63475-74437 GCA_013396635.1 Penelope pileata | reverse complement strand
TAACTAAAATACCACTCACCAGTAAAAAGGTTTAAAAAAAAAAGAGTAGAAAAAGATTCACATTTCAAAGAAAAAAAACTATTGACAAGCAAATTAGTTTGTCTATCTTTAAATCCTCTATATGACTGTTGCATACATATTGAATACAATTTACCACCCTGACTGCCTATAAATATATGCTGCTAAATAGCTTTGTGCACACCTCCTGAGAATGTTTTGTAAGAGCACTTTTTCTTTCAGTGTCTTCTCATTGAACATCCTTGCTCCAAGCCCTCCAAATGAACAAAACTGAACAGCATTTCAGCCAAAGCTGTGTCTTAAAATACACATTCCAATGAAAAGCTCTCTGCTACTTCTTCCTTGCTTAAAGACAAATGCTACGGCAAAGAGCATGACAATCAAATAAGCATACGGAAGAAGAACACTGACCAAACAAGAGTTCTGACACTCATTTAACATCAACAAAGCTTGAAGAGATCCTGCAAGAGGTAAGTATTTGGACATCCAACACAACATTTTCCAAGAATGCACATAAGATTCTGAAATGCTGCTGAAGATCAATGCCACAGATGCATAAACTCAGTGAATCCAAGGACAGCTGCAGTGGTGAAGATCAAATCCTTGTAAAATCTCCTGAGCCATGAGACATTCATATCTTGCAACCAATGTAACAGTCTCCCCTTTAAATATCTCTTTCTACGTGTGAACTAAAGTAGAACATCCTGAGTCATTTAAATAAGTATTGGTTTATGTCCTAATTGGTCATTCTTAGACACAAATATGGTCTTCAGACATGGACAGACAAAATCACCATGCAAACATAAACAGTTGATTGTCAAGCAGGAAAAATAAAGCAGAAAATTCTGTTTGCTTTATTAAGATATAAATTCAGACACAAAACCTCTTTGAGTATGTAAGTTTCTTGTATTCTTACTGTTTCAGAACTAATCAGATATTTCTTGTTACAATTTGAGGATGACAAATTATAAATATTCTGCTACTTTATTTAATCTGTCAAAATCTATTCTGTAGTACTGAAGTATTCATTACAAGAATGTCACTTGGCTATAAATGTAAGCTTTGTCTATCCAATTCGTGATCTCTTTCATTCCGACAGAATATTTTTAAGTTTATAGTGTCTGAAAAAATCTTTTTAAAAAACGTGATTTAAATGCTTTGCTGTTATAAAAGTATGTTCGTTTCATAGTCTTTTTAAAAAAAAAGTATCTTTTTTATATCGAATACAATTGACCTTAAGAATAGGATAGAATATTACATGCACTTTGAGACATTCATATTTCATTAGCCAAAGGACCCAGAACAGAAATGCAAGAAAAATTAAGAATAGCTTATGATATATGTGTACTGCTTCACTGTTGGCCACCTTTTGTACAAATATAATCTCCACATAACTAAGTCAAGTCTTCATCAGTCTAGAATCTGTATAAATAGCTGTAAAAGACAATTCCTAAGAGAGGCTGTTTCTTTAAAACAATTCTTTATTCCTGACTTGTTAAAGACATTGTAAAATCAGTACTTAGATAATTTTCATTTGTAAGTAATTTGTATATGAAACCTATTAGAAATAAAACTTTCTGATTGTGTCCATAAAAATAGAATTAGTAACAGATAGAACTACCCTAAAGTCTGCAATTTAATGTGGCTCATTAATTTGATACTACTACAGAAGTGGACATTTTGAAATATACAGAATTCAAACGGAGTTGGCAAAACTTCAACACCATAAGCTCACTATTTAGACCAAACAACTTGTACACCCATATAAGCCCAACACAAAGAACTTCCACTCTTAGAAGTGCCTTTAAAAATACACGAGATCAAAACCTCCAGGTTTTATAAAACAGCTTATTTTATTCTTTAGGAAACATGCATTATCAGTATTAATGTGAGCAAAATGGGACAAAATTTCATTCTTACTCAGGGATTAGGTTGCTCTGAAAGTAATGCCTCCTATTTATTTCCATGGAAACTATAACAGATACAAGGAGCACAATAACACTGATTGATAGAGCAAATTCTCAGCTACAAAACACTGTTTTTCAACATAGTCACCAGTATTAGCTATGCATTTTTGCCAACAGTGAACAAAAGCCTGCATGCTGCGCTCCTAAAATTCTGCATGGCTGTCTAGAACATGGCTTGTCTTTCACATCACTGTTGCCACTGATCACCAGCCACTGCTTCACTGTGCTCACGTCTGCTGTTTGGTGTCCATAAAAGTTCAGCAAACACTGATGAATGTTAACAGGGACAATTTTTTCACGTGGAGGAATTCAGTTCCACACTTTTGCTTCATATGAACTTCCATATAAGATGCCATTTAGCCAGACTGCCACTCTGCTGTCATCTGTTGTACAGCAACAAATCAGAACTGAGTATTGGTGGAAAGGTTCAACCTCTACTGCCATACCTGCACCATCCACCTCTGATGTCATGGGCCAACATAGTAACATAGGAGGCATTACTTTTGGAACAGCCCACAAATTTCAAGGTAAGAATACATTTTTAGTCAAACCAGCTAAATTACTTTAAGGTCTGAATAATTGCATTTCTCTATTTTTCATAGTTGGTGGTGAATTATTCATTTTTAAATGTAGGTGAAAGCTTTGAAAAAAATAATTTTGTTAGGGACATTTTTCAAAATTATTCTTCTCTGTTATTAATTCAAATAATTTCTGGCAATGTAAATGAAGGATTGAGACATCACTGAGCACATAAAATGTTCTGGATGTAAAACAGTATTTTTTTAAAATATGAGAGATTGAGATCAATGTGAAAATTAGTAAAATAAATATTTCATTATATTTCAAAGCAATTTTCAGTTCAATCCATACAAGAAATAAAAATAAAAAATACAAAATACAAAAAAAAATACAAATAAAGACAGTTGCCTGAATAAAAAACTACCTTATGGTTGTAATGTATGCAATATCTTCCAGTTAAATATACATTTTTTGTTAGTCTTTAGAATCTCAATTTCTTTAGCAGTGTCAATTTAGCAGTCAAAATTGTCTAAGCCTCAACACATTTCATTTAATAGAGGAAAACACACAAAGACAGAAGAATGATGAAAATTCTGTCTAGAACGTGCCTTTTGGCTGAAGTGGCTTCTTCTGGCCTGTCCTTTGGCTTTACTTATTCACCCACTGAAAATATGTCTGCCTGATTAATAACAAGATTTGATCAATTGAGATCAGGTACTGACACAATCAAAGGTTTATACAAACCTACCATGTAAATACAATTCCTGTGAGAGTCAATGGGACTTTCAGAATGAACTGTAAGACTAAGAATGAAGGAAAATTCAATGAGGTGAATAAAATATGTAATACCAGATTGCATTTTTAAGTTATATAATTGATTTTGCTCTGATGTTCAGCTACTTGAATTTAATTTGTAAATATTTTATGGTTTTGAAAATAACAGAGGCATATTTTTTGATTCACATGATTTTCATAGGATTTCAGGTATATCAATTTTATTACAGAAGATTGCTTAACAGCTTTAATCCTGTCATACTGGAAGAATTTATTCAATTGTCTTGCATATTCAGGATGCTTAAGGTATAAATAAATATAACTTTTATTTTAAGATACATCATCACAGTGAAAGAATAAGCTTATGACAAAATAATTTCTTTGTGTTGAAGAATTTCCTGTAGAATACTTTATTTTGGTGGTCTAAATGCAGTTCATATAAGTTTATGCATATAGATTTAAGTTCTTCAAATCTCTAGGGCTTTTTCCAGTGTACTCATAAAACCACAGAGGCAATTGATTTCAGGGATGATCACAAACAATAAGACATCAAGTAAATGATGAAGTTCACACTCCTGAGGGGTATCAAACAGTCACAGAGTAGAATAAGAATGCTACATTTTAGGAAAGTTAACTTTTAGCTCTTCAGGGAGTTAGTTAACAAAACCCCCTGGGAAACAGTCCTCATGGACAAGGGAGCAGAACTGAGCTGGCAGATCTTTAAGGAAGCTTTCCTCGGGGCACAAGAGCTCTCCATCCCCAGGTGTAGGAAGTCAGGAAAGGAGGACAAGAGATTGGTGTGCCTGAACTGGGACCTACTGGTCAAACTGGAGAGCAAGAAGAAAATGCCCAGGCAGTGGAACCAGGGACTACTATGGGAAGAGTATAAGGAAGCTGCTAGGCTGTGTTGCGATGGGGTCAGGAAAGCCAAGGCCCAGCTAGAACTAAGCTTGGCAAGGGATGCCAAGAGGAACAAGAAAGGCTTCTATAGGTACCTTAACCAGAAAACGGAAGTCCAAGAAGGTGTACCCCCCCTAGTGAGCAACACAGGCAGGCTGACAACAACAGAAAAGAAGAAGGCTGAGGTACTCAGGAACTTTTTTTCCTCTGTCTTCTCTGACAGTTGCTTGTCACCCAACCCTTAAACAAAAGGTTCTGGAGGAGGGGAAGCAATGTCCCTCCCACTGTGAGTGAAGATCAGGCTCGTGACCACCTGAGGAACCTGAACATCCACAAGTCTATGGGTCCTTGTGAAAACCATCCCAGTGTCCTGAGACAATTGGCTGATGTAGTCGCCAAGTCACTCTCAATGATATTTGAAAAGTCATGGTGGTCAGATGAAGTCTCTGGTGACTGGAAAAGAAGCAATATCACATCCATTTTTAAGAATGGTAGAAAAGATGACCCAGGGAACTACTGACCTGTCAGCCTCACCTCTTTGCTGGGAAAGATATGGAGCATATTCTCCTGGAAGCACGTTAAGGCATGTAGAAGAGAGGGAGGTGATATGAGACAACCAGCATGGTTTCACCAAAGGCAAATCCTGCCTGACCAAACTAGTGACCTTCTATCATGGTGTGACTGCATCAGTGGAGAATGGAAGAGCCACTGATTTTGTATATCTGGACTTCAGTAAAGCCTTTTACACAGTCTCCCATGACATCCTTCTCTCCAAATTCAAAAGATACGGATTTGATGGGTGGACTGTTTGATGGACAAGCAACTGGCCGCAAGGTCGAATCCAGAGAGTGATGGTCAATAGCTCAATGTCTGGATGGAGATTGGTGATGGGTGGAGTTCCTCAGGTGTGAGTGCTGAGACCGATACTCTTCAATATCTTCATCACTTACGTCGACAGTGAGATCAAGTGCACCCTCAACAAGTTTGCAGATGATACCAAGCTGTGTGTTGTAATTGATATGCCTGAGGGACAGGATGCTATCCAGAGAGACCTAGACAGGCATGAGCAGTGGGCACAGGAGAACCTCATGAGATTCAACAAATCCAAGTGCAAGGTCTTGCACCTGGGCTGTGGCAACCCTTGCTATCAAAACAAGCTGGCAGATGGAAGGATGGAGCACAGCCCTGCCAAAAAGGACTTGGAGGTTCTGGTAGATGGCAAGCTGGACATGAGCCAGCAATGTCCTCTTACAGCCCAGAAAACCAAAAGTAACCTGGGCTGCATCAAAAAAAGTGTGGCCAGCAGGTAGAGGGAGGTGATCCTATCCCTCTGCTCTGTGCTGGTGAGACCTCACGTGGAGTACTGTGTTCAGATGTGGAGTCCTCAGCACAGGAGAGACATGGACTTGTAGTGCATCCAGAGGAGGCCCACTAAAATGATTCAAGGGATGGAACACCTCCCCTACGCGGACAGCCTGAGAGAGCTGGAGCTGTTCAGCCTGGAGAAGAGAAAGCTCTGAGGTGACCTGATAGCAGCCTTTCAGTATCTAAAGGGAGGCTACAAGAAAGAGGGGGACAGACTCTTTAGCAGGATCTGTTGTGATAGGATAAGGGGAAATGGTTTCAAACCAAAAAAGAAGAGATTTAGATTGGATATAGGGAAAAAGTTTTTTACAATAAGAGCGGTGAAGCACTGGAACAGGTTGTCCAGAGAGGTGATGGAAGGCCTGTCCCTGAAGACATTTAAGATCATGCTGGACTGGGCTCTGAGCACTCTGATCTAGCTGTAGATGTCCCTGACCATTGCAGGGGAGTTGGACTAGATGACCTTTAAAGGTCCCTTCCAACTCCAAGAATTCTATGATTCTAAATCTTTCATAGACTAATTTTAATCTCTAAAGAATTTGGCCCAGTAAAATATCAGAAATTTTCGAGGATGTGAATTAAAATAGATGAGAGGCACACATTTAATGATCATAATAATTGTGACAGCTTGGTAGACACTTCTTTGCCGTGGGAAGCCATCTTAAGGAGAGAAAAAAGATTCTTACTACATAGTCACATATGGAGTATATGAAAATATCAAGCCACACTTCAAGAGGCAAAAAGAAATTAAAAAAAAAAATCACACCAATACGATTGAAAATTTATCCAAGAGAGGATTTAAGAAGGATTTTAGGAGCTCTGAAACATGATGGTCATGTTTTGAATGCCTGTGATGGTTTTTGTTCTCATTTATGAAATTGTTGATTTTTTTTGCTCATTTGTTTTTATATATTGAAATTGATATAGAGATTTGGAGGAAAGTAAGGGAGAGAGAAAGATGAAGAACAGAAGGGATTTTATATAATGGCTGCAGGATCAATTTCAAACAAAACAGTGTATAAAAAAGGTAGCACTCGGGGCATTATGTCAATCCTGAAATGTAGAAAATATAAACTTCCCTTGTTGCTCAGGTGCTGGAGCGCACAAACACACACAAACAATAAGAAAAGTTGCACCTGTGGAAAACATTCCACTGTTCTTAAGGAATTACACCTTCAGTAATGATCAGGGAAGTGTGTGAAAGCAAAAGAAGACTAAGACAAGTCTTGTGACTATGCCTTTGCAGTAGGTCTGAATTGTGCTATCATCCCAGAAATGTGAAATTTCCTTACCAAATTACTGTGATTATTTCATTGTGAATGTGAGCCCTTAAATGAGGTGTGTAAAATGTAGCATCTTGTGTTTCAAAAGTTCTTGTCTTTTCTCCCATAAGCACAAACGTAGACAAACTGACCTCCCATCAGAAGAGCAATGGAAATGGATGAAGAGACATCACAATAAGATGGAACACATGCAAAATTGTCCAAAGCAAGACTGGTCAATAAAAGGTCAAGAAAAGGCTGGTCAGCTCATACAAGGAGATCTTATTCAGTCCCATGAGTCCCAGGGAGAGTCCCAGTCCTCCTTTGTGGAGGACTGTGGAGTTCCTCTTTCATAGTGACTGTAGCCTGAACTGGCTTCATTATTCAGCTCCAAGAAGATTTGAACATTTTTTCATGCTTTTGACTTGGTTATCACTGTCTCTGAAAACTATTTTACCACAGGTCAATTGCTTGTTGTAGATAGAGGAAGACAGATTCCCAGAGCTTTATCTACTTTTAAAGACTCAAAATTCAAATTTCTTCATTCCCTGAATTCATGAGTTTGGGATTAATCCTATTGGGTTTAATTTCTTTTCTAAATAAACAATTTCTTTTATCAAAGAAAGATGAGATCTGTGAAGATGTTACTGCTTTGTAATTCCATCATGATTGCTGAAAATTGGTTATCATCTCCCTGTGGTGCCTTCTAGTAAGACCATGAAACTGTTTATGAAACTATGTATTACAGCAAGAGTGCTCCAGTATTCCTCATAAACTGTTAGTTTTATTCATAGAAACAGATTTATTCTTATCTCAATTCTGATACACTTTGTGCTGAGAATGGGCTTTCTACAACACAGCTTGGAAGATTTGGGTTCAAAAGATCATTTATTCTCCTGAGACTAGATTCACAGCAGGAACTGAGGTTCAGCATTGCAATGCCTAAGTTTAAGACATCCTGTAGCTTAGAGGTTTTCTTAACCCCAAGTATTAGAGCTGGATCTAATACAGAGTGTAAGCATTTAAAACATACCTTCAGGCAAGTGGTCCTTGGGGTGCACTTCAAGCCCCTAAATTAGACACTTAAGCTTTTTTTACCGTGTATGTTTCAGAGATAGAATCCAAGAAATGAGATTTATTCAGTATGCTGATTGTAGACTCTACCTAAGCTAACCCTTAAACAAATACTGAAGAGAAGTATATCGAAGGAATATGTGGTGGAAGTAGGATTTATATCTAAATATTCAGTAGAATGTGGTAAGAAAGGGAAGTGAATGAAAACTTCTGATAGACTTTGTTAACATGACAGAGCTGGAAGTAGTAGTATAGTACATCTGAACTCCTGTGACAAGTAGTGATGGGCATTGTTTAATTCTAAGACACTTGCTATTTAAATTACTCTTCCATTCAATTTCCTTTTATTTCCCCAGAATTTGAAGTAAATAGAAAGACAGACAGACAGACAGACAGACAGACAGACAGACAGACAGACAGACAGACAGACAGACAGACAGGTAGATAGATAGATAGATAGATAGATAGATAGATAGATAGATAACAGATAACATTTCCTGCAGGAAAAGAAAGTCTTTTAGCGAATAATATGATATGCAAGGTATACATGATTTTTATATGAGTAAAGATGTTATAAAAAAGTAGACAAATCAACACATTTAATCATTGACAACTTCATTGACTAAGGTGCAAAGGCAAGTTGGAAACTTCTGCAAGAAAATGACCAATTTATTTGTACAGCTCTGTCAGACACTTCACACTTTGCTTGTATCTGTTGATAAATGATTGCCCACCTGTGCACTGTCAAAAGTATTAGTCATGTACTTGGATTAGCTAAACAAATATAATGCAAAAAGTATTTTCATATACGTGTTTAGCTACCTTAGTACATCCAAAATACACAAAAACTATCCCAAGGTATTAAAATATGACATTAGTCCACAGTTTCCTATCTACTTGAATAATCCTTTGAATGTGACTAACTTGCTCTAACAACTTGCTCTAATACAGATATAATATTGCTTTTCTTACCAATTAACTCAAACAGGAGATAGAAAGACATTGTGGTGGAGGCTCTGCTCTGAAGACAAGAGGTGGAGAAGGATTTAGAGTAGAATCCTTTCAGTCATCTTTTCTGAAGCACTCTTTAGCAGCTTGAGACCAAAGAGTGTAGTATTTTCTGTTACAAAGTTGTTTGCATCATATCCCATTGTTTTCCACTTTGTGAATGCAACTGTTCTATGGAACAGTCATTAGAGAAAACAAAACAGGAAACAGAGATCTCGATCTCTTGTATTTTCTTGTTTTTCCTGTCTCTGGCCACATGAAGAAAAATAAGAAAAATTCCAGCCATTGGACTGTGGCTTTCTTATTTATGTTTTCTTACAGATTTCTTGAAGTATTAACAGACGTAGATAGAAAAAAGCAGTTTTTGAAGCTACCACTTCTGAGATTCTTGCCACCAACTTATGCAGACAAGATAAAGCACAAATTTGATGAGCTCCCCTGTCAGACTCCTGCTTCTTCCCTTTATCTCTTGTGTATCTTTAAGATTAGTAGCTCTCTGGCGCAGTTATCATTTCCAATCTATGTTAACAAAACACACAGCAAACTAGGGTCCTTTCTTGTGACGCGTATGATTTGTACAAGAATCATACAAAAACTTCCTAAAGGATCATCCTCAATCCAAGATTACTGCTGTATCAGCATCAAAAATTCCTCTGGGAAATTGATGATTTTACTGAAATAGGAGCTGAAATAAAAAGTTATTAAACGTTTCAAAGACAACAGAAAAGTTTTGTGTTTTTTATTGTAACTATTTTGATTTTTTGTTTCTTAAGATTAAAATCATGGTTTTTTCTTCCACATAGTAAATTAAAGAATCATAATATCACAGGATAACACAGGTTGGGAGAGACCACAGGGGGTTTCTAATACAACCTTTTATTCAAAGCAGAGTACCCAAGAGATCTAGCCAGGCTGCTCAAGGCTTTATCTAGCTGAGTCCTGAAAACATCCATAGGTGGAGACTACACAATCTGGGCAACTTGTAACAGTGCTCTGTTTTCCTCATGGCAGAAAGATTCTTCAGTCTAAACCTCTGTTGCTTCTGCTTCTACACACTCTTGTCCTTCTGCACTGCTCTTTTGCGAAGAGCTCAGTTTCAGGTAGCTGATCTGATAGACGGGTGAGCTCCTTGTTTCTCTTACTGAACTTAGTTCTACAAAGGTCAAAGCCTTTTTGCAAGCTTATATCACTTTACCTGCACTGGATAAAAGTAGATGGTAGCATGATTGAAATGACAATTTACCATCAAACCATTTAGCTTTGAAGATACTAACTAGTTATTTAGTTCCTTCAAGTAAATAGATGGATCCTGTTAGGGAATACAAATGTCACCATCCCGAAATACTTTTTATCAGGAAAAAAAAAGAAAAGAAGTTTTCAGCTTATTATAATTTAGACTCTTTTATTAATGTGTTTGAGAGACACCAAGAACATTTTACTGCTGTCCAAATCCTGAAAAATTTTGCGCTGCCTTCCTGTGCATTAAGGACAAATTTGATGAAAGCCCTAGTGAGTTCTCCTCATCACCCCTAGTGGGTCTGCAAAGGGGTTTTATTCTTAGAAGTTAGGAATGTAGCTTTGCATAGTAGTGATATGCTCTATTGATTTCTTGTATTCCTCTGGTAATTTCCATCCTAACAATGCGTACTTCCTTTTGAAACTGAAAGCTTAGGGGAGCATTCTGAGTCTGTCAAATCCCATTCCTTTGCCAGTACTGTATCCTGCTGCAACAGATGAACTTTGTTTATCCATTTCTCCAAAACATGTTTATTTCAGTTTTATCTTTTTTGGGCTACATTTTCTATTTATTAGCCCAGATACTTAATTAATATGAATATTTTTGTAGTTTGATTCATTGTTAATATCTCCTCCTATCTCTGCCAAATCAACACTGCTTAGACAATCTTGCTTTTTCTTCCTAGCTACTGAAAAATGTGGTGTGGGGCTGGTAATTCCACAGTTACCTAAACAGAATTGAGTAAAGAAAAAAAAAATATTGCAGGAATCCCAAGCTGATAATTTCTCCCTAGGAAATAATACTTTACTAGGGTTTTCTCTCTTTTTTTTTAAATGGA
>WBMW01001298.1:35918-63419 GCA_013396635.1 Penelope pileata | reverse complement strand
TCAGAGGGCTGGAGCACCTCCCCTACAAGGACAGGCTGAGAGAGTTGGAGCTGTTCTGCCTGGAGAAGAGAAGGCTGCGGGGGGACCTGATAGCAGCCTTCCAGTACCTGAAGGGGCCTACTGGAAAGCTGGGGAGGGACTTTTTACAAGGTCAGGTAATGACAGGACAAGGGGTAACGGTTATAAACTGGAAGAGGGTAGATTTAGACTAGATATGAGGACGCAATTCTTCCCTGTGAGGGGGGTGAGACACTGGAACAGGTTGCCCAGAGAAGTTGTGGATGCCCCCTCCCTGGAAGTATTCAAGGCCAGGCTGGATGGGGCTTTGGGCAACATGGTCTAGTGGGAGGTGTCCTTGCCCATGTCAGGGGGGTTGGAACAAGATGATCTCTGAGGTCCCTTCCAACCTGAACCATTCTATGATTCTACGGAATTGCATTTGTCACACTTTCAGCATTTTGTCTCTCAGAAAATAATTATTTGCCAAGAGTTTTTACATTCTTCATAGACTTTCTGAGGAAGAGGAAGAGGAAGAGGAAGAGGAAGAGGAAGAGGAAGAGGAAGAGGAAGAGGAAGAGGAAGAGGGAATGAAACAAGAAACAGGAAAGAAAAGGAAAATGAAAAGGTCAAGTAAAGAGAAAAAGAAAAGGAAAGAGAAAAGGAAAGGGAAAGACACAAAAAGAGACAAAAAGTATATACATAAATTGGATTTTTTCCAGTGCTAGAGCAACCAGAGATTCTATAGAAATGTGATGCAGCTGTCAAAGATATATGCATCTGGAACATGTGAGAAGTCAAATACTTAGCATGTCTTATTAGATGCCTTCTATACCAGACATAAAAAGGTATTTTTCAAATAAATTATGAAACTATTTTTGAATATAGAAAATTATAAAACTTTTCTTATTTACGAAATGAGAAGCTCATTCATTTTAAATAATCTAACAAGAATATGTACCAACCATCAAGAAAAGATCAAGCAATTGCTTAATGTAGTGATAAAGATCTCCATAAACTATATGCAAACAGTCATTTGTTTTGTCAACAAAGGTACACCTTGACTACCAGAAGAGCTTGCAATCAAGATTAGGGATCTAGTCATCTTGGAAGATGTGGATTTGAATTTGTTTCAGCTTGTAGAGATTTTGAGGTTGGCTATCTGACACCTATGTGTACAAGTGACACATATAAATTACTTGTAAATGTTAGAGGGCTAGCTTTCCCAACTTCTTTAAATAGAAAATAACATTTTAGGTCAAAGAATGTAGCCACTTGGCCTGTTCTGGACACCTAGTGTTCATGTCATTATCTGAGTCATAGCTAAGTGTAAAGGCCAGTCAAATAGAAAGAGGTTGAGTTTCAGAGGCAATCTTGCGCTCAATATCCCCTGTTGGAAACAAAGTTTAAATAGCTTTGTCTGTTCTTGACTATTTACCAGTTAAGTAATACTTTTATGTTTTTTACACCATCTTCACAGCTTCCTTACACCACAGTGTGAGGCAAGAAAATCAGAACTCAGATTTGTCCCCACAATTACTATATATTTAACTTTAAGAAAGGTTCTACTCATATGTCAAGGTGTTGCTGCCAAATATATTTGCTGAAATAACTGACACCAATCCAAGTCTAAGTGAGATTCAAGGGTGAGTGAGAGTGAAAGTGGCCATCATCTATCATTCTTTATAACCCTAAGTTCCTTCTGCAATTATTTCTGGGATGTAGGCCTAACTAAGTAAATTAAGGAATGCAGTCAAGTGTCCCTCTTTTGCAGAAGTTAATGGTTGTGTTTGGGTTGTTTCCTGGTGTGAATATTTATCTGCTTGATTTTTAGTTTCAAATTTAGGGGTCTAAACTAAAAGACCGTCTCGTCTCATCACTCTTTATCATTAATGGAGAAAAAAAAAGTCTTTTCCAGGATAAATTCCATGCAACTAGGGCAGCTTAGTTGCCCTGGGATCTGCATTTTTTCAATGGAGAGAATGAGATGTAGACTGTGTATTTGAAGGGCTGTCTCTCCCTGTGGAGATCAGCAGACCTCCCTCTGTTGATCACAAAGGAAGCCCAGGTGGACAAACCTCTGAAAACAGATTCCTAAACTAGGTCTTCCTTAAATTAATCTCTGTGATTAAATCTGTTCATATGCAAAAAGTCCAAAATAAAACTTTTATTTTCGTTTGGGCTTATTTTTCACATTTTTCTTGTGTTTACCCTGGACTTACTGAGAAAACACTTGTTGATTGTGTGGGATTTTTTTAAAAAAAAATTATTTTTTACCATATTCTGCTTTCCTAAAGTGTGCCCACCAAGGACTCCTCATATTTACCTATGTCAGTAACACAGCTAGAGGTTCAAAAAGAGGGGTCAGAGTGTCTCTGACTGAGAAGTCCTGGGAGTGATATTCTGAGCATTAATCATGGGTACTCTCAAGATAACTTGTTATAATTTAGCATAGAGATCAGTAAGGCAGACTATGACTTCTCTGTCCCTGTTAGAAACTGCTGTTCTTCAGATAAATTGTCCTGGTCACAGAGTATTTCTGAAGTGCAGCTGCAATGCACTTACAATTGAATGCAATTACCTCAGAAGTCAAGTACTTAAATATTTCCCTTGNTAAAGATCTCCATAAACTATATGCAAACAGTCATTTGTTTTGTCAACAAAGGTACACCTTGACTACCAGAAGAGCTTGCAATCAAGATTAGGGATCTAGTCATCTTGGAAGATGTGGATTTGAATTTGTTTCAGCTTGTAGAGATTTTGAGGTTGGCTATCTGACACCTATGTGTACAAGTGACACATATAAATTACTTGTAAATGTTAGAGGGCTAGCTTTCCCAACTTCTTTAAATAGAAAATAACATTTTAGGTCAAAGAATGTAGCCACTTGGCCTGTTCTGGACACCTAGTGTTCATGTCATTATCTGAGTCATAGCTAAGTGTAAAGGCCAGTCAAATAGAAAGAGGTTGAGTTTCAGAGGCAATCTTGCGCTCAATATCCCCTGTTGGAAACAAAGTTTAAATAGCTTTGTCTGTTCTTGACTATTTACCAGTTAAGTAATACTTTTATGTTTTTTACACCATCTTCACAGCTTCCTTACACCACAGTGTGAGGCAAGAAAATCAGAACTCAGATTTGTCCCCACAATTACTATATATTTAACTTTAAGAAAGGTTCTACTCATATGTCAAGGTGTTGCTGCCAAATATATTTGCTGAAATAACTGACACCAATCCAAGTCTAAGTGAGATTCAAGGGTGAGTGAGAGTGAAAGTGGCCATCATCTATCATTCTTTATAACCCTAAGTTCCTTCTGCAATTATTTCTGGGATGTAGGCCTAACTAAGTAAATTAAGGAATGCAGTCAAGTGTCCCTCTTTTGCAGAAGTTAATGGTTGTGTTTGGGTTGTTTCCTGGTGTGAATATTTATCTGCTTGATTTTTAGTTTCAAATTTAGGGGTCTAAACTAAAAGACCGTCTCGTCTCATCACTCTTTATCATTAATGGAGAAAAAAAAAGTCTTTTCCAGGATAAATTCCATGCAACTAGGGCAGCTTAGTTGCCCTGGGATCTGCATTTTTTCAATGGAGAGAATGAGATGTAGACTGTGTATTTGAAGGGCTGTCTCTCCCTGTGGAGATCAGCAGACCTCCCTCTGTTGATCACAAAGGAAGCCCAGGTGGACAAACCTCTGAAAACAGATTCCTAAACTAGGTCTTCCTTAAATTAATCTCTGTGATTAAATCTGTTCATATGCAAAAAGTCCAAAATAAAACTTTTATTTTCGTTTGGGCTTATTTTTCACATTTTTCTTGTGTTTACCCTGGACTTACTGAGAAAACACTTGTTGATTGTGTGGGATTTTTTTAAAAAAAAATTATTTTTTACCATATTCTGCTTTCCTAAAGTGTGCCCACCAAGGACTCCTCATATTTACCTATGTCAGTAACACAGCTAGAGGTTCAAAAAGAGGGGTCAGAGTGTCTCTGACTGAGAAGTCCTGGGAGTGATATTCTGAGCATTAATCATGGGTACTCTCAAGATAACTTGTTATAATTTAGCATAGAGATCAGTAAGGCAGACTATGACTTCTCTGTCCCTGTTAGAAACTGCTGTTCTTCAGATAAATTGTCCTGGTCACAGAGTATTTCTGAAGTGCAGCTGCAATGCACTTACAATTGAATGCAATTACCTCAGAAGTCAAGTACTTAAATATTTCCCTTGGGAAGGTACTCTGATTCTTACCTGTTTGCAGTGAGAAACCAGACTGTAATTCTCTCTGCCCTTACACTCAGACTCAAATGCAACCAGGTTAATATTTCAGTCTTTTCCATATGTATTTAATGTAAATTTTAACTATTCAGACTGTTGATACAGCTGTGTTTATAGTCTTATTAAAATCCTAAAACTCTACAGCTATTCTTGGTAAGCTGGAATTACCTATCAGCCTAAGGTTTGGGACAAAACCTTCATTGCTACTTGCAGCTCATACAAGTCAGACATATTTTCACTGTTACAAAGTACAAAAATGTACTCAGTGTATATCTGAGGAGCCATGCATCCATGCAGTTATTCCCCTCCTCAGATTCCCAACAGTGGTTTCCATGCTAAGTCATGATAATGGACAGCCTCTATCCCTCAGCCTGGTGCATCCGCCCTCCAAAGTTATCCCTGTTCTGTTTCATTTTCATGAATTAAACATGGAATGAATCTTAAGTGGACTTTGCATGTGATGCCATCTTCCGTTATAGTTGTGGGAGCATTTTGGCTCAATAATTCAGTTCAGATATGTCACTTCCAAGATCAGTGAATGCTCTTACCTTTGAGGTATAAAGGGGATCAGCACAGATCTGTGCAGAAAGGGAGACGATCGTACCACATTGGAAAAAAAATCAGTATGTAACATTTTTCCTTACACTTCTATTTCCATATCTTCTTCTGTCTTCATGTTTTTTTCTCATTAGGTCTATAAAAAAAGTACATAGAAATTCATATATATTTGCCAGCTGACATTAAAAGAAGATTCTAGTTCAGGTATTTCCATGCCAACCAATGATTTTTTTTTTTTTAATTCTTTAATATAAATTGTACAAAGATTTTTCTATGCATTACTGTGGTATTTCATAACTAAGAGACAGTTGAGTACATTTTTGGTTTAGAGATATTATCAAGATAAAATATTTCTTTCAAAAATATTGCATTCAATGAACCAACTTTTTTCAACCAGAAAACCTTTTCTTCAAAATACCACCAACAGTTCTAGATTTTTTTTGAAGCTGGGAAGAAAATGTTGTAATAGACCCTGCTAAGATGATTGCAGTGCACTACAGTAAGTCTTCCAGAATTTCCGCATGGCTACAAATGTGACAAGATTGCTGATTCCTAACACTGCTCCTAGAGGAGCTGAGAATGCAAACCAGCTACTGGCATCGAGATTCCACTTTTTAGTCTAGTTGTCCTTCCTTACATAAACTGTATTTTTTATTTTTCTTTTTTTACTGAGGCAAGAGGGTGCTGCATCAATTTGTTGTTTACAAGTAAGCTGTTCCTTTACATGCATGCTGTAGCTATATTTTAGCTATTTTCTTTTTCATATAAACAGAATTTAGTGCCAACATTCCCATTGCTATAACTGCTTTGTAAATATTATAATAAAGAATGGTTTGAGATCAAACCACGAAAATATCACTCTTTCTTGTGCTTCCTGGTACAAATTGGAAGTAAGGAAGAAAAACTCAATTTATCTGACAATTCTGGTCATAACTGTAAGGGAATATAGAAATGTGTCAGCAACTGGTGGGACCTGTGTGCATGTGACTGAAGGTTGATGACATCTACTGGAGTCAATCCAGGGGACCGAGCACCTCTGGCCTATGGTGCCAGCTGCTGAAGTGAGGGACAGTTCAAGCATCAGAATTTGGGGGGGCATATCTATCTCAATCTGAAAGGTGTTCTACAGACTTTGTGTCCAGAGTGTCAGTTCCGGGGATTTGCTGGTGTGAGTGAAATTTAGTGCCAGCTACTGGAGTCAGACCAGGGCTTTAGGTCTCATAGTCTAGAGTAACAGGTACTGGAGTGAGTGAGGTCTTCTATTCTCAGCTATTGAGCAGGAATGGTGTGTGTTCCCAAACTATCTACTGGGGGGGGACCAGCATGAATGAGATAAGCCCATGTGAACCAGCCGCTGGAGCAGGGCCACAGCCCATGTGCTTGCAGCCGGCTGCTTGGATTGGCTGAATGTCTGTATCTTCACAAGGCAGGTGTGCACGGGGACCTGGCTTGCTGTGTTTTACATGAATTCTGTTAAATGCAGGTGTTGGCTGTGGCAGCCTGTGTGGCCAATAGTTTCAGTGCCCTGTCTCTGCCTGTGTATGACAGTGTGCCTTCAGGATATGTGTTCAGCTTTGTTACTGTTTGAACATGCAAAGTGGAAAGCAACAGCTGCATCCCCAGCCTGGGCAGAGACCCCAGGTCCCCACGCAGTGAGCTGGGCACCAGTGACTGTGCAGGAGCAGTCCAGGGCTAGAATAGCTGGAGGAGTCATTCTTACCTTTTCCCCTCACCTATCAATAATGAGAACTGCTCTTGTACTGCGTTCTCATCACTGGTATCTTTAGTATAAAGCTTTCATAGTGCTCTCTCTTCTTTCTTTCCTCCTTTCTTCTTCTCTTGGAAATCACAGTCCTGTGTTATAATCTTGGGCTCTGTCAGGTTCTTCTGAAGACATATTAGTTTGGACATTCATCTTTCCTTCCTTCAGCCATTTTTCTTAACACTCAAGGAACATTTACGCTTGATGTTGCATACAAGTAACACAGAGATCAAGCTTTCTTTTGGAGAGGACAATGTTTCTAAAAGGGGATATATAACCACTTGTGCTGTAGAAGAAATTTAATGGGTGATAGCCAGAGGGAAAGATGCGTGCAGTGTTTCAAATCTGCACGGAAGAGTAGCTCCTCGAATTACTCTGAACCGCTGCTCTACATGTGAGTTTCTACTAATTTTGGAAAATGTAAAATAGTGGTTAAGTCTATTGTCATTGTTTGGAGTTTTGGACTGAATGTTTTCTGCAGAGGATGGAAAAAGGAAACACTGAGTTTTTTTTTTTTATAGGAACAGAACTTTTTTGCAGAAGCAATCAAGCTGAGAGCTGCATGGTTCAAAGGCAATTTGAGTCACTCATGAGGAGTATACTCTGTAATGACTGAGGTACAGTGAAGAATCAACCTCTTAATGTATGGTCATGGGGAGAAAAGTAGACACAGGATCAAAAATTTAATGGTATCCAACTGATTAAAGAACCTGAGTGAAATTACAGAAATAAAAAAGATTAGGTTCCTAAGTACTGAGGTACACTGAAAGTAAAAGGAGTGTAGAGTCCTAAGTAACACTTGGAAAAACATTTATTGCTGCTAAAAATACATCTTATTCAGAGTAAAGACCAGGGGAGTAGCTTTCATGTGTCTTCTCCCATTGTGAATCTTAGGTGAATGGAGTTACACTATAATGTATGTGTTAGAATCATGGGCAACTCTCTCCCTTGAATTTTTAACTGACATGTGTTTATTAAAATCTAGATTTTTTTATTTTTCTTTAGCTTTTAGAAGCAATATGCCTTGTGGGATCTGAATCTGGTCCCATTCTCGTTCCCACTTGTGCAAATTGTATGACATGGATTTTAACAATGTACATGGCTTTCCTTAATGCCTTTAGATGAAGAGAGAAAAAAGGAAAAGCACTTCTAACTAAGACATCTTGACAGAGAATGGTGATCCTAGAATGCTTGCTTCACAAGGAAATATCTAAATGGATGTTATAAGGCAATTTGGAATATTTGGGTTCAAATGAAAGTGAGGTTGTCTTTGTTTATGCAATTGATTAGATTAGGAGAAAAATCAATATCAATATTTCCTTAGAAACAGACTAACAATCTAGATTTTTGAGGTATAAACCAAGATTATAAAATTCTTCAAATTTTCGAAGGGTTTGATAATCCAATAATATTAATCTGTGGCCCAGGAAATATTAGTGATGGAATCCAATTCCCAAAGTTATATGAAATTCTTAGACTTTCATTTTTTTGAATTATATTTTTGATGATATGCTACATCATGGTCTGCAAGAAAATTGGTGGCTCTTTTTTGCAAAAAGGATGGGGGACTACTCTCAGCTATTAAAGTTCAGCCATTTTATCACGTGTAGCTTGTGTCAGAAGGCCTTCTGTAGACTTCTCTATATCTTGATTTTACCCAATCAGATAACAGTTTGGAAATATGCCTTATTTGAAGGAGATAAGGGGTGAATGTATTATATACTGTAATTTTACAGTTTAGACACAGACATTCCTGATTTGTATTTCAATTTTAATTTGCTCTGATTCATTTTTAAAATACAGTATACATTCAACATGATGACGAATCACCATGCTTCCAGTAAAAGACTGAAGAAAATCCTACAATTCAGCCTAATTATCAATAGAAACACAAAATCACTATAGTATGCATTTCAATCAGAGGTGAAGTCATTGCACAACACTTTTAGAAAAATGAAACATTCTCGGCTGCAAATAGCATTCATTTTGCCAAATAAATTATTAGTAGCAGACTCTTCCCTATGCCATTACCAATGGAGATTGTAGACATTGCTTTAAAAATGAAGTCAGAGCTGATCCACAGCCACACTTCTAAAGTGTACGCTCTAGGCTAAGGAGCCCAAAGAGCTTCAAACATAATCCAACAGTACTGAAATATATTCACCTCTGGGGACTCCAACACATGGTCATACTATAACAGGTTAGCAAGTTATTCTATATCAGGTTGCAAGCGCCTGTACTTACATGCAATATGACAAGTACACTGTAATGCAGTTTATCTTCACACTTTCTCACTGTTAGATTACCTAACTTGAATGACCTCTCAGACCATCTGCCATGAGCTGACAGTGCATGCAGAGAGTGTTACAGCTGCTCAGTAATGTGACAAGCTATGATGGATTTAATCGTAAATTAGAGCTCTAGAAGACAAGACTGTAAACTACGAAACTACCCATAGCAGCTGTGAAGGACATACATATCCATAAGGATACATTTGTAAAAGAACTACTCTAGACCTTCAAAATTTACTCTGTTTCTTAATACAAAATTACATTTTTGGATTTTGAACCAGAAGAAATTCTGTACTTGGATTCTGAGTCAGGTTTGCACATCTGTTTAAAAGTCGACTAATAAGACTCCCTACATTACAAGGAGCCCTGTCTTTCCTGTGCGACTATCAGCAAAATTCTGCAACTGCCTTTCTTCAGGATAATGAAGGGTAATAAGGCTGCTATAAGAAGAGTCCTTGAAGTCATAAAAAGCAAAAAGGTGTGAAAAAATGGCACCATAAGCAATTGAAAACAGTATGTGGTATGAACAGCCCACAAAAGTCAGACTATGCAACTTTAAGCTGTGCTGAAAAAAACAAAACTCAAGCCAGGAGAATGCACTCATTCTGCAGATTTCACATTTGGAAATACCTTCCAACATCAAAAAAGAAAAATTCACACTGAGTTAAGAAAAGCAAATGTTACTCTTGTCTGTGCTCTTCAAGCACGTTCACTTTAGTATATGCATTGTACTAATGTGGTTGGCTGACTGCTATCACGAGCATTAAATTATGGTGGTCTGGTTTGTATTCAACAAAAAAAGAAGGGGGAGTTAGTTCCTTTCAGATTACCAACACTAGCACTCAGGAAGCAGTAATCATTTGTGTTGGTACTGCAAAGCCCAAGGGCACAGTTGAGCACAGCATAACTCTAGTTGGCACAAGAGAAAAAAAAAAAAAAAAGAGAAAGGCTGTATATCTCACTATAGGAGACGTTTTTAACTCCCAGTCTATCTGTTCACCAGCTAATGCTGAGACAGCAGTATGAGCAGACTATATACAACAAGACATGTAGAAATATCTTCCAATGAAATAGTGTCTCATTGGAAATTATGGATTGGTTGAGCCTGAAAAGTTTTCACTGAAAACCTCCTGAGTTTTAAGTGAGCAAACCTTCAGTGAAGCAGTATGAGGTTCCACATATCTATGCATGAATTCGTGGCATATTACTTCTTGTTTAGCAGATTTGGGGCAGCTAATGCTGAACATTCTGCCTGAATTTTCAACACACCTGTCTCTATCTGGTGTTGTGTCTGTTAATTTTGGGAGAACAAAACAAATTCTATCAATAAACCAACTTTCTGCGATGGAGCCTGAAAATGTCAGATTCCCCATTTCCAGTTACTCTGCTGCAGGCTTACCCTCTAATTGTGGATCATGGAAGCATGTGCGTGTCCTGTATAATGTGCACTGTGTGGCAGTGGAGGTTTGAGAGGAAGATTCAGGATGGGTAGCTGCTGCAAAAGCCAGAGCTGGAAGAGCCCAGGATTTGGAGCTCTACTGATCTCAGCTGTCAGGGGAGGTGAAGCTCTGGAAAGACAAATAGACCAACAACAATTTCAGACCGATCTCAAGGATTCAGTACTTTGGACAAAGTCATTAATCTTTGAAAGTACGACTCTGTCATATGTAATGGCTCTGTGAGATAGAGGACTGGCTTTTCTAGAGAGTGGTGCAGTCTTTCCACTCACTCACTCACACTTCTTTAACACCACATCTAGTTGCTCACCTCTAACAATATTTTGCAGCAGGGTAAGGAAATGCCTGAATTTCTCTGAAATTCTTAAGGAGTCTCTTATCTATTAAAAAAAAAAAAGTTTTCACTGGTGTTATGAATGTCTATCAATTAAAAGTCCTCTCTTGATTTTTTTCCCATCTGTCAATTCCATCTGAATTTTTCCAGATCCCAGATGGTACTCTCTGTTTAGGGAACCTGAAGATTAGTTATTTTCTTTTCCCTTTTTTTTTTTTTTTATGTCACTCTTCTTAAAAGTGGTCTGGATCTATACAAATAGATGATGGTTTTCTCAGTCATTACATCTCTCCACGTGCAAAGAAACATTTCAGAGCCTGCTCATCAATAGGTTTTATATTTCTCCTTCATTCCATCTGATGTCAAGAGAATGATTTTTCCTACCTGGATGATGTTCACTCTTGATTTTCAGGTGAAAGACTGTTTGAGTTTTCTCTTTACACCCCAACATCAGTAGCGTACGTGTTTTTTTGCCTTACAGTTCATATAGTATTTTTAATTTCCCAGTTCTACCCTGTTCATTTCAGTTGCCAGCAAAACAGTTCAATTCTGAACAAAGTTGTTGTTTGTTTTCTTGTTCTTAATGAAGAAGAGAACAATAGTTTGAACTTTTGCATACAAGGAGAAGAAGAGAATCAATGCTGGGATGTGGCCACCCCTGTAGGGGGTCCATCCCTCACATAGCTTGCTATTTCTAAACTGTAGAATTGCAATTGATATTTCTCCCTGACTGCAATGAACGTACAATCAGCTTAGAAAGAAAATAGCTCTCCTGAGCTCTGGGCCTTTCGCAAGACAGAAGCTGATGCTGATCAAGCTATAGTCTTTTTACTGTAGCCTAAGGTTAAGGCATTTTGTTGTTTTTTTAGAAAATCAATTTTTTTTTTTTTTTTTGAAAAAATAGTGGCTAATTTCTTCCCCATGCTCCTTTTCAGGTAAATTTTGATAGCTGTCTGCAGCATCTGAGATTTTGAAAACCTCAGGAAATGCGGGACATTTTTTGCTGCAAAATGATTCAGGACATATGTGGCTCCAGCAGTCAATTAGAGAGAGCTGCAAAAAGCCCTGGTATCTAAAAGGGTGCAGGATGCAACACAGCCACAGTTTTGGGAGGACTGGCCACCTTGTTGTCATGTGAGAATGAAGGCTTAGACCAGGAAACTTCAGAATCATATTCTAAGCCCTTTGAGAGTGGTGGTTTTTCAGGATTGCCTTTCCCCTGACGTTAGTGGAAATAAACAGGAGCAGCTTTTGAGTGAAAATTTTGAGTTTTGGACAAATCAAGAGGCACAGGTGAAACTGGAGAAAAGAAGGGGACACAGCTGAAAGGAATTTTGTTATGGTCAAGAGAAGAACTGAGTTCTGTGAAAAGTGGAGAGTTCTGGGATAATAGGCTTTGCAACAATTTAAGGAGCATAGGGGTACAAGATGGTATGAAATCAACAAATAGAATCTCTTTGATTGAGCTCCTTACACTATGCAGCACTAATCTCAGAGCATGGCTCAACCTGTTCTGTATTTCTACTTGAGAAGGCCTAAGTACCCTCATGTCCTCCTCATATCCCTCAGAAAAATAATTCCACCTTCAGAACTTCATTTCTCTGCATCTTTTAATTTTTTTGGCTGATATATATATATATATTTATTATATATATATATATATATTTGGCCTGTTAACACTGAAAGCCTTTTGGGCAGAGCATGAACAATGCTGTGAAATTTACAGAATTTCATACAACTACTTAGTATAACATTTTTATATTAAATAAGTCTTCCATTGTTGTATTCCTTTTGTTGCCAACCCAATTTAATGTTAATGTTTAACTTGTGTGTACGTTATTTTATTCTGCACCTTCTTCCTGAAGTTCACCCTATTTCCAGACACTCTCTGATTGCATCCCTTACACATTTTATTTCTCTTATTCTCACTTTTCTCAGCCTCTTGTGTTAAATATTTATGCCTCTGTATGATTCATAATTATCTATCACTATTTCTCTGCTCCCTGAATCTAAAATGAACCTGCATGCAAATGATATGGCAGTGGTAAAGTCTAAAGCTGTGACTTGATACCCAGTAGGAGAATGCAGAAGTCATCCTTCTAGACATTCATAGTTTCAATCTGTAAATACCAGAAGAACCATAAAAAAAGTTTGCACTTACTAGTTTGTAGCAGCTGATCACCAGCAGTAGAGGATGGCAGAAAAGTTATATTATCTATAAAACTTGAGGGTTTGAGAATTTGTTTACATTCATTTTTGGAAAGAAAACAAGAAGGTGGGTTTTTTTGTTTGTTTGTTTTACTTTTTTTTTTTTTCATTTAATCAGAAATTATTTAGAATATTCTCCCTAATAATCCCTAGCTAGCTAATAGATGTTGGAAAGTATTGGGATTCCTATGGGTCTTGGACACTCCATATTCTAGTTCTTTCTTGTCCTTAATCATAGGAACTGTCTGGGAGTGCTCAAATCACAAAAGTAGAGAAATAGCTTAAGATTTGTTTTGTGAGTAAGAAACTGGCTTCTCACAAAGCAGGACTGAGTACCACATAGCACATTAAATCTCCAAGTTCAAATCCCATAACCAGGACAGAAGAACAGGGATTTAAATCTCATCCATCTACACGCTAAGAGATATCCTTGACTATTGAGATAATGCTACTTTGGGAAAAAATATCTTTTCCTATTCTCCGCAAAATATATTTGGGACTGAAGTTACTTTTTCAACACAAGTTTTTTCTAACCAATCTGTTTTTGTATTGTGTTATCCCTCCAAGAAACACTAATAAATCTTTAAGTATTATAAAACAAAGCAAAGACTTGTTTTTCAGCTGTCAGGCAGTTGCAGTGCATATCTGCAAACTAGCTGCTGCTTGACTATGTGAAAATAAGAAATCACTGCCATACTGATTGAGGTCTCGCTCCTGGGAAAACCAAAACTCTGCTTACAGCACTTTTTCACGTCATTTCTTGCATTTTTCTTCTCTGTGCATACATTTACGTATCTAAACTGAAGCATGCATTTATCCAAGATATATCATTAGTAAAAGTTTGATCTATTTCAGTACCATCAGGTAAATTACTTTCAAAATACTGTAGCACATCTACTGGCAGCTGCCATTTTTATGATGTTCAAAATGAAATAACTGAATAAATTCTAGAATGAAATACTTTCTTCCTACTTCAAGGAATATTTCTTCCCAAAAGATATAAAACCAAGGCATTTGACATGATATAAATAATAAGTACTTGATTCTCACCTATGATAAGCAGATTGTTTAGGAGCCTTAAAATGTTTGTGTGTGAATTGGAGTGATATGATTTATTTTCTATCCAGTTTAACTGGTAGATGATGTGAAGTGATGTTAATGTGGAATAAAAAAAACCTTGGTACACTGACAGTAAAAATGCAGGTAAACATAAGATTCCAATGTATTAATACAGAATTCCAAGATATTGTTTGAAGTTATAAACAGAATTCTGTCTTTCTTCCCTGTGGAAAATGAACAACATTATACCCAGTAGAACAGGAAAGTGTCTAAGGAATAAAATCCTCAGAACTGGAGCAATACAAAATATGGAATATTTCTTATCAGGAAATTTTATTTTATCCAAATCAGAATATTGTATGGATCAGAAACCTGACTGTATTAGAAGAGAATTCTGAAAGCTTTGCTAGGAAATGTGTTCCTTGTAGGTGAGAGTTAGACTTAATTCACTTCTGAACAAATCACCTGTTCTTAAATGTCAGTATCAGATCCGGTATAATATTTTGATTTGCCTTCAATAGTTTTGAAAAAAGTCCTTTGTTGATATTTTAAAATAAATACATGCTCTAGTATAAGATAAAACTTTTTTTTTTTGGTGAAAGTTTGTTTTTCTTAATAAATATAAATCCTGAAATTCACTCAGCTCTTCTGTGAATATTTGCGTAGCTAACTAGTTACATATCTTATAATATTTATTACTGGATTGTAAGTGCTTTCAAATGATGAACTAAAGAAGATGAAATGCACTCTGCCTTTGGAGTGTAATGTCTTTGAAAACAGACGTATAGCTTCTTAACCAGGATAAGAAAAATATTAGCTGTCTCAGGACAATCTGATGCATCCCCACACTGAGACTGTTATGGAATGAGCCATTTGGAAGCTCTAAGTGCAGGAAAGGAGGACGGTCTCTCTACTTCATTCTTTATCCTGAGTGGATAAACTTCCAAGGTTGGAGAAATGTATGTAAGGTCTCTCCAAGCCCAATTGCTTTCTAGAAGGTAAATGACAGCTGTCATTTTTCCAATGAACTGTGCTTGAGAGGAGAGAACAAGATCACTATTCTGAATTTTAAACACACTTGCCAGGTGAGAAACAGACCCTCTCTTATTCATTAATAATTTCCTTGTCGCTGGAATACAAGATGCAGAAAAAGGTAAGGATTTTAGACTTTCCTTAGTGGAAAGGAATAGAGAATATAATCTTCTACCTCACATGAAAATGTTCGGATTTGAACTGCAGACAAATAGTTGATCTGCACCTGATCCACCAAATCAGCTTCTTCTTTGGTAAGGCCCACATCTGGAAAAATAGACCTAACCAGCCAACCAGACATTACCAATGGAATAACCATGATGATCCTGTTACCATTTTATTTGCTGAAGATGAAAAGAGTTGTTAGGAGCTGCTTGTCTTTTAAAAACACAAATCCACACTGACTAAGCAAAGTACACATTTGACTGAATGAGTAAAGGGAATATTCTGGAGGCCTTCATAATTTAGCGAAAAAAAATGTGGAACGAATCATGTAGATAGTTAAATGGTGTTAGATTGCAATAATATGTTATTTCCTAATTGGTAGATTTCCAGTCTTGACCAGCATTTGACTTTTTACAATCTAGTACACAGTATGAGTTTTATTTGCTATTTTTATTTATGTTTCATAAAATAAATCTTTGCTTTCATCATGAATACTGCTCGCTATATGCATTTATAAGTGTACTCTTTAAATGGCAAACATACTTTTAGCTGGTGTGATATGTGTATTGTCTGGCAATGGGACAAAATGTTGTATTTGAAAATCTCTAGGATAACAGTTTGATTTAACAAGATTTCTTTCTTTTCAAAGAAAATATAAAGGTTTCTTTGTATATGAGGTTTCTTTGCACACATAAGCTTCTGTTGCAGATCAGAATGTCGCTGCTGTACAGATACAAGATAAGAATCCAGACTGTTTCAAAGAGTTTAATATCTAAGTAGTGGCTTAGTTACTAGATTAGATAATAACAGCTTATTAAGTTGCATATTTTTGTCCACATTTTCCTTTTTGCTTCACTGTGTGGCGTAAATCAGGTCTTGATCCCAAACTATTACACACCTGCCTGATTTTACTAGCTAATTCAGAGAATCTATTAAAATTCACAAAGTTAAGCAGCAGCATTGTAAGTATTTGCAGGGTCAGGGCCTTGTAGTTTAAATCTTTACTACATGTGTATGCAGAACCTAGCAATAGGGGGCCTTGAAGTCTCATTTGCATCTTCTTGGCAGAAACCTGAGAACAACCCTTTTGTAATATTCCAAACTCTATGCTTGGAAGCTCTTTGAGAAAAAGGAAAGAAGAGGGGCACAATCCTTCCTGGAAAGAGAACATTTTTACTGGCAAGCAACATGAAAACTGCTTCAAAAAAGCTTTTTAAGTGGCAAGATTTTTACATTCTGTCATTCAAAATATGTCTCTGTTTCCTAAGCTGGTAACAGTGGGAAATTTTGGATTTACCTTGTATAATCTTTCCTTTAATTGTCATGAACTCATTTAAAATGATCTTTTTCTTCTGTTTTATTTTAATTTTTTTACTGTGTATTTGAAACCCCAATTCATTTTTTTAGCCGTAGACGACATATTTACATTTCATTTTACATTTCAGGGGATTAAACTTCCTCGCAACCCAGAGAGTGGGATGAGACACTGGCAATCAGAAAAACCAGAACAGAGGGTGCGCTCAGTGCCATGGCAGTCAGTGAGATCTAACTTTGCTGTCCCACTGTGTCATGTTGCCCCACAGATGCTGAGGTTCAGGAGCCTAATGAGGATGTACTTTCATCTAGGAGGAACAGCCAGGAAGTCTGCATCTCACAAGAAGACTTACGCTACATTTCACCCAGTAAAATAGTCTGCAGACATTCCTTGACCCGAGGAAATGATTGTCTGTCCTCATGGTTTGTTAGAACATCCCCCAGTGTGCTTTTGGTCCATGCAATCTATCACTTTTTCAAACAACATCTAGGCACACTGTGACAGTTAAAACACCTCAGGGATTGCTCCTAGTGAAGAGTTTCCATACAGCCTACTTCAGTAGTAAATAAATAAATGAGCTTGCATACAGCCTACTTTAGTAGTAAAAAAAAAGTAATAATAATTAAATTACTTATAAAACAATTTGGACCTTTTTCTGCTTGCTGTCCTCAATGTCCAGGAAAGCTCCTGATCACAGTTTATTTTACTTGCGTGGATATAGTTCTTGAAATTTATGAAATTTACTCAAAAAATTCCCAGTGGGTTAGTGAGATTTGCAAATCTGCATTGCATAATGGGAAATGTAATCTCTGTGAAGCTGATTTATTACAGTATGATGAAAGCACTAGCTATCTATACCATAACTCAAGACAGCATTGAAGATAAATAGCATTTAACATTTTAATTAATAAATTCAGTATAAAATATTTGTAATCATCAAACAATTGGACATTATAATTTCCATTCTACCGTATCTTGAACCCAGTTGTGGCTTGGAGTATGGACTACAAAATTGCTACTTACCTCTTATGTCAGTGTGCAGGTAATTCTAACTTAAGACATACAGACCTTCTTCCATTACAGCTCTTTTATTCTACTGTACTAACATACTTGCTTTAATACAGACTCATACTCTGCTAAAGGTGCTGCTCAGAACTCTCTTTAGCAGCCACCAAAGTGTGATAGCCCCGACACTGTTTAGTGACATTGTTCTTTGTGTTTTAATTGTAATAGGAATTGAATATTTTGGAAGCATACAGAAGACTATGCTTACAATCCTCATCTTCTCATTTATATGTTAATAACACTCAAATGCATTCATTTGACTAGTGTTCTTTTTTTTTATTATTATTTTTATTGTGAACCTGGGTAAGGCTGGTTTATCACATAATTCTTTTTTTTTTCCTTTTTTTTTGTTTGTTGTTTCTTTGTTTTTTTAAAAAAAATTTTTGCCACTATTACTTATGTTAATATTATAATTAAATATATTGTCAAAGAGTAGGATAATGGAAATCGAAGCGTTGGAAGATAAATCATTGGTCCAGAGGGAAATCATAAGAGGATATCAGAATAATAGGATTATTGAAATACTAAAACAGCACAGAGCGCTGCAGCCTGGAGTGTGAGGTTATCTACTTGGAACGCCAGTAATAAGATTTTCTACACTAGATGACGATTTCATAATTGTAAATTAGAGAGGAAGAAATGCATGCATTATGAAGAGCTAACTGCATTGCCTGCATGAGAAAGACACACCCAAGATCTCTGCTTTGATATTACCGGGAGAGGTTATGAAAAGCTGTTGCATGAACCACCAGCAAAATTTTATCTGCAAGATATGAGATCCTTGAAGGTTCCTTCCAAGTGAACTATTCCATTCCATTCCAGTCCAGTCCAGTTCAGTCCAGTCCATTCTGGTCCGCTCAGTTGTGTTCTGTTCTGTTCTGTTCTACTGTAAATATCACTCACTAAGCAGCAGATGAGTCTAAGAACAGATAAGGTTAGTAGGAGAAGACAATTGGAGAGGCTCTGTTCTGAGATGGAATACAATTAATTTGATTGTTTTGCTAAACTGAATGACGTGTGGAGAGGATTTTGTTGAGAAAGGGACTATGCAGTGAAAAGACTGATGAAAACAGCAGTATTTTCAGACTTTACCACAATCTGCTGCCTTATTACAGCACTGCTCATTAACACTGCCCAGTCCTTGACTAGACAAGACTTCTATGATGGCCTTAAAGGTGAGATATGAGTTTTCTGAATTGTACTGACACCTTAGCAACTCTTTGTGCAACACAGAATCATAGAATCATAAAATGGTTTAGGTTGGAACGTTGACCTTAGAGATCATCTTGTTCCAACTACCCTGCTATGGGCAAGACACCTCTCACTAGATCAGGCTGCTCAAAGCCCCATCCAGCCTGGCCTTGAACACATCTAGATGTGGGAGAGAAAATGGGAAGTGAGGCTGCAAGAATGACTGTTGTCCTAGTTTCTAACAGAAGTTACGCTTCTCGTAGTGTCTAGTATGAATTTATCTTNCTGAGTCAAACCATAACAACTGTGAAGAAATGAGGTGTGATCACTGGGCTTACTAATTCAGGTCTTCTGCTAGGGCTAGCTGTATGTAATTACACATAAAGGTGTGTGTGATCATACTACCTTTGTTGTACTTCAGATGACTCTGTAATAAGCTGTACAGCTTCCCCTGACAGAAATGTTACTGATACAACCTAAAAGATGCAATTCTCAAAGTCACAAACGTGCATATAAATGTGGCTGGAAATCTAAAGAAAGTATCTGGCCATAATGGAAACAAGGCTTCAAACATCCTCCTCAGGTAGGTATGGGAGAATAAGTACTTAGCATAGAGATTAGTTATTTTAACAGGGAGTATGTATATTTGCAGGTAGTAACAGACAAAAAGACTGAGACTTAGAGCCTCTTCTTCTCTCCTCTAACTACTCAGCTTGTTAGCCATTTATCTTTCAGTCCATCATAGGAGATGACTCTGTTTTTAAATTTTATTTGTTCTTTTGAAACTTCAGACTTTTTTATTACGAGGCAGACCACACACTGCATCGTCTAATTAGTTTAAGATGCTTGATGCAAATGTTATCATTAAAGAAAAGGAGGAAGCAGAGTGAAAAAGAATCATGAGATGGCTGTGAGGCACATAATGTAGAACTAAAAACAAAAGAACAGCAATTACTTTACCAAAAGTGATATTGTTTAAGTTGAACACATTCCATTATTCAAATAAGATTGCTAAAGTTAACATGTTCTGGTGGTTTCTGTGGAAACAGGGTCAGAAAACTATAGGTAGTCAGCATGCAGCCATTAGCTGAGAAAGAGAGCTCTCACTGGCAGATTTCAGGAGCCTCCTGCCTGCTGGGAGACATGTACAAAAATGCAGCTTCCAAAAGTAGTCCATAGGGTTTCAGACTGGATGAGAGAATGCGAAGCTTAAAAAAAAAGGGAGGTAAATGTCAAAAATGTGTGAATACCTTTTTATATAAATCTTTGGAAAAATTGTTTATTAAAAACCTTAAGATACATTAAAAAGCGTAACAATTTTATTTTATGAAATAACATTTCTAGTTTGCTAAGTTACAGGATGGAAATTTTGGATAACTAGATGTTTTTGTGAGACGTTTAATTGCAGTGACAGCAGATACTGCTAGTAATTCTACTCAGAACCATTGAAATTGTGAACTAATTAGATATGATACCAGTATAGTACCTGTCACAGGCAGAACATAGTAAAAGAAAACCCACAGTGGTGGTGAATACTGGTATTTGTTTAGGAGACAATGAGATGAGATCTTGTATGTTTCTTGGTTATCTCATATGCTCCTTTACTAACTAGGGCCTCAATTTTCTTTCCTGTCAGGAAAGTCGCTGCTGATTTAAGAAGTAGTGCCAGTCCACACTCACAGTTATCGGTCCAAAGAGTCCCTGGTACCCTGGGCATCACCAGACACTCCTTTCCCTGCATTTGCTGCATCTCCAGAATCTCCTAACTTCCAGAATTCTTTCTGGAGTCAAGATATTTGTTCCTGGTCCCCTTCTTCCTTCTGAGACGACTTTTGGGAACCTTCTTTTCCACCACTAGACTGTAGTTTTCCCCATCTAAATGGTCTGGGGAAACACAGTATGTAATCAGTCTCCTAAATTCTGGTTCCCTCTCATGCCTCTGTCAGTTGGAGGGATTCGTGACTTGCCACTTCTGTTTGCTGAAGGTGTTAATAAAAGTCAAAATCAACCCATATCTGTTTCAGCTAGCAAGTCACAGCTTTCTGCTTGAGTGTTCAAAGGTTCAGTTTTGGGCACTCCCCACCTCCACACAAATATATATCCAATTATCTGCTGGCTGTTAGCATTCATAGTTTATTCATAGATGAAATCCTTTTTTTTTTCCACCTACAACAGCATCACATATAACACATAGCAGCACATGCATTAATGCATATTCTCTCTGGGAGAGACACATTCAAATAAGACCTTATTTTCAGAAGAAAGTATTTTTGTGCTTTCAATAAAGCAACTTGGAGAGTCAAAAAGAAAACAGACATTCTGCTCAATTTTTGAGAATTGGAAGAAGGAGATAAATAAACAGAATGTAAGAAAAGGATAATTAAAGTGACCAACTGACCAGTCACGATCCCTTGATCAGACTCCAATCTCTGACTTATGGTTCTTCTCATTCTGTTTATTTTCCCACATATCACATGTGGAAGAAGAACTTGCTTTTTTTTTCTTTTCCTTTTTTTTCTTTCTCCACCCCACCACCCCGCATTAATTAACACGCTACCTAACTATTCATGACTTTCTTTTGTGTATGTTTGAAAACAGATCTGATCATCACAGATGGAACAAAGGGAAAACAACAATGAAAAGCAAAAATCTTTTGCCTTTTTTCAACTTCAACACTTTTACATGGAGAATGTCTTCATTATGGTGTTGTGCATGGACAGCAAAAATTTCTTTGGCACAATTGGAAGTGTAGAGTTCAAGGAAAGAGACAAGGTGGTAGGTTTCAGGGACTGGCTCTATTCTGAGCTCCCACAGAAAGAGATTGCCCTGCACCTTCTGACTGAAGACACAGTTGAAGCTGTATGTTAACCTGGAAGTGATCATGAGTTAATGCATCTTGCCCTTAAGGAAGGCATAAAACAACTTCCTTTACATTTTTTTTTTTTTTTTGACTGGTGCTGAACAAAAGCCCGTTTGGATTTATTGCAAAGCAATATTTTGTTTTGCTTAGGTTTGCAGGGCAAATGCAACACAGGAAAAAATGCCGTCTTTGTGCTCTTGTTTTTATGGTTCCTTTCCTGTCGTTTATTATTCAAAGACCACTCTGATGCAGGAACTTGTCTGACTGATTGCTCTGTGCTGCTCCTATTTAATCTCTCCTTCTTTTTCTGTGACCTTTATTCCCATGGGATTTTTGAATATTACTCTCCTCAGAATCCCTGCCTCCTTGATATTCGTCTTGAATGCTGCTATCACTGTAGCTACTCTTAGGCCTTTTACATACTGAAAGAGCGAATGAATCACAAGAGACCTGAAACCGATAGATGCTAAAAGGTGTGATAAGAGTGCAGAGCTCTCTTTTCCTTTCTCACCCCTACTTACGTATTTTCTCTATTCTTTGCAGGTTTTATGCAGGTATATTTTTCAGGGTAGTCAAGCCTGCTGAGATGTAAAATGAAGCAGTGATAAAAAGTAGACAGATGCATAAAAAATGAGAAGGTGACACTGCAGTCAAGATGCTTCTGTCAGAAGTAAAAGGGGGAGGAGAATTTTGTATCGATTTTCCTTTTAGCATTGTGTGATCTGTAGATGTTTTGTTTTTCCTTAAATCTCCTAGAATCCCACAATTACCAGAGAATCTGAGGTGTCATTAAAAAAAGGTGAACAAGAAGTAGTTTTCTCACCCCCATACCTGCAAAGAAGAGCTTGGCAAATATAATCTCCTCTACACAAGTCAAAAATGGATTGCATTTTGAAACATCTCTCAGTTTTGAAGCCTTTTTTCTTTTTTTTCATAGGTAGAATAAATAGTTGATCAAGAATATGTGAAACAGAAACTCTGTTCCTTTATGAGCAGATAGCAATTGACAGCTTTGTGTGGCACTAGAAGTTCTAATTTGTGAAACTGGTCCAGGATTTCTTTACAGTTACCATTTTTACCTATAAGAAAATTAGTTTGCCAAACAGAAATGTTTTTAGAAAGCATAACTTAAAATCTCATTCTGAAAGTACTTAAATGCAGATATTATTCCAGATAAAATGGAACATTAAGCTATGAATATGGAGTTTTACTTCCAAATTGGACAGACAAACTCTTCACTCTTTTTTTTTTTTTTTATTTCTCATGATCACGACTTAACTACTTGCTTATTGATTTATTCATGTGTGCTTGAAAGATTCTGCATGCTAGGAGTTTATTCTGATGCAAATCAAGGTCCATTTGTACGGGTTCCACAATGTTTTTTGAGCCTAAAACAGAAAGTTGAATGAGACACTTTTGCTAAAGACATTGCTCCAGTATCCAATGTCATCCTCAAAAAGTCTGGATCTAAACTTGCAATACTGCAGCTAGTGCATTGACTGTCTCTGGGCAAAATTGTCCAGGGTACAAAACATTTGGCTGTTAAACTTTATAATCTTCCTTTCCTATGATTGCTTTAATTGGGGAAATATGTTGTTTAACACTGTTACAAGGATAGAATCACTGATTTTCTTGTGATGCTTCTAGAAAACGCAATGTGAAATCCAAATGAGGATGTAGATATTTACCACAGTCTAAGATAAAAATGACATTTGCTCTTCTAATTTGTGTAATTTCATTCTGATTCAGAACTTGTTTCACTTTACGTAATAGAGAAATCACACAGCAATGGTGATGCCTCAAAAATATGTGCATTCCACTTTATTCTGGAAGCATGATTACTTCGGTACTTAGCAAAGTCTAAGCCTAAGAAATGCAAATCAAACTAATTTTGATATTTGAATGACCTTTGATAAATACATTTGACATTATGGTGAAATAAATGATTTTGAATATGTACATCAGAGTTAGTAGGGGTTTAGTGAAAGGTTGTGCATGTATGTCTGTTCACATGCATACACTTAACTGAAATAAAAACACAAAAATGTCCCAGGATTTCTGGGAACAATAGGAGTTCAGAATTGTACCTACAAGTATTCTACTGGAGGAACCTTTCAGAGACATGTTGTGATCTGTATGCCACCACTAATCATACTAAATCTGTGAGGAATTTTGGATGACTTCCACTAAGGAATAACTATGTAATCCTCTGCTCAGCAATAGTCAATACAATGGAAGCCACTAGCCCATGACAAGACAAAACAGAAAAAACAGCAACAGGTGCTGGAAGTTTGACAGCACTAGTTTGTGCAGCCTTAAGAAACAGCTTTAGAGAGAGGAAGGACAAAAAAGATGACAAGAAGAATGTTTGTTGTGCTATCTGATTAGTTAGCAATTAAGAAATTATTGTAAAATGTTCTGACTGAAAATATGATTTGGGATATATCAACCAGAAGAGTCTAACTAAGTTGAAGTCTACACTGGCAGCTTCTTTGCAACTGTTCCTGAAATTTCGTGTTCAAACAGACCAGAGACTAATTCTGGCTCTTTGCAATTCCTTTCCTATCTGCACATCAAAATTTTCTCTAAATGGACCAAGTATACTTAACAAGGACAGAAGCAAGTTACAGACATGGGAGCTGGGAAGTACTTCTGACTCCCAGCGCATCCACAGTGCTCAGAGAACAGCTCTCTTTGTATGTGGATAGTATAGCACCAAAATATTTGCCTTTGATGTAATTTCTTGTTATCTGTGCCTTGTGCTTCCTAATTGCTGAGGCAAAAATAAAGGCACAACTGTGGGAAAACTGAATGGGTGAAGAGAAGGCATAAAAGTGCCAATGAAATGACTTTGTACTACAGTTGGTGCATTTTCTTATTTCTCTTTAGCTAATTCTGAGACAACACTCTCCTAACTAAAATTAACGGTGCGCTAATCTGGCCATTTACTGCACAGTAATGTTACCTTTTTTCAGAACAAATTTCAAGACAAGTCTATACTTGCTACAGTAATTTCCAAGAACTTGAAACTATTTCTGGTTAAGCATTCTTCATACCATAGTATAGGTTCTGCCCTGCCAGAACCTACACTGGGAGAAATGAAAAAACTAACAAGGTGAAGCACAAAGCTAAAGATCTGTCAAAGCTTCCATATGCAACAGGCATGCCCTAATATGTTATTTAACCTCTGAGTAAATTTTGGAGAAGATACTCGATTAAAAATCAGAATGTTCCCTACATTATAGGTGCTTTAAAATACAGAAGAAATACTTCAGTACTTATCAGTTCCTAAATTTCTTTTCAATAATTGATACTTCACTCTTAGAGAGGATCTTTGATCTCAGATGATCAAAGAACTTTAGAAATGTTGCTGAGTTCATCCTTGAAACACCTCTGTAAAATAGCAAATTTTATTCTCCTATCTGAAAAATAAAAGCCAACAACAATAAAAAGCAGGAATAAAAAGAAAAAAACCATCTTGTGCATAAAAGGAAGCACACTATGGGGTCAAACTGAAATCAGAAGTTAGTAAGTTCCTGTCCCTGTTAATTACAAGTCAAAATTGTTAATTTAAAATTCCACATCCTATTCAATATGGAACTTTTTCAGCATATACACCCAAAGTCTTGTCTATTTTTTTTTCCAACCATGTAATTTGGTCAATGAAATACCTTTGCTTGTCTCTTGAACCTCACCATGGTTATATATATTCTGTGATTCTATATTCCTTCTCTGCCTTATCTGCAGTTACCCTGGTATGTCAGATTTGAGAATCCCAAGAGGAGGCAACAGGATGATAAGCAGGATTCCAACATCAGATTTCAGGAAAGCAGCCTTTTGCTTCTTAAGGTTCTGCTTGAAATAGTTCCATGGGATATGATCCTGGAGGAAAGGTAGGCCCGAGAAAGCTGGTTACTATTTAAGGATAACCTTGGGAGGTTGTAAAAAGGATGAAGCCAGGTTCTTTTCTGCAGTGCCCAGCGTCATAAGAAGAGACAATAGGCACAAGCGGAAACACAGTCTAGTCCATATTTTCCGTTACATTTGAGTATAAGGAAACACTCCTTTTTTTTGAATTGAGCAGGTTGTGCAGTCTTCACCCTTGGAAATAATCAAAAACCTTCTGGACATGTTCCTTGATGATGTCCTTTAATTGGCCTTACTGGAGCAGGAAGACTGGACCAAATGACCTCCAGAGGTCTCCTGTAATATCAAGAATTCTATGTTTCTGTTCTTCTGTGATATACTTAGACTGCCATGGTAATAAGACCTTTATTGCAACTCCAGGCAGAGTAGAGCTGGAAGCCTAAATTAAGATATCTTGGTTTCTGCAGAGTTCCTGGAGGCTGCCTAATGTATGCTCTTCCTAATTCTGCTCAGTGCATTAAAATGCCCTTTTGTGTAAAGACAAAAGGAAGCTCACAAGGAATATTATCTCCTCTTTTAGATAATGCAGACTTACTATAAAATCAACTGAAAATCTGGGAAAAATGTATCAGATAAAAAAAAAGAGAGAGAGAGAGGTTGAGAGATTGAGAGAAAAAATCCTCTGACTACATGTTCTTGCTCAGGAAATTCTGGTGCTACTGTTGTCAGGGCACTGGAGGACACTAACAGACCTTAATGGATTGGGCTTGCCCTACCTGGGACCTTGCCCTTATACTGTCCATTTTCCCAGAAGCACCATTTCAGAACAGGATGTTCTATCTTGAGCCATGCTCTAGGTGGCCTTATCTCTGGTCCTGTCTCTTGCTCAGAGCGTACTTCTGAGTGAACCCTGCCCCCAAATCATTTGGTTTCCTTCTCTGATAATCACAGGATAGCCAAAAAAATCTGTCACCACACCAGCCCTTTGCTCCTGTGGGAGAGTGTCTCACCAGTGAGGCCACTATTCATACTAAGGTCACCCTTGGCTCCCAACTCACCCTCACGCATGAGGCAGTCCTGTTCTTGCTGCTCCTGAACATCTGAAGGAAGCCTTCTCTGCCTTCCCTCTTACTGCTGTCACTCTCTCAGTCTCTCAAGAGAGATTTTTTTTTTACTAAACCTTTCTATATATTTGGATTTTTAACAAGCTTTTGCTTTGGGACATGACTCATTTCTAAACTATTGCCATGTCTGATTGACACTGAAGTCAAGCCCTCATGAAATACAGACTGCTACCTTGCCTTCAGAGAAAGCTCTCCCTTAGGTGAAATTCTTCTTTAAAAAGCTTTTGAAATCTTACTGCAGACTTCTAAAACCTTACAGTTGACTTTTCCTTTTGCCCAGAATTAAAAATATAGCAGAAATATTAAGCTTTTTTTTTTCCATTAGAAATGAAGAGAATAGAAAAAAGGGAGAAGGATCCTGAACACTTATGATATAAAAAGACACTAATACATGAAGTCTGGATGTAATGGCTCACAGTTTTTACTGAAAGAAATCTAAGTACAAAGTAAGTTCTGATACAACAACACAGAATTTGGGGCTGTAAAGAAAGTGTATTGATATTCCACATTGTATAGGAAGATGCCTGCCTAGCTTTTTAACATGTTAAGTATTCAGAGAGATTAGTAACAAAATGCAGCTAAATTCACTGTCACACCTTCTCACAGAATTTTTATCTCCCTTCTCTTAGCTTCCATTTTTACAGAGTATATACTCTAAGCCCAAGACCAACTTTTAGAATTGGTAAGTGAATCATGAAATTATAAAAAGCCAATATTTCAAGAAGATTACAGCCAACCACAGTTTACAGGCAATACTGGTATAATGTACTATACCTACTTTGGCAATGTTTTAGAATATATTAGGGGCATTAGCTGTAATTGAATCATAATCACTTTACACACATATCTAGAAATGAAGACCAATTGGATATAAATATTCATAGTAAAAATACTCAATATTTCATTAATTAATTAATTAATATAATTAATTCTTATTAATTCT
>WBMW01001297.1:571742-700501 GCA_013396635.1 Penelope pileata | reverse complement strand
CAAAGAAGTCTAAAATAGAAAGCGCTTAAGCCCGTACTCAGTTCTAAATACCCATTGTCTCTGCATACTAAATACGTATACTGGGTATTTAAGCATTATTTTGAAGAAAGCATTTCCTGTTCTGAAGTTTATTACAGGTGGTGCAGCATTGGTTTTCCTGAGCTTCTCTCAAAATATGAAGGCAAATTCAGTGTCCATTGGAAGGGAGTTTGTAAAATGTTGCCAAGGTTTAACTGAGGCCTAAAATTGTTGAGAAGAATGCAAGAAACTCATGCTGCAATCAGGGATGAGCAACATAAAGAACTGATTTTTACCCAAAGAAATTAAATATTTGCTTTGTGTTCTTCTTTTCTAATATGATGTCTGGTCATTTATTCCTAAGACAAAAATATCGTGGTGCGAGAATCAGTTTCCAGTCACGCTGGTAGAAAAGTTGAAGGAGCTGGGGTTTTAGTTTTGTTTGTACCTATAGCATCAGCAGAGCTAATTTTTTTTTTTTAATTGTTCCGTTAGATTACTTTGAGGACTCTTTTTGTAAATAACTTTGCATGAGTTTCCATATAGCAAATGCAGTATCATAGTAAAAATAATAACAGGGAAAGCAGCAGCACAATTTAGTTACTCAGTCCCGGTAGAATAGGGAAGTGCTGTTTGCCAGTTTGCCCAGGTAGATCTCAGATTTGCAATGACTTCCAGTTCTGAAACCACATCCCCAGGACAAACAGCTCTTGCAACAACAGCTTTTACAGACTGTTATGCGTACTTCCAAAGATACCATTTTAGAGGGATGGTGAAAGATGCCTCGGAGGACAACATTTAGCAAATCCACTCATTTAACTGGCAGGAATAAAAGCAGACAGGGAAAAACCATCTCCAGCACCATGCTAACACTTCTGCGAGCAGTCCCGTTTGGGCTGACTCTAACACATGGGGCTCCAGAGGCATTGCAAACTTTTCCTTTAGGAGAAGCAAGAAATAATAGCATCAGCCTCCTCCTTTGGAAAAGAGGAAAAAAGGCTGCTTGGAGCCACGTATCCATATATGAGCCAGGGATTTCTGTCCAGAAGGAGGAAATCATGCAATGAATATTGCTCAGCATCACACCGTGCTTCCCTTCAGACTCAACATGAGGCATTCTGTTCATTTCAAAGCTTCAGCTTCCCTGTCTCCTTCAACACCCAGAAGAGCACGAGCCCACCTCTCCACTAATGTTTCCACCACGCCCTTTGGTGTGATTTGGTGTGATTTTGAAACAACCAGGACGCGTAGGATCTCAGTGTGTTCACTGGATACTCGTGGCTGTTGCTCATAATTGAGTTGTATCTGTCTCCAAGTGGCTTTGACTGCACTGAGTAGCTCCAGCCTGTGGGAAGAGACTCTTAGGTCACTTGATAATGATGGAAGCAGTTGTAAACATCATTTGCTTTTCTCATGGGACAATTCAGCTGAGAGCAATTACTCTGCAATTAAAGCATGTTTTTAAGTAGAAATATTAATTTCCACTGGGCATTTGCTCCATGGATCTGAATGGAAAAATATAAATGTGGGTCTGAAATCATTTCCACCTCATCACTTTTTTCATGGCACAGAGTAGGATTTTCTGAATGCACAATGGAACTGGTTCCCTTCTTCCAGCAGAAATATTTTATAGCAGTAAGTATAAACTGCTTATGACTGTGGAATCAGATCATCTGTTCTGTCCTGATATTCCTTGGCCTGAACACGACTGCAGAGAAGCAGGAGGTGTTGTAAGTCTCGGTGAAATGAAAAGAAGCGTCCAACTTCAGTTCTATCAGCCATTTCCCCTCCCTGTCTCTGTCTCTGAAAATCTTCCTCCTACTCACGCTGAGCATCTCCAAAGAAAAATCACACCAAATGCTTCTTCGACGTGCAGTTTTTCAATTAAAATTGTTTTCTCTATCTCAGATATAGAACCTGTCCTGGGATGAAACAAAACAGGTAAAAGAAAGCTCAATTCTTTGCTGTGATTATTTTCAGTGCATTCATCTGTTTATTTTACAGGATCCTTTCCCTTAAGGAAAACATCTGGAAGGTTAACCTTCTCCTTCTTGAGCCTTTAATGAGAGGAACAGAGTGCTGTGCCTCAGGAAACTATAAAACCTTGCATGGTCTTTACTCTCTTTTCCACCACGGAGGACTGGTAACACGGCAGATATCTTAACCACGTAAGGAATTAAAGGAAGGAAGGGAAGGGTTCTCGGGACCGAATTGTTCAATACCTAAATGATGAAAACACATCACTTGGCACACGCAACCCAATGGTAGATCACAGCATGCTTCCTTCCATAGAAAACGCTGGTCCTTCTCAGATATGCAAACACAACGTGCAACAGCTACTTGTTCTTCTTCATAATGCCAGTCACAGAGGCCTACATGGAGCTATAAATACTTCGGTGAGATTATTGTTCCCAGCCATCAATCTAGCCGAATTGATGGAAGAACATCTTCACCTTTCAGCTGCATAACGGGGGGATCTTTTCTCCCAACATTTCATGGTCTCAGCTGATCCGTCTGGACACTCTCCCCTTGCCTCGGTCTCCTGTGCTCTGCTGCTGTGGTATCCATGAGAAGCGATCGGCCCCAAGGTTGTGTCATGTCACGGATCCCAGGCGACCGTCTTACAACAGAACTGACCACCGTATCCTGAGCCAGAGAAGAGCTGAGACTGGAAGCTTTCCTTTGAGACAGAAGCACTCAGAAGGGAGGTGTTGAGGCATCTCACCCACATGGAAACACCTCCCCAAACTGGAGCCTCTCACAACTCCATCACCAATTGCAGAATGACTGCTTAAGGCGCAAAGCAGAGACAACGAGTGAGGTTTCTTCTTCACTTCTTTTGGAAATAAAAATATATATATATGACTCTCTAGATTATAAGGACAATTTTTAAGACGTTCTGAGGTTAATTCTTAGATTCTTTAAAAGCTATTTTGAGTTAGATGTGATTTCTCAAAAATACTGAGCAAGCATGAAAGAGATGTAGTCGATGTAAAGCTGTCTTGCTAGCACACAGCCTTACTTCTTGATTAATGCATTCTTTTGGCTCCTCCTCACGAGGACCAGGTTCTCTACTCGGAGCTAAGAAGCGCCTCATCATTTTCATTCCTTTTTTGATACTTCTACATTGCTACTGAAAATGGTTCACGTCCAACTGCATGTTTCAATCTTCTTGTCCTACCATTTGCTGCTGGGTGGATGCTAATGAGACCCATGGTTTGCAATCCTAACTCCAAAGCTCATTAGGGGAAAAGACGTGAAGAAGCTGTGAAATCTCCATTGCTCAGGAGCACTGAGGACCACTGACAAAGTTCAGACCCAGGAATACCACTGGCATACATGGACTGTGCCATGGACCGGGGAGATAGGCTAGATGTTTTCATGAGCTCCTACAAAATACACACCCATGGATTTTGATGGATCTGCTCTCTAAGTCTCCTTGAATATCGGAGGTTTCTCCACCTTCCATCAGAGAAAGATAGCTATGGAAAAGCAAAGAGAAGAGAGGAGACCAGTAGAAGGGAGAAAGAAGTGAAATCAATGGTTATCACTTCAAGTCTGAAAGCCAGAACCACAGTGGATGAGCAGCACAGGGACTGTGCTGAGGGACACTGACAATCCAACCCAGGCACTGATCTGTGGCTTTCCTTCTCTATTCTCCAGCAGGCAACAGCTAAATGAAAATGGTGGTCCAAGACAACCACACCTCTGTAACCAGCTTCATTCTCACAGGATTAACTGGTAGACAAGACCTGCGGCTTCCACTGTTGTCTTTTCTTGCATTTATGGGGTGACCTTGCTGGGCAATCTAGGAATGATATTGATCATTAGGTTTGACCCACAACTGCACACCCCCATGTACTTCTTCCTCAGCAACTTGTCCTTCTTAGATGTCTGCTATTCTTCCACCGTGACTCCCAGGATGCTGCTCAACTTTTTAATGCCGTCAGAGGGAGTGACGTACAGTGGATGCCTTACACAGTACGGCTTCTTTGCACTCTTTGCCACCACGGAGATGTCTCTCCTGGCGGCGATGGCATACGACCGCTACGTGGCCATTTGTCACCCACTGCTCTACACTGTCACTGTGACCAAAAAGCTCCAGGTACTGCTAATAGCTGGATCCTACCTGGGGGGAGCTGTGAACTCTGTCATACACACCCTTGCCTTGCTAAGATTGTCCTTTTGCAGGTCCAATGTCATCGACCACTTTTTCTGTGATCTCCTCCCTCTCCTAAAGCTCTCCTGCAGTGACACCCATCTCAACAAGATCCTTGTTTCTGTATCTGGCTCCTTATTGGAGGCAACCACTTTTACAATCACTGTCATTTCTTATTTTTTCATCCTTGTCACAGTGCTGAGGATCCCCTCTGCCAAGGGCAGGCAAAAAACTTTCTCCACCTGTGCCTCCCACCTTACAGCTGTTTTCACTTTTCATGGCACAATCCTGCTGATGTACTTTCGCCCCAGCTCCAGCCACTTGTTGGGCACTGAGAAAACTGTGTCTGTGTTCTACACCGTGGTCATTCCTCTGCTCGACCCCTTGATCTACAGCTTGAGAAACAACGATGTGAAACGTGCTGCAAGGAAGCTGCTGAAGAGGAAGGTCTTTACGTGCTGAAAGCCTTCCACAGTGGCCTCTAGGGTGACTCCATGCAAAAGCCCCACCGTCCTGGGTACAGTTTAGGAATTCCTGACTCCAACATGAACAGATAAAAGGCATGCAGACTGCTGTTTGAAGGATGTGTAATAGGGAAAGACAAAAATAAGTCCTTCCTAAAGCCTAAGGCTCTTCATCACAGGTCGTAAATCACCTGCCTGCTTTTTGAAGTCTTTGGACAACAATGTGGAATTAACCCTCCTAAATTAGACATTTATGTTTGAATACCTATCTCAAATGGACTCCATTTCCCTAACCAATTGAGAGTCACAGGCACGCTGCAATTTGTGTCGTCCTTCCCAAGCAAGGTGTCTAAGACAGTTGAGGTGCCCTTGTCTCTGAAGCTGCCTGCTCTCTGTGGACTATGGAAAGATCCAATCTGACCAGCCAAGGTCAACATTTTGAACTTTCATCTGCCCAACTTCAGGTACCTAAAACTCACCTCAAGGCTGTAACTATTCCTCGTGGTTGCTGCTGTTATCATCAGCTGCTGCCCCTAGGACTAACGCCAAGCAAGCGTTAATATTGGCAGTTCTACTGTGACATTCGAAAGATTTGGGAACGTTTTGAAAATATAGCAGACAGGCAAACTGAAAGGTGTCTGAAGTTTTCTAGGAAGAAAAAAGAGAGAGAGGAAACTCCATCTTGCTTGCCTTGTAAGCATGTTATATTGGCAATAACACCAGTGGAAATCCTCCAGAAAGTGCCTTAAACAAGGGAGGGTACAGTGTGCGTGCTTTGAGGACCATTGTCCTGATTTTTTTGTCAAATGCCCATCAGAGCTTCAGTGAGGAAAATAAACAAGCTTTGACTGGTGGAAGTCTCAAAGACTGAATCTTTGCCAGCTCACAGACTGAATCTTTACCAGCTCAGTGCACAGAAGCTGGACTAGAGCCAGGGTTGCTGGAAGTCAGATGGCGCCTCCCGATGAGAGCTGTGAACTGTGTTGGAAATGTATGTGCTCCTTTCCTGCAGAGCCTTCCAACACAGCAACTCCGTGTCGAGCTCTGCTCCTCGCTGTACTCCCAAGGTTCAGAACAAATCTGGCTTTCCTGCACATAGCCTGGAGGTCTCGCAGACACCTGACAGCGAGAGCTCCCATTCCCTTCCCCCACTGGAACCCTACAAATTAAAAGGCACTGCCACGATTGAGGTTTCTTAGAAGCATTCCTTCCTCCTCCTCAAATGCTGCACCCAGCAACTGCAAGCACAAGCAAGCAGAACTGAGAGTGCTTCTGAAGATCACTGAGAAGAGGCTAAGAGAAAATAGAAAGATCATTGCTTGAGATTGGAACTCGATGGTCTTTAAAGTCCTTTCCAACCCAAGCCATTCCATGATCTATTATTCTACAAGAAATGCTTTACAAATTCTTTTTCTTGGTCTTTCATACAATTCTTTATCTTTTTTTCTTTTTTCCAAGTATGAATGTTTTGTGGGCTTTGTGAATTTTCTTGATACAAATATCTGCTCTACATCTGCAGAACTCGTCAGAAATCTGTTTTCATCTTCCTTCCTGTGCCTCTGGCTCTCTCTGTCTAAAGAGGCATTCCAATCTTACCTGAATGACAGAGATATCATCTCAAAACAACACAAATTGTTCAACTTTTTCACTGACATTCTGAGAAATCCTATCTGATAATTGGGGTGCTTTGCATTACAAAATCTTTGGTTTTTTCCTGTGGTCATCGGTAGGCTCCTAATTCAGGTGTACACACGCACTTTTTAAGTGGGAGCAGGAAGGTGATTCTCAACTAGCTGAAGAACCATTATTAAAATATTCTAAGTCTCCTATTTGGTTTTTTCCAAGAGAGAACAACTCTTCTGTTCTGTAGTCAGCCAGGAACACAGGCACTTCTAAAATGTCACAGTGTTTGTCTTTGTTTCAATGCCATCTCTGATCAACCCAGAACAACATCCCACTTCAATTCCAACGGATGCTCCATCAGCTGAAGATCTTAATTCAGGATTATTTGATTAATTAATCTGAGTTGTGTGACTAGGAATTGGGAAGTCATGCATTCTCTTTAGCCACCCAAACACAAGACAACTTTTGTCTGAAAAACAAGTAACCAGAGCAATGAGCCCCTGCACTTCAGGGCTCTACCATGGGTTCTTGGCACCAGTGAACTCTGTGCCCACGCAATGGACATCTCAGCCAGAAGGAGCAGGGCTGTGTCTGCACTGCTCTACGAGATACACAACCGCATGAAGGATGGGATGAGAGTAGGACATGGAACATCCCTAAGGCTTCTTTCCCTCATCCTTTGTCTTAGTAAAGCAACCAGGATTTGCCCCAGATGGGACTATGGAGGACTGTGAGCTGCTGTGGGAGACCACACCTCTGTCTGCCTACTTAAAGACTCCCACGAGGACTCTTTAATTGTGTCCTTTGTGTTTGATCTGAAAAATATTAGCTGAAGTCTCTGTTGTTTGTTCAGTTCCTAAGAGCCAAAGTAGCAAACGCTTGCAGCAGCAGGTCCTGACATGGTCTCTCAGGTTTGAGGGATGAGTGGCTTATCTGTGCCGCATGCAGGCGGGGAACAGTCTTTCTTCTCGCCTGTGGAGGGAAGAGGGTTATTTTCTCCCTTCCCCAATCTCTTTCGGCACCTCTCAATATCACGGCAATGCAGTGAGCTCGCCACACACAGGGCTGCATGGCTTCTATAAAGAGGAATTACACACTGCAGGCATCACTTAGACAAGCTCACAAAAGACCCTGGAACACTCAGATGGAAGCCAGACGTGAAGGTACCTCTGCACGGACAAACACGGGCTGTGATGGCATCCTTCGAAGTGAGATCCAGACTTCTGCAGAGATGGGGTGTTTGGAAGTACAGGACTGGAGAAAGAAGTGAGGCTGAGCCGTAATATCCAGGTATGTCCTTGGTACTTTTAGCACAGACCTGTTGTATAGGCAGTGGCAGGTCCCCTGCTCGCAGTGCTTGACAAGCACATGCCAATAGACTCCCAGAGAAAAATCAAGGTATGAATGCACAAGACTGGCAAAAGCAATAAAGCAATATTTGTCTCTGTATTTCACACCCCGAGAGATCAACAAAAGTGTTTTTTGTTTGCTTTGTCTGGGTTGTGAGTTGTAACACCTGCAGGACGGTCGGGTTAGCCTCCACTGTGAGACCAAATGCTGGACACAACCATGGGAACAGCCTCTGTGGCACAGATTTCACTGAGCTTGAGATTTCTCCATTAATCACATTCCGAGTTGAGCATCTCAGCTGCTTTTCTGGTGAACAGAAAAAGACAGGACTGCCCAGAGGGTCATTCACCCTACGGGTAGGCTTGCAGGCTGCCCACTGACTTCACAACAGGGGCTGAAANTTATCAACCAGGGTACTGTGCGGGTACTGTGCCTCCATCTCTGGTTAATCAGGTACCGACCACAGGAGCACCGACCTGACTTAGAAGTCCAGATTACATTTAGACATGTAAATGGGAATTGTATGATTGCCTGAGAAAGTCTCCTCTGATCTAACAAGAGACCCAGCTATCTAAAAATTAAGTTATCCATATATTTTGTGTGCTTAGCTTCTGGAGAAGACAGAGAATCAGCCATGAGAAGGGGGACCAGTTCTCACCTCCCACCCCTTCACGTGCTCTCCTCTACAAAGCAGGTTTGGAGCATTCGTTTAGCCATAAAACAGACCCAAACCTGTAGCTCTCCCACTTTCAAGGCTGATATTTTAAAAAAGTGACGAGTCACCCAGCTCCCTCTGCTTGTGACTGAGGAGGAATGGGCACTTTCATAGACCAAAATCAGAGCTAAGAGTTCAGGTGAGATGCCTCTCCTCTGGAAAAAAGTAAACTGCTGAGTTTAATTCTTTCCTGGTGAATAGATACCATGAAATGCTGAGCTGAAAAGATGAAGGCAGTTGCAGAATTCATTTAGCGTTTAGCCACCAGTGATACCTGCTTGTCAAACTTCCCATCACCTAGAAATGTTGCTCAGTAGCTGTGTTGTTGCAGATGTGCCCTGCTGTTCCCCACAAAAAGCTCTCTGGGCACCACGCCACTATCAGCCCATGCACAGTGGGCGCAGAGGGTCCCTCCGTGAGGATGGTCTGACCCCTGAAAATATAACCAACGGTTCTGAGGACGTTCTACGGAGCTAAGAGCTGCACAGAAGGGAAGCAAGATCCAGGTGTCTACTCCCAGCCCTTGTCCTGCTTGACGGTAGGGCTGCTCATGAACAACCTTCCCTCCTCTGACCTGTGTGGCCATCACAGACACAGCTCAGCAGGTGAGCGGTGACAGAGGTGAGGATGGCGGTGAGCAACCGCACCACGGTGACCTCCTTCATCCTCTTGGGACTGACGGATCGCCCGGAGCTGCAGCCCCTCCTCTTGGTGATGATTCTCTTCATCTATGGCGTCACCCTTGCGGGCAACCTGGGCATGATCGCCTTGATCACAATTGACTTCCAGCTGCAAACACCCATGTATTTCTTCCTCCTTAACTTGTCCGTCGTGGATCTCTGTTATTCTTCAGTTTTTATTCCAAGGATGCTGCTAAACTTCTGGGAGGAGAACAGGACCATCTCTTACTCGGGCTGTGTTGCCCAGCATTTCTCCTTTGTGGTGTTTGTGACCACAGAGGGATTTCTGCTGGCTGCCATGGCTTACGACCGCTACATAGCTATTTGCAGACCGCTGCTTTACCCCACTCTCATGTCCAGGAAAATCTGTGTTTGCCTGGTGGCGGGCTCCTATTTAGGGGGACTCTGTAACTCCTTGGTGCATACCTGTGGCTTACTGACACTGTCATTCTGCGGCCCTAATGCCATCGACCATTATTTCTGTGACACAAACCCCCTGCTACAACTCACGTGCTCTGACAACCATACCAACGAGCTACTGCTTGTAACCCTCTCAGGGATCATAGCTCTGTCGACACTCCTCATCGTCATCGTCTCCTACCTCTCCATCCTCTGCTCCGTGCTGCGCATGGGCTCTGCAGGCAGGTACAAAGCTTTCTCCACCTGCGCCTCCCATCTGACGGCCGTAACACTGTTCTACGGGCCCGTCAGTTGGAGCCACGTGCAGCCCGGTTTCAGATATTCACAGGAACGGGAGAAAATTTCTGCAGTATTTTACACCCTGCTTGTTCCTATGCTGAATCCCCTCATCTACAGCCTGCGGAACAAAGAGGTGAAAAGTGCCCTTAGAAGGCTGATGGAAAGGAGAAAATCCTGCTCATCATCAGCTTGCTTGTCTGGATAATTACCATCTCCCTAGGAGATCTGAAAAGAGAGGGAGATATCCGTTTGGTACTAATTATAAATGTGCATGAATGAAATGTCACTGAAAAAGTAGAGAACGGATGTTAGAACTGACAGTAGGAAAAACAGCAGTTGGAAGAGTAGGAGAAAAACAAGCCTCATCTTTGCTCTATTTATTTGTTTGGGTTGGTGATGACGATGATGATGATGATTGTATTCCTTCATCTTTCTGACACATTCCTAGCTTCCTAGAGGAGAAGATGAAAATTTCCTCCTTCTAGTGTTTGGTTCCCATGACATATATCCATGTTTTCTGTGGGAGCTTCTGGGAAAATATTTTAATTCTTTCCTTCAAGGGCACAGACTCACAAATTCAAATGCATGCCGACAGTGTTAGGTTCCAGTGTTGAATCCTGTTTAATTTCTATTCATTTCTCCTGTGTTTGTGGTTTTTGTCAATGGCATGGCTTCAAATCTGATGAGACTCAGCCCCCAGCAAGGAGCCCAGGATGACTTTGGCCTAGCATTATCTACCTCCATTACAAGTCCTGTAAGGTCTCAGCTCGACCGCACAGCAATTTAATCATGGCAAATTAAGAAAAAATCACAAGACAAATACCCCAATTCAGGCTGGGAAACAACTCACTTTTTAACCATTCACACTGTCATCGTGAATTGTCAACTGAGAAATCTGTTTCTCCTTTTCACTTCCATGGAGCTTTGTACATCACGTGCATTCCGTAGAACTGGTACCCAGAAATACGGCAATTGTCCATAAATTCCAAGGAGATGCTCTCCAGTAGCACTGCCATGGTCAGAAAGGTGCAAGAGAGACATTGATCCGGTGCCCCATGGATTGATCTGAACACAGCCAGGGTGCAGAACCTGATATTCAGCAACGGCACATTGCAGGCACATGCACGTGGATATGGTGGGTATGAAATTGGGTTTCTGCGAGTATTTTCTCGCATTCGTGGACCCTGTCAAAGACGCAGGAGGAAAGAAACACAAAAGTGGAAGATGCTACTTTCAAGAGCTTTCATTCACTGCCTATTAAAAACAGACTTGTAAGTGTTTGCTTGGCTGATCTTTGCATGAAAACTGTTCAACAAAAGTTAATGATGATACCCAAGTGTCATGCAAGTGTCAGAAATGCATTATTTTTTGTTTGCTTGATTTTAAGCTTGACTGAATGGGAAACGCAAGAGTAGAACTTGTGTAGACATCTTAAACAAACCATAGAGTGCATTGGGCAGCTAAGAAAAGGAGAAAACCCCAAATTTAGCTGGATGGAACAAGTGAAATTATTTTGAAAAACAGAAACAAGGATCTCAAAGCAGCTGTGTAGATTCTGTACCACCTCTGTGCTCCTCCGGTGCTCAGCCAAAGCCGAGAAATTAACATTTGGTAATCACAAATCCTATGTCACAATCTGATACTGAAGGTACAGTTTTGGAGGTCGTGCGTAAAGCCGCCATTTTGTTTCCACTGGGGACATAAAGCTAAAACAACAACAACAGATTAAAGGGGATACACCATGATTTTAGGGCGCAACGATGCAATTGGGACTTTGGAAACAGTCATGTAGCTGGTTTCCCTAAGGAGATATCTACTACCTAAAAAGTAGCAAAACGAGATAGAGATTGGAAGGCTTGAGTCCTGGCAGGGCAGCTCTCACTTTTTATAGAAAGAACAAATTTCCCAAAATGTTTAATGCCAGTACTTGCAGTTCTTCTTCCACAACAACGGGAGAAAAAAGTGATATGGCTTTAAATCTACATGAACTCAAAATACATGTAGTTTTCAGTCTGCATGGAAGAGTGAGGTTTAACAGGAAAAGAACAAAATAAGAGCTGTGAAGTGTGAAAGAAAGCAGAGAGGGAAGTATTTGTTTTTCTTGGGTTATGTTTTCTACATACAGATGAAAACATTTTCACTTTGAAAAATTAAGAAAAACAACAAAAAATAAATAAGAAGTACTCATTAACAAGAGCATCTTAGTATTACTCTTGTCCATATAGGATCTGGAAAGCATAATGAAGACTGAATGCACACTCTCCTCTATATTACACATCTCTCTAATCCTTAACTTTCTTCTAGGAAGAATTTATAATGTTCACAAGTATTCATAAATGAGGTATGAATCCTTCTATTTGTTTGTTTGATTTTTGATTTTGTAGAAAAAAAACTATACAAGTAAACAAGAGTATGTACTGTACTTCCCTCACAATTACAGAACCCTCAAAATTTGGGGAGAATGTTGTGAAATATATTTTTGTGTACCCATGCTGTGGAACGTGAAATTTATGTGTCTTGAGTTTGATGGGGAATTGCAAACTGAATGTTAGGTTAGGTGTTCTGGTTTTACAGATGGACATTTTGTTACTAGGTAAGGAAATCTATTTCTCTTAAAGAAACACAATTATTAAAGGTCTGTACAGGACTTGAGCTTGGATTCCTGCTTTTCCAAAGTTAAGGGTGTAGAGCTCTGTGTCTTGCCTGTTATTCTTCCTTCTCTCTGCTAGTCTCTCGACACCTGCATCTGTTATGTGCATATGCTTTATGATCCCTGACTATTGAGCAGATCAGTCACACAGAAGAATCATCTCTCTGCCAGCTCTGGCATCACTCAGGCTCTGTACTGGGAGATATCTAAGTATGCCAGTAGCCATCAGACAAAGATCTTATTTCTAGTCATGCCCACAGTGTAGCAGGCTCACTGAAAGGTAGTCTGGAAGTAAAGCTACTACAGGGCAGAGCTGACTAAGTGACATCAAGGCAGTTCCTTTTGAATAAGCAAGAGTGAAGAATTAGAGAAGAATTAGCAGGAGAACAGATTTTTTGCTTGTTTTGTTTTTACCTGTAAGCCATTAAATTGTGTGAGAAGTAGTTTAGATTTTAGGACAACCTAGATAGTTATGAGCTCAGAGAGATCAATGTATAAACTTAGGTAGGACTGACGAACTAAGCTATGGTTAGGTCACTCTGTCAGGAGTTAAATACAACACTTGTATGGACCATAACGCTAAAGCAATTGTGAATCGTAGAATCACAGAATGGCCTGGGTTGGAAGGAACCCCAAGGATCATCAGGTTCCAAGCCCCCTGCCACAGGCAGGGCCACCAACCTCCAGGTCTGGTACTAGATCAGGCTGCCCAGGGCCCCATCCAACCTGGCCTTGAGCACCTCCAGGGTCGGGGCATCCACAGCCTCTCTGGGCAGCTGTGCCAGCCCCTCACCGCTCTCTCGGTACAGAACTTCTCCTTGATGTCTAATCTAAACCTTCCCTCCTTCAGCTTAAAACCATTTCCCCTTGTCCTATCACTGTCTACCCTTGTGAAAAAGTTGGTTCTCCTCCTGTTTATAATCNTTACTCTGACCCAAGTGCAGCACCTTGCACTTTGCTGTGTTGAACCTCATTAGGTTCACACAGGCCTACCTTTTGAGTTTGCTGAGATCCCTCTGGATAGCATCCCTTTCTTCTAAGGTGTCAATTGCACCACTCAGCTTGGTGTCATCAGCAGACTGCTGAGGGTGCACTCAATCCCATCATCCATGTCATTGATGAAGATATTGAAGAGAACTGGTCCCAAGACAGAGCCCTGGGGGACACCGCTCGTTACCGGCCTCCACCTAGAGATCCTCCGGATCCTCTTCTTCCTTCCACAATCCTCTGTGTTTAAAAAATATAAATATATAATTAGATTTTGTTTTATCCATTTATAGCCATGGCATAATCAACAGATACAGATTAAAAAAAAAAAAAAAAAAAAACGATGAGGAGTCAGCATATGAAATTTCACAGGAGAAAACACTGCTGCCACCAGAGGGCACTGAACTCTGAGAAACTGAAATAGAATATGGGCGATTTCCTGAGAAAGCACATAGGAATTTACTAAAATGGCATAATTTCTTATCTTAACACTGACATTTAAATGCCAGAACTCATAAATTAGCCTTATCCCATCGTTACTGCATTCAATATTTTTTTTTTAAGTGAATGTAACTATCAGTGCACAGCCTGTAAGAATTAAATACAGATCTTCACTCGTACTATTTAGGAACAGTTTAGCAAAATCAATGGAAGTCTATCCATAGAGAAATGACAAGAGTGAAGAATCATACATAGTTAATAAATAGATTTTTTAGATATCAGAGTGTCTTTACTATATCTCTACCAGTATGAAACAGATAGGTTCCCCCTACTCCCCACTAAGTTCCAACACAACTTTTTTCTTGTGGTCTTTTTTGTGGTTTCTTTGGGCTATTTGATGGAAGGCTTTGATGGAATCTATAAACTGGGGAATGCAGTTATTGGGGGGCAACTGCAAAATTACAGATCTGAAGCGTGTGCTAGTGTTTGGAAGGGGATACAGGTTTCTGTTAGGATTATGGTTTACAGGTTTCTGTTAGGATTACCTTAATCTCTAGCAGCCGTTTCAAAACCTCTGTTAGTCACACAGAGGGCACAGAACTGGGGCTGCTGTCTCATGCTTTCCTCCTCCCAAGCAGTCAGCACTCAGCAGAGCTGTGGCTGGGCTTAGCTGGGACCACACCCACGGAGTTTCCTCGCCCTGGGGCAGAGCAAAAAGCAGAGTTAATTTTAGTCCCACTGTTGTACATGTGCAGCAGCTCAGGTAGAGCAAACGGCAGACAGTAGTCTGTAACAGCATGTTTGTTTAGGTGTCATGGGTGTTATTCTTACCTGCACCCCTTACCAGATGGACTGAAAAGCAATACAGCAGGAAAAAATGCAGTGAGTAATTATGTACTTTTGTACGCAATATAAAACCTCCTTTGAGATCTGCTCACATTGTGCCTCCTTACACCGGAACTGTTGGTGGCAGCCTCTTATCATTACCATTTCCTGATGATTTCTAGGGCTGCATGGCAATATGCAAACAGAACAGAAACAGAATTTCTATTTGTATATGTTTTCACACACAAATTTAAACGCCCATTTCAACTGCAAGCATTGCTGCCTTTCCCAGGCTCCTGACCCAGAGTGGCTGCATTCAGGCAGCTGTGCTGAGCCTTAACAACTGTGCATGGTGCAAGAAGAGAGTCAGATGTCAAACAGCCTCTGAATAAAAAGCAGAGATAGTTTAGGGAGCCCAGACTGAAACTCCAGACAGCTAAAGTCTCCCTCAGGCTTTCTCTCTGGTCAGTGGCTATTACATTCCTTTCCTTACAGTGCCAAGTGTAACAGGAGAGTGCCTTAACAGGAGAGTGCCTTGCACTTCCTCCAGCAGGACACACGGACTGGAAGGAGATAAGCTGCTTTCCTTTTCTGCTGCATCTATTTTAAACTTGTGTTTTCTTTTTGTATCTATTTCAAACTTCGTGCCCACATTCTGATGTGAAAACTTAATAAAACTCTGAACTCTGAATTCCTGGTTTTTTTTTTAATTGATATTAAAGGAATAAAATAGTCATGTAATTCTGTGGTTCCCTATTTCTTTCTTTGTTTTAGCAGTATCTGTTGCTTGCAATGAGTCATGGAACTGAACCCAGAAAAAAAAAAAAAAAGATCAGTCGGTTAGCAGGTTGACCTGATTCATTGTACAGCCCTATGATCATCAGTGAAAATGCAAGGAGAGTGGGAAAAAGGTTTGTGCCTTTTGAAGGAAGCATGGTCCTGCACCACTTGGGCATACTCTGAAGCCATCACGCAAGACAATGGCTGCTTCCACTCAGAACAGAGCAGAAACCCAAACACTGTGTGTTGCACGCGCCTCCCGGGTGCCTGCCACGGACGGACACGAGGACCTTCACAGCTCCTTCTGGGAGAGCAGATTTCTGTCCTGTCTCTGACATGAGCCACTGTGTAATTTACAAATTTGGTGCTTTGAGAAACCATGCACCCATCCAATTACAGAGATCATCTTTGGAGCGCTGAACACAGGTTTGGACACAGTCGGCCCCCCTGCTGCATGTGCTGGGTGGGGCTGGAAGACAGAGCATGCAATTAGCAGGCAGAACCCAGCGACGGCCCTGACATTCCTGCTGTTTCTGGCTCTTGTTAAACACTAGAATTCTGATTGCATCTTCTACGGGCATAACAGCACTTATCCTATATTTAAAGCTCTGATAAAATTAAAGGCTTAGAAAATACAGCTTTTAAGTTGAGCACTTGACCTAGCGAACTGTGTGCTGCTACAAGTCAACCGCTTCCCCCAGCTGGCACGCTTTGTTCCCAACAGCCTGCATCTCGAGACTGAAAACTAAACGAAACATTTCAGACGCTGGAGAGCAACCAGGAATATTTTTAGGTCTTGCTCCTGACTAAAAATATACTTCTGGAAGCAGTAATGCCATGCACCAAGTAACGAAGGCCTCATGCTGTGTGGGGAGCAGAGCAGAGGCGTAGGGAGCGGCTCGGCTGGCCTGACCCCCTCAGCTTCGTGATGAAGAAATCCTGCCGTGAAACTGTTGTTGCATGCCCCTTGCCCAAGTAACAGAATTTTGTGTCGATTTGTTGCATAAAATTGTTACTTTAGTCAGTAAAATCTGAAGGCACGAAAAGTTAATCTGAAGAAAGGCCTCCAGACCTGCCCCGAGACAGCGTGAGTGAATCAAAACGCGTGACACTGAGACACGAAGCGCTGGAGCCGAGCCCCGATGGGGCTGGCAGCAGCCCTTCAGGGGCCCACACCAGCTCGGGCCATGCCGAGGCCTCTGCTGTGCCACACGGTCGAGTACAGCACCGACAACCGCACTGCACGCTGCTCAGTCTGTGGGTCTCGCCCAGCCATTTCTGTACTCTCTGTGAACAACCAGAGCTGTTCACTTGGGCTCAGCCAAAACGTCTGCACCTGGGACTGCGATCACAGCGCTGCTCCCCACCCCTCCGCGGGAACGCGTTCTCCGGCAAAGGAGCAGCCCCGGCCCCAGCGGCAGCCCCGCCCCGCCCCGCCACGCCCGCTCTGGGGGCAGCCGGGCTTCCCTGCCCCGCCCGCGGCTCTGCGCACGCGTAGCCGCCGCCCCTGACTCACCGCGGGGCCGCGGGCGGGGAGCAGGGCGGCTGGGCCGGGAGCAGGGCGGCTGGGCGGGAGTAGGGCAGCCATGAACCGCCTGGGCAGGAAGGCGAATGAGACCCTCATCGAGATGGCTCTGTCGGCAGACGGTAGGTGCGGGGCCCGGCGGGGCCGGGGGCTGCGCCGGCGTCCCCCGCCCGGGGCTGGGCGCGCTCGGTGCGAACCCGGCTGGGTCCCCCCTCAACGCGTGGCCCGCTGGACAGCGCCCGAGGCCGCGGCTCAGCCCGCGGAGCTAAGGGGGCTGAGGCGGGGGTGTGAGCATCGTCCGTGCCTCACCGGGGAGCGGTGGTTCCGTGCCGGGTGGTGCTCGCACGTGGGAGGAACTGTGGGAAACATGCTGGGAGCCCGCAGTCCTCCCAGTGGGGACCCCCGGCGGGGATAACTGCCGCCTCCTGCTCGGGCTGTGCTTCCCTCCCAGGCTCGTTGGCATGGCCTCTTCGAGAGAAAACGCGTTTTGCCGCTTCAAACACCTCAGGCAGCAGCATACCTGACAGCGGTGCCTAGGAGCTGCTGGCCAGGCAGCTGTGCTGGGCGCTCACCCTCTTGGGGAGCACTTCCCGGGGCCGCCATCCACACAGGATGGGGCAGGCGGGGGTCACAGCCCCCGAGTTGCTCCCCGAGCCTGTGGGGTCCCTGAGCCATTGCCCGTCCCGCTGGGCACCGAGCAGACCTGGCAGCGGGCTGCTCCTCTGGCTGTGGCCGGCTTCCTGGAGTAGCTGGAGACCAGAACGTATTTACACAGCGTGTGGTAACTGTATGGGGAGTGATGTTGGAAGTCAGGAATGTAAACTTGGTTCCGTAGCACTCAGTTTTCCCATGAGCATCCTGTGTCAGTTTAAGTCACAAGCCTTGAACCCAAGGAGTCTGGAGGGGCTGCAGTGAGCAGGGGGGGTTTAGCAGCACCTACTGCTCAGCAGCAGATGACTGCATGCACCATTACAGTTCACTTTTTTTACGAAATGCTTTTCTAAAACAGAAAAATCATTTAATATGAGCTAAAGGGAGTAGGCTTTTAGAAGTTGGTTGTGAAAAAGAAGTCTGGATTGCAACAAACAAAAGCTTCCTTCCCAGTTATGGTCTGCAAAAGTTACCAGTATGCATGCGTCACCGCTGGGGCTTCTCACAGATCCGAACATATGCTCTGTGCTGTGGCAGACAAGGCAGCTTCTTGGAGAGGCTTCCAGCCACAGATGTCAGATGTGCATTCACACAGCAGCGGGGTCTGTGTGAGAGTCGATATGAAAAGGAACTGCTGCATTTTTTCCTTAAAGACACATTCATATCTGGATAGCAATGTGCATTTAATGCTGTTTTACTACTTCATTTCTTCAAACTTCAGTGCTGAAGAACAGGTTATGGGCATGAAAAGCAGAAAGCGGAGTGGGCAGTCTGTGTTTGCACGTTAGGTGCCAAATCTTCTACCTCAGAGGAAGTTTTCTGGCTTCCTGCTGAATTACGGCAGCATGAGGTAATAGCTTCCACTTTCAAGTGTGTGATTCTGCTTTTCATTGAAGATGTATGTGTCACCTACCTAGATATTAAAAAAATAAGGAAAGTGAACTTGCAAAATTCCACTGTAGGTATCAAAGAAAGAAGACACAGTATGTTGCTAGGATTGGTTTTTTATGGTGATGTCTTTCAGCATTGTGTTTCCTGCTTGAGATACTAATGCTACAGCATCTATGGGTCTTCTGGAAGCTGGCCGTTGGCTCCGTGCCACGTTCCAAGGTGTAGGTCCGTGCAGATGAAGGCAGCATAAGGGCACAGAACCCATGAGGGGATCCCAAACCTGACTGGTGCTCTGCGGGGCAGGAGGCTGTTCACATTGCCACGCTGTCACTGGGCTCACACCGTGGCTGAGGTTCCAGCATGCTGACTGAATCGCTGTTCAGGGCCAAGTGCTGCTGTCATTTAAGAGATTGTTACTTGTGGAATTGAAATTGATTCATCCTAGTAATGCAAAATGAAAGTATGGGTCTGTGTTCAGAACTACGTCTGTCTTTAATTACTGAGAAAATCTATGTGATAATTTCTGATTTAGTTGTAGAAGTACTGAAGGGGTTATCACGCTCCCACAGGACTGAACTGGAGGGTTAATTAACACAAAAACTGCCTGAAAGAGTGTTCCCAGGTAATGAAATAAAAGCTCCAACAAATGCAGGCATAGTTCAGCATAGAAAAGGCCCCACCAACCAACGTGTTGTTCCTGCAAGGAATTTCTTTTCTGGCAGAGATGTCACTGCCAGGCACAGTTTAAATATGTGTTGGGCATCCCAAAGGTAAGCCTTGTTTTAGCAGGAAACTACAGCTTGTAACAGGAGCTGCTTTGTGGAACTGATCCCAGAAACTTGTAAAGTATTGCCTTCTATCTTGGTGCATGCAAAAAGATATTTTTGCTGCGGTGCTTTTAAGGAAAAACTGAAAACTTAAATCCCACTTTACTGCAGTGTTAAAAGATTAATTTTATCCACAGACTGTGTCAAAAACAAAAATTATAAAGATTTTCCCGTGGACTGGTGAAAGAGACCTATAACATTTTTTTTATTTTCAGATGAGGAGACTACATGAGATGAAAGTCACTTTTTGTAAACTTTGCCTGCAGCCCAGTGGCTGGCAAAGTGGAGCAGCTCCAAAGGAAGGATTAAGTGCTCTCGCCTGCCTTATTACCCCCTGGCAATTATGTGGGTTGTTTTGGCTGCTCTTCAGAGAGCTGGGAAATACAGAATTCTGTTAAGTAGAAGAGAGCTAAACTGTTTCTCTCATCTCAGATGAATGCTATTTAGCCTTTATGTAAAGAAAAAAAAAGAGAGAAAAAAAAAAGGCGCTTCACAGCTTCACTTCTGTGGAACTCATTGCAAGGTTGGTTTCCAAAGTATGTGGGATTTTGCTAGGCTTCTTATTCTTTTTTGTTTTTTTTTCCAGTTAAAAATCAGCTTTGGATCTGACTAAGATTTAAAATTTTGAAAATACGTTTACAGCTGGAGATTGTGCAGTCTTTGCTGCTGGTCAGGAAAATGTTTGACCTGAGCCTGGTGTCACACACTGGGAGATCTTTTCAAGTTACCAAACGAAATTCAAAGTTACTCTCTGCTTTTCCAGCTTTTATTTTATAAATAAGTGCAACCTGTCGGGCAATAGCCAGCGCATGTTAAGAAGTGAAAGGTTGGTTGAAATGCATCTTTTTGCTGTTTGTACTTTGGAAAAGTGTGCTCCACCAAGGTGAGATAACAGTATCATAAATTGGAATGGCACCTTAACATCTCCCTCCAAGTGATTAATAATTACCGTGACTCAAGGGAAAACCAGGATAAGATGCAAGAATTCTGCTGAAAATGCATTTTTATAGTTACTCTCAGAAGACTGTAGGCAGATATTTTGTCAAAAATATTTTTTCATACGTAGTGTCTGTAAACTAATGATTTATGTATACACATGGAGGAGAAGAACAGGTCACCTCCTACAAACATAATTAAAAAAGCGTAGGTAATATCATCTGGTGCACAACTGTTGGCACATTTTTCTTATATCATGTGGCAAGGTAGCAACGCAGTGAACTTTTCCGCTATTTTTTGTTACCTAAGGGTTGAACCAAGAGCCATGTGGTCGTTGGGCTGTGCTTTGCTATCCTGCAGCACCTTCGTTGTGTTTCAGAGTGGCTTTTTACAAGTGCACGTATAGAAATGCACAGAGGGGGTGAAAGGCCTCTGTTGTATTGCTAGGGAGGCCTCTGGCAATGGTAACAGTTATGGAAAGGTTTTTGGGGAGTTAGCTAAAGGTGCAGAAACCTGAACAATACGTCAGGAGCTGTTTATGAAAACAAAAAATTCTTGGAGGGGTGAGGTTCCCTCTAGGTTGGGGCTTGGTTACTTAGCAAGAACCTGTGGCTGTTAAACATGTTGTGTTGGTTGCTGTGGCCTGGTGCGTGCCAGGAGTAGGTGTGCTTGGCTGCAGCTGCTGAGATGCCCTGCAGTAAGGCAGTTCCGAGTCAGTGCGGAGCTGTGTGGGTAGCAGTAATTACCTTTGTTAACGTAACATGGTGCAATTCTGCCCATCTGGGCAGGGTGAGGGATGGAACATAACATCTGTGTCGATGTGTATTTCCCATGAACAGCTGAGGAAATAGCTTAACTCCCGTACCAAGTTCAATACTGTGGTAATCCAGCGCAGGATTTCTGTATCTGTGTATTCAGAATACATCCACGAGCGAGCTTGGATCGCTTTTCCCACTGATCAGGGTAAAACTGGCACACCGTAGGCCTGTCTGCAGTCTGTCTCTCTTTAGCCCCTGCTTCTTTTGTTAGTTTGTGCTACCACGGAGTTTTATTTCAGTTGAAACTGATGCACAACAAGGAGAGAAACTGTCTTTGGTCCTGTATGCACAGCTGTAATCTGGAGTTCTCAATGCACCCTATGGGTTATTGAGTTATGGGATTTCGGTTTTTTATGAGGGATGAAGGGATTTGAAATACAGTAGTGTGATACAGATCTGTACATTAAGGATAAATTCAGAATAGATCGACACTGGGTGTTCCTTGTGTTAAAGGACATCATTCTAGACTATTGGTTCGAGGGAGACTTTTTCCCACAGTACAGGTATCACTCATTTGCACATCGTATTTGTGCACCTCGTTTGTTTTGCCTGGACCTTCTGGTACAGTGAGAACCATCCTCCACTGCCTGTCAGTGATGGCCAGCAGAGCTAATGACATTCCAAAGGCACTTGTTTAGGAGCTGAGCGTATCTTAGGGTAAGGTGCCATTCTCTAACTGGAAATCCCAGGCGATCCCTTGTCTTTCTCAGCAGGCTCCCGGAATGAACGTGAAATCTGAGGCCTTTGGCAAGGCAGCAGAATGCCAACAAGCCGTGTGGGCAGGGCTCGTGGTGCCCATGGCTGATCTTTAATTTTCTGCACTAGCCCTACATTAGAAAAGGCCCTGTGGTTTGTTGCTCAGAGGGGTTTTCTTAACTATCAGGTAGGAAATCAGAGAGCTTGTATTTACCCAACTTACAGTGTGCTGGAAATATACCAAGCTGACAAGTAATGACAAGCAGATGTATTCGGTAGGCCATTGAAAATTGTCTTTACTATTTTGGTCCGGCTAATCAGCTGGTGTCTACATCAGAAACCATAAGCGATGGGGCTGTGGTCTACTGCCCTGCTTATTTTCTTGGTTTGAGGGGAATGTTTCCCAGGGAGCTGTATATGACTCCCACAGCTATTCTGTCTTTTTAAAGTAATTTCAATGGAAAACATTGTGTTGCTAACTCGTACTTCAGGAAAAGTATTTTGATGGGTTTCATTAAAAAAACGTTTTATGCCAATACGTTTGCATGCTATGTAATATGAGAAAGTGAAGGACTTATCCTGATGAATGCGCTAGCAAAATTCTCGATGACACATTTCAGTGGAAGCGTAACCAAAGTGGTGTTGAACTAGACAGAGTGTAAGGACCAGAAGGGAGAGAAAATGGCAGCAGAAACTGGCTGTTCTCATCTGGTCTCTGTAGGAGATTTCCCCCAAGGATGGGGATGCAATGCACATCCATAGAATGAACAGTGTGTGGGGACCCCCACTGCTGCTCAGAACTAGTCTGTTGCAAGTGCTGAAAGAAATCAGAGATTGTGTTGCTTCAGTAGTGGATTTCAGTGGAAATCAGAGCCATGCAGTAATGAATAATGCTGTGAGATTTCAAACAGGCCTCTGGGAACGCTGGGAAAGCAGCTCCGTGCTTATTGCTTTCTGCAGTGCTTGTAATTCCCCTGGGCTGTGATGAAAAGCGATAGCATGGTTCCCCAGCCTTCCTCTGTTCTGCAGTGTGATCAGCACGCACCTGGCATTTCCATATTTGTGCACGGCCATCGCTTGAGCTGCTTGTCTGCTTCTGCGGGCAGTGCTGTCGAGAAACGGCCCTCGGCACGTAAATAGTCTGAATGCAAACGAGTGCAGCCGTGGTCCTTCACGAGCTGCCAGGACCTGTGCAGGCTGCTGTGTTAGCACCCTGGTTCGTTCGCCATCCTATCCCCCCTTATTTCCATGCACCTAACTCTTACACACTTGAAAATACCTCACTTTAGCCAACGGCTTCTGGTCTGGGCTTTCTCTTTTAATTACATTTGAACCTGTTAATCAGGTGATGTGTGCCATTCTGCGAAATAACGATGGACAGGACTTACAGCGTGGTGGTGGTTGTTGCCTTAACCACACCAAAATGTCAGTCAGGGCTTGTGTTACAACACTGCTTGCGGTTTTTTGCTAAACACAGATTGACACAAATCTCATTTTTTTAAGCTCAGTGCCTTCTAATCAAAATGGGAGGTTTTATGGTTTTTATAAAAGGAAGGCAGCGAGGAGTAAACTTCAAGGTCTAATTTAAAATACCAATTTTTATACTCCAAATTAGAACTAAGGACTCTGTGTGTTTCCCAAATTGAGATTTTGTTGTTGTTAGAATAGGTGTTTCTCCCACATTTGTCTGTATAAAATACTGTTGCTTTTTCCTGTACTACCTATGTGCTGATAAACACCTGTTCTGTGTGTAAATCACTCATTTAATAATTAAACACATGATGGAAATTCATACGGCCATGAAGTAGATAGTTATCGAATGCATATTTTTAAGGGAGTCATACAGTTCTTTTAATATCTTCCTAGAGAATTATCTTGGATTCATGGGAAAATGAACGTTTTCATTGTTAAGGAACGGTTTTGAATTTTTAGGAGCAGCTCTGAGTGCGTAAAAGCCACTTGAAGCATAACCCTGAGATGGGATCTTTGGTTCAGGAGTGCAGCTATTACTTTTTGGATGATGCCAGATGAAGCAATAACGTTCATTGAACTTGCTCAGGAGCCAGCAGACAAGGTGGGTCTCAGTTGCCCTAGGCAATGCAGTCATCCAGCTTGGGAGCCTGGTCGGGCCGTGCTGTGGCTGCCTGCCAGTCCGTGATCCCTGGGAGCCAGGGCGCAGCGAGTCCTGCCTCGCTGCAGGGCAGCCGTGTGCCTTAGATGAACTGGGAGGGTTTGGTCCATGTGCCCAGAAGTTCAGTTAAGTCATTTTAAAGCCTTGTATTTCTGAGATATGGAAGCACTTAAAATAGTCATTGTAAAGCTTGTATGGAATGAGTGACCTTATTCTGGAGCAGTATTTCTTCAGTACGCATTTTTGTTAGTGACTCATTGCTGAATCAGATTCCCTAGGAGCAGAAATCAGTCAGAGCAGGTCCCAGCTGACAAGCACTGCAGTAATCCCATGCTGATCTTTTGGGAGCACAGGACACAGTACCATAAATCAGGTATCCATTTAGCACTAAGCAATCAAGTTTTTAAATTGATTTCTCTCTTTCCATCAGAAAGGCTGGGTTGTCGACTAATGGCAGAGCTGTACTAAGGTGGTATCTTCACGACATCCAAGAATAAGATTTTCTATCTCTATTTGGTAATGGTGAATGTTAGGAAGTGTCTTCACAGTACAAAGTAGCTACCTCATTTAAGTGTGTTTGTTGGTCCTATTTCACCTGGAGCATCAAGACACTGCTTTGGGACCGTGTCTGTGTGAACTGATGTGCCACAGGTGTACGCAGAACAGCACGATGGGTCTCAGTCCCTTTTGCCTACTGGTCTTTGAGTAAGAGGGATGCTGTTGCTGAGTCTAAGACAATCATGGAAATAAGTGGAAGCAGTACTTTGGAAACAGTGCTGGAATGCTAGAGCAGGAAGGGCTGTCCTGTGCTGGAGAATAAGTGCCAAGGATTTTTCGTTGGCCTAGAGGACAATGAGGACAATACAGTCAGAACCACGTGGCTAAACTTCCTCCCAGAATGAGATAAACCTCTCTGTGCTGTGTTTGAGAGTGGAACTTGGCCTGTGGTGTCCTCCAGGGTATTTCTCCTTCGCCTGGTAGAGTGCCAGAGGCCCAAACCACCATACCGAGTGCACTGTTCACCAAGGGTCCTGGGGCTGGGTCGTGTCATGGGCCTTGCAACATCTCCACCAAGGTGCTGCCATCGGACGTCCTGCGCCTTGCAGTGTCCCCGCTGAGGTGTGGCTGTTGTGGCTGGGATGGGCTGTGTTTCCCCCAGGGCACGTTCTTCTCCATTTTGGTGAAGCGACATCGCTCGTCCTTGGATATCACTGAGCTGTGCTACCTGTCTTGCCCCAGCTACCAAGGGGCTACAGGAGGCCTCAGTTTCCAACAGCATCGTTACTTCCGTGTGACAGCACCGAAAACATTTACTTGTCTTGAGAGGTTTTATAAATTAATTGAAACTTTTCAAAATAATTTCTTTTGCACTGTATGTTTTCTTGCGGGTGATTGTAATTATTTTATAAAATCTGTATTACCAGTGTAATCTGTGAGGATTACCCACGTCTGTCATGCTGTCACATAGAAGAGTAGGTCAGCCACTTCATCTTCATCGTGGCCTTCCATCCGTCTGCCTGATTTGCAATGTATGGCTTCCATGCATACTCGGCTACATTGCTGGCTTCTGTAAAGTGCAGCTGCTGTAGGGCCTTTGAGAAGCTGTAAGCATGTTGGTGTCTGGACTATTCAGGGTTTTTGTCCTTCATCATGGAATGCACAGACGAGTTTTGAGGGACAGTCTTCTGATCCCTGAAATGCTAATCGTATTAGAACACTTCCTTTAACCAGTAGCTCCAAATGTGGAATGATATTGCTTTCATTTTTTTTTTTTATCTTAAAATGCCAGTTTTGCCATGTAGGAAAAAGGAAGTGATTCAGGCAGTGTGAGCATATTTAGACTATTCGAGAATGACTCACCAGTGCAGTGCACAAGAAGCCGTTTTTCATGCTTGTCATGGAAATATTAAGATTGCATTAGTAGAAGCACCATTTATTTAATTTTTTTTTTTATGGAGTAAACTATATCAACTCTAACAAGCCATATCAGTGACGTTTGTATTCTGCAGTCTTCAGTTCTGAGCTTGAATTTCTGTGAACTGTTTTGAATTACTGTTGATCATCCAGGTCTGTAATTGCACTAGGAATGGTCTGTAATTCTTCAGGATGACATATTGAAAGTTTATGAGTAGATTGCCCTGTGGTTGGGTATGGTTTAGGACAGTGTATGTTAATAATACTGCAAATTACAGGTCAGAGGGAGCTCTCTCATTTCCAGTAATGTGCAACTCCCAGGACACGTATGTTTAAGCAGTTAGAAATAACTGTGCATGGAATTGTAAGGCTGTTGGAGGCCAGAATTAACGCAGAGAGAGAAACACATCCTTCAGCTATGACATGTGCATACCCATGAAAAGTCAATAATTTGAATGAATATTAAAATTACTTATGTTTGAGACTATTTTAATGAAGCTTAGTATTTATTGCATGGATTAATTTTGAACAAAAAAATGGCAAGGAGTGACCACAATGCCTACAAATGAATTTCGATGGGCTGTCTATGTTTAGTAGAGGTTCTCATTCTCAGACACGGTTATAGATTTTCCTCTATACAGCAGAGCAGGTGGTGTTGAGGAACAAGGCAGTTCCCTTACAGATGATGGGTTTATCAGTGTCTCGTTGTATCACTTGGATATAAGGACGCAATTTCTTGAAATGCTTTAAAGGTATTTTCTTGGCCAGTGGGAGCTATGGTTGTCCTCCCTGCCGCTGCTGAGTGACATCTCTGCTCGTGTCCCCGAGCAGAGGGCCTCGACAAAAAGGTGAATGCTGTGGTTTCAAGAGGTTTCAAGCTCTGGGCTTTCTGTCTAGTTCTTTGTTTTTCTGCTTGTTCATTTGCTTGGTTGCTGGGGCCTTGCTGTAAAAGATAGAGGAGACATTAAATGCGTAAATGTTAGAAGTGGATTTGACTGAAGGCTTTTGGTTCTTACTGAAGTGTTTTTTCCTTTTAAAGATGACATTGCAGTTCTCACCAAGTTCAAGCTGTCGCGGTCAGAAGGTATTGTACTAACCAGCATTACACCTTCCTCCCTGTAGTGTGTCCTGTGTTGTTGTTTCTCTCTCTTTTTATTTATTTTATTTTTTTAAAACCTTTTTAAATTCCAAGAGCCACTTGGAAATCAGACTTCAGTCTATCTGAACCATTCATGTCGTATAAAGGCCAGGTTTTTTGCAGTGTGGTTTACGAGTCAGTTTTTCTTTATCCTCTTGGTTAAGAACTAACCAGGGATCTCTATTCATGGTGCTTGTTGCACTTCTGGGTTGCAGCCTCTGTACACCTAGATGACGTGGACATGCATCTGTTTGTACGGCTGTTTAGGAGCCTGCCTGTGTCCTTTTCAAGGAGTGAACATTTAAGGATGTTGTACTTCTCAGCTAACTTAAGTTCTCTGTTCTCTTTCTGCCTTCTCATGTGCTGCACCAGCATTAATTCCGTTTTATTCCCCTGGATGGGAGATACCAAGAGGATTTCGTCTCACTGTTTCCATAAGTTATTAGCTGTGCTACTGGAAGAGCACTTAAAAATAAAACTTTTAATCATGCTTGTGTTTCTGGGGTTAAATTTTTTACAGAAATCTAATCCAGAAAATACAGAAAAAATGTAGGCTCGAGTTGGTTCAAGTGCTGGCAGCAGCACAGGCTGCAGCAGTCACCCCGCTTCCCAGCACCATGGGCACAGCAGGCACTGGTGATGCTCCCTTTCTCCTCAGCTGTCCTGGGCAGCTGCCAGGTTTGCATGTGCTTAGAGCCAGTCCTGTATCAAGGTCGAGCCTGTCTTCAGGAATATTTTTGCCAAAACGGTTTCTCAAGTAAGTTCTTCTGAATATTTTGATGGCTGCTGTTCTTATTGTGGTATTCTCCCATTTTGTGCCATATGTTTCTCTTGTGTTCAATGTTTGTGCTGTTTGGGAGATGACCTGAGTTCAGCTCTGTGCTAAGCTTTTGCTTTAAACGTTTTCTGGTTTTGGTGTTCTGTCTTAGAGTGTAGCGTTTATGATGTGTTTGGGTAGGAAAAAGGAGCCTAAATTAGTTACTTCCACACTTAACTTTTTAGAAATATCTTAACACTGGTCTCAATAATATCAACATATGCAAACACCTTACTGTAAGTGCATACATAAAACTTATTTTCAAATTGAGATCTGCAGATACAGATTCTGCAGGCATGTTTTGCATTGCTGACTTCTATGCAACAATTCCATTCCTTATACAGAAGGTGGCTTGGGATGCTGTGTGTGCCATTGGGTACCGCTGCCCAGGTTCTTGTCACATCAAATGTAAAGTTAAAACTGGCAAAGACCATTATTTGTAAGCAAGCTTAGATACAGCTTGAGAGCATTTTCTGTATTTTTTTCTTCATATATGTAGTTTAGTAGAGAATTTTGAGGAAATGATTTTTATCCTGCATAGGAATTATTTGCAGGCTCTGAAAAAAAGGAAAAAGTAGGTTTCTGCTATTGGCAGGAGTAAACTAACTGTGGATATCCTGTCCTGTCTGAGCTACACCCACTGGTGCTTCCTTGCTGTTTGACAGAGAGGAACGTGATAAATCCTCTGCTGGAACAAAGGGGCACCTTCATGAGGTTTCTGCTCTGGGTTGCAATGAGCTATGTACAAAACCACTTATCCTTTTCCATTGGGGGTGGAGTTCTCCAGATGCCTGATCTAGGTCTGTCTGATCAGCAGAGACAAGGCTGTTTACAAAATCTTGTTAGAGCAGGAGCCCAGCTTATGGGCCCTGGATTGCTCTCCAGTAGGCTCAGAGGCACGGGCGCAGACAACCTCAGTATGATTTAAGTGTCTAAAGGTGTTCAGTGTAATTTCCGCCATCACATCAATATTTAAGTAGTAGTCTCCTTGGCAGGCTGACTGTATTTGTGGGCCAGTCAACTTAAGTTGGTGTTATCCTGTCTCCATTATGTGGGCATCTGCGATCAGGAGGTTATACGCCATTAATCCCCTAGCAACAAAAACCCATTTGAATAACCAACAAACAACAGCAGAGAGAACTGGACTTTGATAAACGAGGCAGCGAAGTGCCAGGTGTTGGGCTGTCATTAGACAGCAACCTATAGGATGTCTGAGGCAAGAAGTAATTTTATCTTCTCAAATACATGATGCTGATGGTGATTTTTTTTTCTTGTCACCGTTAGCAGTATTTGTGTGACTGCAAGGTTGCAGCCACTACAGGCTGAATGTGTGGTCTCATGGTGTTTCTTCCGTTCAAAGAATCATTCTTGAAGGTTTAATGTAGCTGAATGGTTTTTTTTCTAGCTGTTGCTTTTGCTTGTCCATGGTTCCATGCCTTCAGGTTCCACTTCACTTTCAAACACAAGGATATTTTAAAAGACATGTACTTATATGGATCTTTCTTTCAATGTTCTTTAGGAGAAGAAGGCAATGGACCTTTATGTGAAACCGTTTCAACTGCAGGATCGGAGGTCCCAAGCAGCTCTGAGGTAAGGTACAGGCAGCATTAACACACTGCTGGTAGAATGAGAGAGGAACAGTGCTGGCAAAGATAAAATTCATTTTTAAAAATAGCACTACTCTTAGATTCTCATAAGTACATTTTTATCCATGTAAATGTTTTTTCTTCCTCTAGTGTTCTGAAGGAGCAAGCCCATGAAAGTAATGCTGCTACTCACTGAGAGACTTAGCAACACGGTAGCACTAACATTAGTGGAAAACAGTTTGGGGCTTTACACTATCGGCCTTGAAAGAAGAATCACATGATCACTTGGTGTTTTGGTAATTGGGAAAGCATAATGCTCCTCCACAAACCCAGTGCTTTGTTTTATGCTGTGTGTTATGCTCCTGGAAATCAAAGCACTCTTCCATTCCTGTGCTATAGGTATTTTTAGCAGTGCAGCTGTTTATAAGGAAGCCAAATGAAGGCATGAGTTATAACAAAACCTCTCCCATGCAAGATGTGCAATCCAAAATGTGTCATCAGTTACTAAGCTTTCGCAGTACCTCGTTGCTTAATACATACAGCACACAATATCTGAAATAAACAGAGGTGTATGGATAGTCTTCAGTTAAGAAGCAAATTTAAAAAGATTAATTGAAGTATATTTTCTTGAAATTGATCTTTTCATTTCTATTGTCTAATTTCTTGTACGTTTAGAGGCAGATAGGAAGCGTTTTAGATAAGAATAGCAGTAGCTACTCTGTCAAAGCACAGTCTTAGTTGGCAGTGAGCACTCATCAGAAATGATATCATGGAATTGAGTGTTGGCCAGATGTAGTTCTGCTGAATTTTGAAAGTGCAAAACATTTCTTCATCTACCATTAAGAGGTAAATTTAGAGCTGGTCCTGTGAAGACAGGACTCCAAGTCCTCCTTAGATTACGCAGACCTTTGTCTTGCTAGCCCATGCACCGTATCATCCAAATGTTTTTTACAGATCTACCAAGTTCCATCTTAGACTGTTAGTGTGTTCAGTCTGCTACCTCTTCATCCATTGTGTGAGTCCTGGAGAAATCTTTTTCTCCAGGAGAAATTTCCTTCAACAGACACAGCAAATACTTCACTGAACCCAGGCAGACGTGATCTCAAATCGCAGTGTATGAATCACTGCACCGTGATAGGCAGCAGGGCGTGAAGCTCTCTCTGAGTTGTTTGAGTGCCTGCGTTTAGATGGAGATGATCTATTTCACCAAGACCTGAAAGAATTCAATTCATGACTTAGGATGTGGGAAAAGGCAGGAGACGTGGGAGAGAGGATGCGAGACGTGTTTGATGTGTAGGAACATGGAATTTGAACCCTTTCTTCATGCGTTCAAATGTTACAGAAAGGGATGCTTTGATCTTCAGAATTTTCTTGTCTCGGTGGCAGTATCTGGTTGTCCTCTCGGAATTTCTCCTTGGTAAATTCATGCTTTATTTTCTTTATTTTTCTACTTATTCATGTTTCTTACATAATTATTTTTCTTAATTTCTTAAATATCACAAAGAACTGTCATAGTGGCATGTCAGTAGTTGGCTCGATTACTTCCCCCCCCAGGAGGAGACAGCGTATTTATTTGGCTTTAGGCAGTTGTTTCTTTCAGGTCACCTGGTCATCTGATGCTTGTTACGTTTAAATTAAGCTTCTCTGTGCTTGACATCATCCTACCCCATATCCCTTAATGCAATCTCATTCAAAAGATTTTTGCCTTCTGTGCATTAACTTGGCATAAAGTTACACAGCTGTTCTTAATCTTCTTGCCCAGAAGATCATCTTCTTTCTGATGATTAGCATTCTATATATATCCAGGCGAAGTCTGTCCTTAAAGTGTTCCAATGGATTGTTTGCAACAGTAGCATAGCTTTGATTTTTATTTTATTTTTTTTCATATAATGCTAATCCTTTACCTTGATATGTCATCACAGCTTTGGTTTTCTTCTCTACAAACGGGAAGAATTTCCTTTCCCTCAGTTCTTTGCTAGCCTTCCTCTGTTGTTCTTAATGCATTCCCATAGCAATTGAGTAGGGTCATCAGTCCTGGCATGTGAGAAAACCCGTTGTTGTTCCTCTTCCTGCAAAGAACTCTTTGGGCTCAGGTCAGTGCTCTCTGTTGCTGTTTTGGCAGATAGCACATTTTTCCATTTCATAAATGCACTACCATGATAGACGGGTAAATGTCCTGTTAGTTAACCACGTACTTAAATTTATGTTCCTGCAACTTAGATGTATTAACACTTGAAGTCTTGAAACCTTTGAACTCCAGTGATTTTTAAAACAGAAGTGGAATTCCTAAAAAGACTAATGGAAAAGAGTTACCTGAATTTACAGGCAGGTCACAATTCAAGTATGCTTGTACTGTCTTTCCTTTTACATAGCTTAGGGTAAAAGAATACTTCTGCTCTGGAAGGAAAAGCTAAGATCTTATTGCTGACTTCGCAGCAGAGGGTGGAGGGGAAGATACCTAGATTCACATATGGAAAATTGAAAGCATTATCCATAATGTAGTGACATATTTTTGTCTTCAGCAATGTGTACAGTCAAGTCATGGAATGATGGAAGTAAGATTTTAAAAAAAAAAAAAAAAAAGGTGAAAAGCAATCTGCAGTGAAGCCTGCTAACATATATACGGAAGTCAGGTGAAGTCCAGGACTCGAAAAGCAATTGCATCTGCAGTCAGAAATGCTTTAGGTCCTTCCTCGTGATTTTGCATTTCTGCTCTAAGCTGCTGCTGCTTCCATTTTATCTCTTTTTTCCTTCTGATCTGCTTCTTCTTGAGTCTCCTTATTTTTTTATTTTTACTTCACTCAGTCTCTCACAAGGCCAGAAGAAACAGGGGCACTTAGAGTTCAACAGACTTTGATATCAGAATCTTTACAGCATGAATCATTTCTAGATGCTTTGTCATGCAGAGAGGCAAGGATTCTTTTCAGCAAACAGAGTGGAAAGGGAAAAAAAGGGACGTAATCGGGATATTTCCAAATAGATGCTGCAAAGGGGACTGTTTCCTATTATGTTACTGGAAATCAGTAATTCACAGACAGCCGCTCCTGTTAGAGGTAGACAGCTGTCCTAATTCAGTCTCGAAGTAGAATCTACTCAATTAGCCTTTATAGATTTCCTGTTCCAAGAAATGCATAAATGCCTCTAAAAGTCCTTTCAGGCAAATGGGAAAATGAATGAATTAAAACTTAAGAATCTGTTTTTCCTCCATGCTTTATGTTTGTGCAAAGAGAGAAGAAAAAATATACAGTGAGACCGTTCTGTTTGATAGCATATTTTGTGGGAGATAGAACCACAAACTAGTTTGTAGCTTATTGACATCTGTAAGAGGCATCTTCTGAGGACTATCTGTCTGCTATTCCATCTAGAAAGTGTGAAGTCACAATTTTTTGTGTGTACATGTGGACTGTGCGTTCCTCACCCTCATTTCTGCTACTCTGTGCAGAAAGCTTCAGATCTGTGCCCCATTCTGTGAGCTGTGAGAAGGCAGGAATTCTTTCTGCACAGCTATATATTCAATTTCCACCTTTTCGGTTAATTTCACACCAACAAAATGTTCACTAAACATTCTGTTAATCAGGGTTTTCCATATTCTAACTTGATCGTGAGAAGGTCTGAGAACAAGCAACTTTGATTTCAGCCAGGTTGTTAGCAGAAGTAAATTGGCATGGCTCCATGAAATGTATTAAAGCAATGTATTTTACCAAGGTTAGGGGTATGACACATACATGTATTTTTTTAAAGCAACAGGTGCTACTTCACTAATCTATTCCAAAGGATTTGATTTTTTTTTCTGAAAAAATACCATCATAATATACATTAGTTTAATGCTTGTTCATTTTTCAAGTAGAGAAAAAAATGAAATACTGTTGTCAATAATAGTCAAAACAGACCACATCACCTTGAAAAACCAAATGGACATAGGAAAAGGCTTCTTTCAAGTGTAAGTGCAAAACATAGCTGGAGGAATGCTTGAGAGAGAGAGAATGAGTTGGACTTGAGAGGGTCGATTAGCAAGTATGAAGGACCAGCTGAACGTTGCTATGACCGGTGTCGAAGTGTTTTATTTTTGGCTTTCATCTTAACAAAATTGGGTTGAGTGTTTCTGAAAGCACTGCTTAGTTCTTGTTCTGGGGATTATGCGTTATCAAAATGGAAGCCCCACTGTACGGTCCATAGACTTTAGCATGTAGCGGAAAAGTGGTCTCTACAAGAGCTTGAATGTGCAAGAGAAGGTATGTTGACTGTCAGCAATTCTGAAAAATTTAACTGCCATGACTTCAGTTAATGAATTTCAGACAGTTGTGCTGAGAGCGAGATAGGTTCCCTAGACTAACAGGAAGGCAGTTCACAAAATGTGTAGGAGTATACTAAGGTCTAGACTCTGCCAGCTGTATGTTTTCGTTTCACAGTGTGCTCTTTCACTAAATGTATTCAAGTTTTGTCTTAGAGTAAAGCCATGTGAGCAGCTCTTTGAGGGTGGCTAAGACCCATGTCGACATCTGGTCATGGCCAAGATGGGAAGCTGTAAGTGGAGGCAGTACAGGAAGGAGAGGTGGAAGATGAGCTGAAGGATGGCTGTTGGCTTGCACAAGGGCAGGTCAGGAGCCTCAGGAGAGCACTGAAAGGCAAGGCTACACTTCCACTGATTTCATTTGTACAGTACTTGACATGGCAGATATTTTCAGAACATAACTGGAGAAAACTTTCCACTTAAGTGTCTCCGTTGTCATTGCTCCACAAATCGTAGAATCATGAAGGTTGGAAAAAACAGCTAAGATCATCAGGTCCAACCATCAACCCATCACCACCATGCCCGCTAAAGACTTGTGCTCCAGACCCTTCACGGCTCCCTTGTCCTTCTTTGGACACTTTCCAACACTCAACGTCTTTCTTGTAGTGAGCAGTCCAGAACTGCAACACTCGAGATGTGGCCTCACCAGAGCTGGGTACAGACAATCACGCCCCGCTCCTGCTGGCTGCACTATTGCTGATAGAAGCCAGGATGCTGGTGGCCTTCTTGGCCACCTGGACATACTGCTGGCTCATGTTCAGCTGGGTTTTTCCGGTAATATCAGGAACATGAAGGTTAGGTGAGTTCAGACTATCTTAGGGTAAGAGCACAGTGGGGCCATTGTATTGGCACCGCTTCTCATGTGGATGGATTTCTTGGCACAAAAAGATTGATCTTTCTCTATTTGGCTGAGTTCTGAAAAGGGTACTTTTGTTAGATGAGCAAATTTGCAGAGATGGCATCATTAACAAAGATTGCAAAGATGCATATTTGCATTTCTTGCGATGTGAACAGGAGCAAAAACTGTTTGTTTCACAAAATTACGTGAATGAATCTATATGGTTCCTCGTAAGCAAAATTTTAGTTGAAAAAAAAAAAAAAAAAAAAAGAGTCATTTAACTGGTAATTTCAAAAATCATAGAGAGTACACTTTATGAAAATTGGTTTTTAGGAAATGCAATTGTTGAAACAACACAGCCCAAACCCAATAAATGATGATACAATAATGAAATGGAGTTTGTATTCTGTTTCTGCTGAAAGCTGGTCTCCTTTCCTAGAGAACTGTCATATTTCACAGCACAGTCCCACTATTCCTTCACACCACTTGGACCTACCTGTTGTGATTTTTTTCAGAAGCAAATCAAAAGAACAGTGTGAGATGTTACTGACTAACAGAATTAGATATTACAAGCCATTACTCTTTTCAGGAGTGAAGCCTGATCTCAAAGATGCCCTGCTCAAGAAATCATACAGCCATGGGCCGGGAGCATGGATATAGTTCATGGCCACGTCCTTGTAGGAGAACCATGCTTTGCAGCATTCTCTGGGGAGCTGGCATTACTGTCACCTCACCTGGCCATGGAGCCTGCCCAGGGGACTTTCCAGCAGCCTGCCATGTGCCAGGAAATACCCAGCACCATGGTCGTATGCCCTAGGATCTGGGGGGCCTCACCTGGCCGTGTACCACGACTGGAAGCTGGAAATCCTTGCAAGTCTCATTAGAAATAACCAGTACAGTCACTGATTCCAACTTACCCAGTCTAGAAAATGAGATTTGTGACTTGTCTCTGTGTATTTGCTTTTGTTACGTGCACGTGGTATTATTTCCATTTGTGTTGACAAAACAAGTAGACATAACAAGTAGACATCCCATTTGTTTTGAATGCATTCTATGCCATGTACATTTTCTCTTTGATTTAATATCAAAATAAGAAAACATATTGTTAGAAGTTGTTCTTCATCAGCTTATGAACTGCAATCCATGCTGAACTGTTTACAGGCTTGAATTTTTATAATGGAAATGCTGAGGAATACTGTACAGCTTTTAATGAAATTATTCTTCTTGGTATTTAAATATCAGTATGGGCCACATAGAAGTCGTTGGCTGTGGACTAGGGACACAGTTATCTACCTGAGGAGGTAGAGTTTTGCTTAAACTTTGAATATCTGGACCAAAAATCCAACTATCTCTCGGAATGTTTTTTTAGCAACTGAAACCAGAAGCTACACTGTTCCTCCTGAAATAGTCTTTTCTTTTAAAGCATCCTTTGCATCATCGCTAACAACATTGTTTCTCCCGTGATGCCCCTGGCAGGGTCTAAACAGCACTGAGACTACTTTACTCATCCCTGATCATCAAGTGGTAAGCAGTAAGCAACATTCATGCTTCCTTGCATGAATTTGTGTGGCGTCTTCTGTTACCATATGCCAAGAAGTTCCTCATGAAAAAATTTTCCAGTTTCAAGGAGGCTGTCCTTCGAAAAATAATTGCTTTCCTAGCGTATAAAAATGAATGTGGCTTTTGAGTCGATTGGCCTCGTGACCACATAGTGTGATGGCTTAATTGGTGAATTCAAGGTAATTGAAAGGGTTTCGAATGGTGAAAAATAAATTTGAAAAGTTAATCATTGGTGGAGAAAACTGGAAAGTTTGCTTTTTTATTCTTTTGGGTTGAGGGGGTATAGGGCATTCTGACTGCGGTGTGATTAACAAACGTGAGATCCCTTTTATCATAATGTGCAGGGCTCTGAGTCAGCATGGTACTTGAACATGCTTTAATTACTACACATTGGTAGTAATTACCAAATATGTTTGAAAACAATCTCCATTATTTTATGGAGGAAAAAAAAACCTAAAAAATTGTTGAACATAACTGGAGAAGTACATGCTGAGGTGTATCCAGATTGCTTGCTTACATTGGGCGCTGGTGTCTTACATTAACGTGTGCTCTGTTAGCATCTCTTTTAGTTTTCTTTGTTCTGTTCTTGTTTAATGGTTTCTTTTATCCAGAGAGTTTTTTTCCCTGCACATTCAAATTTTAGTGTAAACATTTTGGGTGTCTTAAACTGCTTTGAAATGCATGTTTTCAAGCTTTCCTGTCATTTGGAATTGAAAATGCAAGCCTCCTAAAGGTGCAAAAGGAACTCCCAGGAGTATGTGGAGCTGTTGTTTCTTTTGATGGCAAAGGTTATGATTTCCGATGCAACTTTGTAGCTTGCATGAAACATAACTGGAAATGGGGATGAAGAGTGTTGTTAATGCACTCCTTGGAGGGGGGTAAGCCCTTAGGTTACCTGGATTCCTCAGAGGAAGAATACTGAAGAGCACCTCGTGCAAAGTGGGTCTCTGCTGTAACAGCAACTGCGTTTGCTGTGTGTGAACCACGGAGGAATTTTTTGCTTGTCACTACCCTGCGTATTTGCAATTGTTGTGTAAATGCATTACAGAAGCTTTTGGTTTTCGAAATTGCTTTTTGTTGAATGGCTGTGTTTGGCCCAGCAGAACTTCCATCAGCACATTGCACCCATAGCTGTCAGCGTGTTTAGCTCCATGACAGGGGGATACACAAACATTCCGTGCAAACTTGCCACCAGGGTGAGGGTGTTCATTCTGTTTTTAAGCCATTGGGTGTTTCTTTTCAAGTCTGAAGGCTTTTCTTGCATCATGGTTCATTTTTCAAACCCTTATACTGTTTGGTTTTCTGTATTCTGAAATTTTTTCTGCAACTCATTGTTAGTTTATAAATAGACTGATTGCTTTGTAATGTAGTCATTCTGCCTTGTTACAATCTCTGCATTAAAAACTGATTGTGTGCAGGACTAAGGTATGCAATAAATAAATATTTGCTTTGTAAACTATCTTGTAAGCAAGTAAGCAAAATGTTGCATTTTTTTCCCTTGTAATCTCTGGAAGTTTTCTTATCCAATGATGTAGGGCTGTGGTTGTGCAACTCACAGGTGTGCCAATTGTTATTGACATAATTCAGCATACTCCTTGCTCATAGCTGGGGATCCTTCATTGTGCTATAACTCTGCTGCAGATAATATCGAGATCCAACGCCTTGGATTAGTGCTGGTTACCACTTTATTACTGAAATTACAGCTCTAAACGATCTTTCCACTCTGAGATACAAAACCCTGAAGGTGGTGAAGGACACTGACCCCTGAACCTCTGATCCCAGTGCTGCAGGTTTGGACCTCTGTGACACATGAAGCCTTGGAGGGAGGAGGAGCTGTATTTGGGAGGTGCATTTCTCAGCATAGGCCCCTAAGAAAGCTGAAGTTCTCTGGATGTTGCTCAGGAAAGTATTGCTCTAAGCAGAGTTCGTCCATCTTTCAAGCACAGACACGTAGAGGGCTGGGATATTGAGTAGCAAGGCGTGTTTGGGGGCAGCTCCATATTCTGACAGCAGGGAGTTGTGCCTAGCAGCATGTAACAACTTAACTTTCTCATTACGTGAATGACCAGATGAAGAAATCCCTCTGAATTCAGAGAAAATATACAGGATTGAATCATTCGTGCCTGGGATAATGGCCCCTGAAAAATGTATTTGCTTTTCAGCTACTCTAATAGCACACTGAAGAAAATCTGACTGTATTAAGCGGGGTCAGACACCTGTTTAGGTGGGTGAGTAAGGCTAAGGGAACTGACTCCAGCCTGTGCCAGCCCACTTCGGGCCGGGGCTGTCTCTGAGGCGCTTTGTTCGGGCTCCCAGCGGCTGCTGCCACATCCCGCCGCCTGCCTTCCCCCTGCTCTTTGTGGTGCTGCCCGTGTTTGCTTTGCCCTTGGCAGAGCACATCGGGGCCCCTGCGGGAGGAGGCGGCCAGCCCTGCTCCTGGAGCGCCTGGAGAGCGGTTGGCCTGGGAGGAAGTTTTGAGGGAGCTCAGCTTAGAGCGTGACCACCAGCTGGAGTTTACCCAATTTAGCCAAGTCTGTTTGGGCAGGAGTCATTGCAGTATTTTACAACTTCACTTTGTGTTGAGCTGTGCTTTCTTTATTTCCATGCTGACATTTGAGTGTTCCCTCCCCTGTGAGTCAGGAGTTCCTGCTGCGGGGCCGCAGCCCGTCTCACATGCAGTGGCAGTCCGCTTCCTGCGATTGCTGGGTGCTTGGCACGGTCCCGTGCACCGGCCTTGGGTGGCTGTCTGGGCAAGTCAACAATTACAGGGTCAGCTGTGAATGTTGGTGTGGTCCCATTTGCATCCCGTGAGCTTCCAGCTAGGTGAAGAGAAAGTTTAGCCAGGCTGTTAGTGTGCTCAGTTAGCTCATCTGCCCAGATGCTGTGAAGTCACTTTGTTCTTGTGGAGATGGTGAGACTGTGAAAACTGGTTACTACAGGAAAATGAGTAGTAACTCTGCTTTGTGGCTGATGGAATTATTCATCTCCTGGAAGCACTGGTGCACGCTGAGCACTGGCAGTCACCCACAGAGTCACGCAGTGCCCATGGCATCTCTTCATGGAGTCATGCAGGTAGGAGGGGAGCTCCGGAGGTTTCCTCCTCAAGGCAAGGGCAGCTGCAGGTGTGGATCAGGTCAGAACAGCTTGGGCTGGGTCGTTAGCTCCAACTCCCTGCCGTGGCTGCTCAGCTGGGGCTGTGCTTGCTCAGGCTGTGGATCCTGCAGCTGGAAATGATGCAGTCTCTTTGGGCAACCTGTAGGGCCTGTTCCTGCTCCCTCAGCCACTCCCTCAAATCCAGGAGGAATTTTCTGTGTTGCAACTTGTGGCTTTCACTGTATGCCTCCAAGAGGAGACCGGCCCCATCTCTTCTGTAATTCCTCATTGGGTATCACTCAGAAGCTTCTGCTTGCTGTCTGTATTGCCCTGGGAGCTTCAAATTTAGTTACTTGTGTTACAGTAAGAGGCACATCCAGGATGATATGCTGTGAGGAGATGTAGAACTTAATAACCATAGATTGTCCATGATGAATTATTTCGAACACAGTTCTGAAAAGAGCTGTTAAGAAGTAAAAGGTAGCAGTCTGTAACGTTTTATGATTTACAAAAACAACCAATGCAAATTATCAACATTTCAGGCATTTTAGCCCCATAAGTGCACATTTGGACACAGAACAGCATGAGTATGCAAGACTGGTCTTCTTCTTCTTGTGAAATTCAAATGTAGCAAACTGGAAAGGAATAATTTATGGGTTTACTAAGCAGGCTTGTCATGATCTGTGATGAATAAATTTATGCACAGGAGAGAGCTGATTCTCATGGCAGACCCCAAGATGACTGCTGCGTCTGCTTCAGTTGCTGCTCAGGCCGTTAGTGGCTGACACATCTTGGGAAACAAGCAAACTGTGATGGCACACACTGCTTGTGTGGAATGAGCTAGTACCAGCCATGCTACACAAACAATTTGGGATGCTCACTTGGCAGATTTTCTGAAGCTATTATTATTATTTTCTTTGTGTCCATGGCTTCTGTTAGTTCAGTAGGACTAAGACTGTGCAAGCATCTCTGCCTTCTTAAATTGGTGGTTCAGGTAGCCTGAATTTTACACTAATTCCCAAGCTTTTATGTTGCTAGAATGCAGTTTGGGGTTCAGTTAGCTGTAACGTTGAATAATTATAGTGGTATTAGTACTAGGTAGCTTTCAGAGTGGTTTTGTGCACTAACCAGGTTAACTCCTAAACAGCTGTAATTATACCCGCAGTTATTTTTACAAACAGAGCTATAAGAGCTCAAGAAAACAGAAAATGCTGTTCCTTTCCTTTTATTGGATTCTATGATTTATGTGAGCATCTGAATCCTGCCCGAACTACACTTGGAAGCAAAAACATTTTCTGAGGTAACTGTCCTGATTTCAGTTCTTGTGAAGTAGTCTGTCATAACTGGTCTGCTCTAAATATTGCTCAAAAAAGAGGGGAAAAAAAAAAAGGAACAAAAACCCAATAGAAGTGCTAAGCAGTAAAAGCAAAGAGAGGATTGCAGCATTATCAGGAAGGTATTTTAGGGGATTTCTTGTTACTTTGATTTGCAGCACGGTGCTCTGCAGCTCCCTAAAGGTTGGCGGAGCTTCAGGAACACAGCAGTGCTCCAGAACACACAAATGGGGCCAGCAGGCTCCTGCCTCGGTTCAGCAGTTAGTGGTGCATCCAGTGACGGGCCATAAAGTTGTGCAACACGATGGAAGAAACAGGGCTTGTTTTTAAACTTGAGCATATATGAACATAAACATGTCCTGGAGTGCGTGGGTGTTATTCTCATAGCCTTTTCAGCTCTGGGATCACACGACTGCTGTTTTCCTCTTTATGTTCCAGTGGGCCCAACATGACATGGATGTGACAGTAACGTGCATGCTCCGTGCATTAGCCTCTGTCTGGTTTTGTTGTTATCTTTGCATCGCACTGAAATAAACCTTTTTACTGTTCTTATAAAGTAAGCTTAAGTATCCAAGTAATGGCAATTAGCATCATCGGGGTTATTTTAAAACACCTGAGTTCATTATCAAAAGGAACATTGCGGCAATTTTCCTTTTAACAAAAAAACCTAGTGGTACTGTTTGTGGGTGGTTGTGGTTTTGCAGGTACTTGGAGGCTCTCCCTGGCTTTAGGGCCCCAGGTTTAGGTGGGGGGTGCTGCTGGAAGCAGCTCCGTTTGGGCCCTGGAGAGGTACTCGTGCTTACTAACGGCTTGTTGGTTCTTCCAGCAGAGTGGAAGGAGATATAATCTGTTCCTGAAGCGACGTCTCAGGGTAAAACAGTGATGAATGATATTGCAAGTGCCTTGGATGGCTGCAGTAATAACGTGCTTCACTGTGTGCTGCCCTCTGTTCACTGGGAGCAAGGTTCACAGTTGCGAATACTTCACGCTTCTTCAGAGACTTTTTTCACGTGGTTGAAGAGGGAGAGAGACATATCTCTCTGAGTTACTCCTTTTTCTTCCTACTCTCGTAAAATGAAAACCCAGTTTGGTTGTATGTGACTACATGTCAATTTGCTGATTGTATAATTTACAAAAAAAAAACAACCAAAATAACCCAACCTCCTTAGCATGGAGTTAAATTTGTACCAGAGTTTTAGCTGCTATAGGGAGCACTTTGCTATAGAGTCTTTCAAACAATTTGGTAGAGCTGAATATTGATACACTGATCAAGAATATTACCTAATATTAACTTTCATAGCAGAAGGAAGTAATAATCTTTCTTTGCTTAAGGTTCATTGCTGTAACCTACTCAGTGGAGAGCATTAATGTTGAATGCACAATTCTGACTTGCTGAGAAATGAAAACCTTAACTTTGATAGTTCAATTGGAATATCAGTTTCCCTGCTGCATTGATGCGTTTTATTAGTTTTCTTTTTTTTCTTCAGGGAAGTAAATATTCCAGTCTGAAACGCAGCCCCTGCGTTGTTTGTGTTGCTCGCTCTCGAGTGGTCGTTGCTGGGACGTATTTCTCTGTGGTGGTTGGCTTAGTGAACCTGGTTACGGAGAAGCAAATGCACGGGTTTCACTTCTTGCTACCTGCTTCAGACTGATGAGCTGTGCCCTAGATTGCTTTGGGGGAGAGTGGTGTTCCTACTAACTGCGGGCAACCATCGTACTGCCGGTGCTTGTCTTGGTGGTTTGTGACACATTCTGCAAACTGGGAAAGAAAAAATGATGGCACTGCTCACAGGCATTGCTGTACTAACATGGATCCTATTTATTTTCTGTATACCAGCTATTTACACGTAATGTTTGTGGATGTAGTCAGTTAATGTGAAAATTATTTTAACTGCTTATAGCCTTTGTTAAAACTTGCCTGAGTGTATCTTCAGCTATGAAGAAACTGAAAAATGGAGGCGATTTTAAGGAAACTGCTTTGCCTTCTGTTATTTTAGAGCAGCAGCAATGCTTGTTTTTTAATCGTGTGCCTGTATCTTCCACAGATTGATAAAAGACATGAAAGCAAAGATTCAGTTTTCTTCAGGGATGGTGTCAGGAGAATTGATTTTGTTCTCTCCTATGTGGATGATCTTAATAAAGAATGGGAAAAAAAGCTGGTAAGTTTGCTTTTTTGAGAACCTATCAATTCTTTTCTGTCTAACCTCAGCATCAATTGCTAAGCCTTTCTGATCACTGTGCTCAGCTGGAGCTGAACTTTGTAAGAAGATCTGACAAATGTGTGGAACGCCGTTCCGCGGGCAGAAATTTGTGTAATACAGTGTCGTGTGTTAGGAATCGATGTTATTAGGTTCTGGGGGGCTTTATTTACTGAATTGATCGCTCCGTTGTTGAGGCTGTTCAATATATTATACAATCAGCTTAATGCCAAGTAATGCACATGATTCTGCTTTCTTCATTTTAGAGTCTTAGAAGTAGCTGAGGCTCTATTGAGCCTGTATAGTACATAAATGAAGGTTTCTTCCAAATAAACGAAGTATTACCCAAGTGAGATGTAACAACGTACATTGTTTTCTATAAATGGGCAATGTTTTTATTTTTCATCCTTGCCTTCAGTTAGCAGAAAAACAACTAGATTAGAATCCATGCAAGGATCCATGCAATTCTCTTTTTAAGATTCTCTTTTTAAGACTTTTTAAGAAGTTTTTTTTTTTGTTTTTTTTTTTTTTTGTTACTCTGAACAAGCACAGCATCTGCTCTTTTTGGCTTTTGCCTATATTTGTTTTGCTCTCCGTGTATAGGTCCTCGCTGTTCTAGGAGAACACTTGGGGTGGGCTGGGTAACAGACCTCCTATGGAACAAAGTGCAGCGTGGCTGCCTCCTCCTATGGAGCAAGCAAGCATAGGCTCCCTCTAAAATGCAATCAGTGATCTTCCTTGGGCTTCCCAGCAGGACCCAGGTGCCTGAACAGCAGCACTGGGGCTGATGGAATCAATAAATGCCACATATCTTCCTTGCTCACACTGACATTTGAAGCCTAATTTGAGCTATTAAAAAATATCTGGTTCTATAAGATGCAATGAAGACAGATAATAAACTTATATAAAGCATAACGTTTAAAAAAAAGGTAGAGGTTTTTTTTCAGGAAGAATGAAGAGGAGATAAGTCAGTGTAGAGAGAGGAAAAAGCTATTGATGCAAAATATGTGAAAGCAACTCTTAAAATAAACCTTTTCCATTAGTCATACTTCAAATAGCACGAGGAAAGAAAGGGAGACTATTTAGGTAATATTTCAGGCTGGAAGGGAAATGAGCCAGTTACCGTAGTTACTCATTCCTGTTGTGTGTGGTGCTTTCCTCCTTATTGCCTTATAGATCGTTAGGGGGTGGCAGGAATCTCAGCCAGAGAAGAGACCGTGTAGGTGGGTGTCGTTTACCCAGGATTCACATGGAGGTGGGAAGAAAACCCCAAGAACTAGTGTCTAACGTTATAGTTCCTCTTGGAGGTAAAAACGCGTTTGGTTAGGAAGAAACATCTGCAAAATTGCAGCACACACCTACGTCAGGTCCTGTGGATTGAATTCTGTATTGCTCTTCCCACAAGTTGGCAGCTCCTTGGGACAAGGCCTGGGGCCTGGGGCTCTGCAGGGCAGCGCTGCAGGCGTCACTGCTGAGGCACATCAGCTTTCACGTGGTTCTTGGGAGCCTGCAGAGAAAATGAAATTTATGCTGTGCTTACGTTCAGCAAAGGTTTTTATTCAACAAATATGCTGGTAAATGAATGCAGGCTTTTTAGCTCAGAAGTGCTGTGCTGTTGTCTTGGTGGGAACAACATTTAAGTATTGATGCAGTGCAGCCCTTGGAATGCAGTTGACGCTGTGCTTGCAGTGGCACGCTTGGTGCTGGAAGGAAACATTTCTGTTACTGCAGCACAGTGATACAGCAAAATGCAGCAGCTAAGAATAGAAATGTTTGTCAGAAGAGAGAAACAGTTGTGACAAAAGGGTTTGTTTCCTTGTCTCAAGGAAACAGCTGTATTCTGCATTTCCAAGGGAGAGGTGAATAACTCCTTTGTGTGTTTCAGCATGGCCCTGGTACAGATGCAAGAGGAGGGCTGTTCACCTCCCGTGGCTTCATGCAGCACACACCTGTTAACTTCTTTGCTGTTTCCCAGAAACTCTCTGGCTTAAATTCTATTTTGAATTTGCCTTCTGTAAGCTACATGAATAAATCCTAACCACGAGGTCTCTGTCAGCAAAACATGAGGTAACATTTTTGTGAGACAACAGCTTTCTTTTTCCTTAAAACCTCTAGCAGATTGTTTTACAATAGTTTTAGATAGTGTCAGAAACATTTTGTTGATGTATGAAATATATGAGAATATGGAAAAATAAATAAAATTAACATATTTAACAGACTATTCATGTAGGACCAGGACACGATCGTTATTTGTAAGATTGGTGCTCCTGGCTTGAAGGAAGGGAAAAAGTGAGGAGAGTGAGATTGATGAAGGGACATGTTGAAAACATAACAGCTCTGTTCTTCTGTCCCCCAGGAACAGATTTGTGACCGTTGTCTGTGCATCCTGGGCAGCTAGTCATACAGCGCTGCATCTTCACTGGGCGTTTCAGTGCTGTTGGACTTTGGATCTTGCTTATCTTATCAGGATGGTTCACTGTGCTCAAGCACGTGGCAGGAGGCCAGGTTACCCTGCCCAAGCCCACGGCTAGCTCCAGTGGGGCTTAGAGATGTGAGTGTTCTGTCTCTCCCTACGCTATATGGGCCACAGTGGTCTCAGAAAATGGGGTTTCTGTCTTTCACAGATGCTCCAGAGAGATTTAAGATCTGTGCTCAAACCAAACGTGAGGTAGGGGATTATTACAGGCCCACTATCACCGGCCTTCTCTCCCAGGCTTGTATATGTCCCTCTGTAATAGCAGGGCAGGGTCTCGTGTGGAATCCCAGATATGTGCCCCAGCTGTAGCTTTTTATGGCTCAGGGAGTGAGCTTAAAATTGTTACACCTATATATTAAAACACAAAAGGAAATGGCACTGGGCCAAGGGCACATCTTGTCCGATTTAAGCCGTTGCTAGCAATAGGAAGAAATGTAATGTTTGGCAAGAAAGATGGGGTTATTTTTTGTTCTTGTTTGTTTGCTTTTCCAGCAGACTGATTTCCTTTTAAAGATGGTTGTTTCAGGTGCCTGGAAAGGACATTCACGTGTGTTTCAGAGAAGGTGGCTTATGAGAGCAAGGTGGCAAAAAGCACAAACTTTCTGTTAGAGCGCTTCAGGTCACCCTGCTGAGCCTCCAGTAAGGAAAGCTGAGTTGGACAGGGCTGCGGCCCCTGGCTCTGCCTGTGATGAAGCTGCATAGCTGAAGGGTGAGCTGAGTGGTGAGCAGCTCTGGTGCAGGAAGCCCTGAGCTGGCTTGCTTGGAGCTGCTCCAGGATTTGCCAGGGAAATAACATGGGCAGTGTGCTCTGTTGGGGGAAAATGTCATCCAGAACAGCACCTTGCTTTGGAGACGAGGCTCGAGGGTCGGCTTTTGTATAGCACTTTTGCAAGTAGTTACAAATCACCTCTTAGTTGTGTTCTGTTAGATCAGGTCAGCAAAGGAGTCCTCTGGTGTTTGTACAGGTGCACGTGGGCAGGTTTGTGGCATGGGTTAATGAAAAGAAGCGTGTGCCACTGTGTTTGCCTCAGTATGGCTCAGGACTCGCTGTGTTTGCTGGGTTGCCTAGGCTGGTGCCTAATGTCATAACTAATAGTTGGCAAAATCAGATGTTAGAGGTAAAAATGCAAGGCCTGTAACATAGGACATATATCAATATTACATATAGCAATAAATATATCACATTTTAGCGTAGATCTGAGAGCCATTAAACGATTCTTCAGTCTGTACTCATTTACCTGAGTACTTTATGCAAACTTAATTGCAAATGGGGCAGCCTGTTTTGCACTGAAACAGGAAATTGGCTGAGAACTGTTTGTTTTTTTTCCATTGTCATGTGTATGTGTTGAAAAACATCGTGTAAGACTACGATAGAGAACCCATAGACACATCACCGCAGGTTTTAGCTAGAAATCAATTGCTTGTCGAGCTGGTGCTTTCTAATGAGGCCAAGGCTCAATATTTAGTCTAACTTGTGGTTATTCTGGCAGTTCTTCAGCGAATTTTGTGTAATTAAAAGGAAATTAATTCAGTCTCCCAATAGGAGCAAGAACTCTGCAGAGAAGGAGGGGAGGGAAATGCCTTTGCCCAAAGACTGCCCGGAATCCCTTGGCAGAACGACAGGGCTGGAGCAGGGTGCCTGTGTGATCCATCACGCACTGCCATGGGCACGTTCCCGTGTCTCTGCCTGAAGTCCATGCTTGAAGCAGGCTAAGCACGTTTGGGCTCCCGTGTGCTGGTTGCTCAGTTTTATCTTTCCAGCCAAGCTGCTTATGAAGCACGCTGACTTGTCTGCAGCATCTGCAGATCTGAACGTCTGCATCAGGCAGGGTTATGGCCCTGGAGACTGGGTATCACTCTGGACATTCACAGATGGTAATGCTTCCTTAACGCTTCCAGAATTTTTCTTTCTGATTTTTCCGTTCTATTAGAAATATTTCTGGATTTTAATAATAACCCTCCCACCAACTCAGAAATGCTCAAGGCTGTGTTCACTTGTCAGCTTGCCGTTGTGCTTCAGCTGCCTCGTGTCTGTAAAATGTGCTTCTTTCTCTTCAGGAAAGAAGAAAAGAGTTTGAGCGCAATCTGCAGAAGGCTGGTTTGGAACTAGAAACAGAAGACAAGAAGGTAGGAAAAAGAAAAAGCAACTCCAGAAAAATTAGTGCTAAAGAAATCGACCTGGAGATAAGTAGTTAACAAGCAGCACTTCGCTTTGTGAGAAAAATTATTAAAGATTCTAGCAGATTTCAGTGGAATGTGACTTACTTGAGTCCAGCTAAATGTGTCTATCTGATTTATTTTTCCAGGCATGTATTCAAGGATTGTACAGAGAAAGTCATTGTGTCTCAGGAAGTAATTTTTTTTTTGATTTCATAACAAAAAGAAACCAGCTCCAAACTAGCCATGAATTCACTTACACCCATGTAAACGGGAAGTGTGCTCACAGCTAGATTTAATCCCACCGAGCAATCAGCAACACAGTTGGGGTGAATAGATTAATGCCTGCTAACTGGGCATCGTTACAATGAGGACATACCCTGGTGTAACTTCAGGACATTTGATCAGTGTTGCTGTTTTGCTTCTAAGTGGAGAACAGAGGATGCTGACATCTACAGTCAGTATGGTTTTTTTATTTTTCCTGCCAGAGGCTGAGTGGGGCAAAATAACTTTTGATGAAATCTAGGCACTACACCCTTAGATGGAGATTCGTGTAATGTACGACAAGGACACACGGTGGGGTGAGGCCCGTGATAAGATTATTCCTTATCGTAACTGCAGGGCTGTAACAGGTATTGCAGCTCTTGGTGGTGTGCTCTTGCAAGGAGTCTTGCACGATCTGCTCTGCTGTAGGAGAGCTGCCCCTGCAGGAGACGGAGCAGCCTGAGGACCTGCAGCAGAGCTGGGCTGCCAAGCAGCAGCACTGCATGGTGAGCCCTTGTGTTTCCAGCACACGCAGAATGCAGTGGGCCCTCAGGTTATGAGATGAGTGTAGTCTGAAAAGCATTTGTGAGCATTTACTAGTGCAAAGATTATTTGCATGAATGGTCAGCCATTCGCAGAAGCCCGGCGTGTCCAACCCGCGGGCTGCATGGGGCCCAGCCCGGCTCGCGGTGCCCGTCCCCTGCTGTACCCATAGCATCCCAGGCAAGCCAAAAGGTTGGACACCCATGACATCAGCTATTCAGTGTTTAAAAATAGCGTCCTAGAAAAGAGAAGCTTTCAAAAATGCATAAAAGGAAATAAATTGTGTATGACAACTATTCTGATAAATCTTGCAGTAAATCACAGTAAATCTGATGTCAGATTTAACTTTTCTGGGGCAGGAGTCTGAAGATGGCAAAATTTACTTTGTGAAGATCCATGCCCCGTGGGAGGTTCTGATCACATACGCGGAAGTGCTGAACATTAAAGTTCCCATCAAGGAAAATGATATTCCCTCAACGGTGGAGAACCCCCTGGATTGCATGCTTACACCCTTCAGGCTGCCCGAGAAGGTGATGCACCCGGAGCCGGATTACTTCACGGCGCCGTTCAGCAAGGACAAGCAGGAGCTGTACCTCATTAGTGACGAGAGCACGTTCTTCTCCCCGTCCATGAGAAACAGAATAGTACGTGTGTGACTTCGTCTGCTCGCCTTTACGTGTGGTTTGCACTGACCGTGGGAATACTTGTGCAAGGGAGGAAGGAGAAAATAGAAACTGTTACATCTGGGGGTAAATGTGAGGAAAGACGTCTGCACGTCTTTCTTAGAATGCTGGGTTCATATTTTTAAGAGCGGATCTGCTGGGCTTGTACAGAGCAGGCTTGCCCTCCGCAGTCTCACACAGGGTAGGGCCTTCTGCAGAAATGCTTTTTCCTTTGCTGATCATCTTGCAGATGACACACAGTGCACGGCCACTGCAGAATTCTGTTAGGTGGCCTTAAGGCTGGAGAGGACTGAATTTCATGTGTTTCAATCTCAGGTTAATTATATTCTTACACGTTGCCCGTACGGAACAGAAGAAGGGAAGAAAAAGTTCGGCATTAAAAGACTGCTAAATAATGGCACCTATTCAGCTGCGTATCCTCTTCATGATGTAAGTATCTTAGCTTTCTGCACCCCTGAGTATTTCCCAACATTTTTATCTTTCACCTACTGTGACATTGCCAGCAGAAATGAAAATGTACTGCAACCGTTCAGTTTGTCCCAGTAACTGATTCTGTTCTGCAATACACAAATATCTGTACACAATGCAATACAGAAATATCTGCCAGCCTCACTCTTGGGCTTTTACGTGCTGGAAGGTTTCTTCCCACGGGTGAGTTTCTGGGGTCTGCTTTAAAAAGTCAGTCACATAATTCGTAGGAAACTCGTTCTGCAGTATATTCCTGTAATGTTTATGGTACAGGTTATGTGGTAGTATATTAGATAGATGTCTTTGAAAAGGAAAATAAATAGATAAATGGATGTTCTGTAGGTTTACAGGGGAAAGCTTAGCTGATGAAAGCGTAGGCTGTACTGCTGCCACAAAGTACTTTGCACTGTTGGGGGTACTAAAAAAAAGATGGCAAGGAGTAGCAGTGTGAATATCTTTTCTATACACATAGAGTCAACCTTAAATCATACGACAAACTCCCACAATCACAAGGTGCACTTGCAGATCATGGTTTAAAAAAACATGTACCCTTTTCTAATAGTTTAAGAATGCAAGATTTAAGCTACTTATACTTCCTGATTTCTACTTAGAAACCTATTTTCGTGCTTTACATAGTGAGTAAAAAGCATTCAGGAAAAACGGGAACAACAAGATCACAAACTGAACTGCCAAACACTTCTGAACGGTTGAGTTCTCCAACACAAAATTACAAGGTGCTAAATTTTCTTAGTGTTTGGTGGGTAGATAAATGACAGTGGTGAATGTTACCAGAGTTAATTAGTGTCAGAATTTCATTTGGTGTGTCCTTGCATTCAGCTTCAAAAACCACAGCATGGAGTACATTCTAATGCAACGACAAGGGGCAGGGGACAGCTCTAATTTATATTCCCCAAGTTTATAACTCTCAGTGAAATGCTATTGAATTTATAATGAGAGCCTGAGTCTGAACTACAGAGTACAGGATTTAAATTCACATTATTTTTTACCTTAGCTGGGGTGAAATAGTGGTTTTCTGTTTCAGGGAAACTTGAATTTCTGCAGCTGCATATGCTGCCCCAGTGTAAAGGAGCAAACCGTTTGCTGCAGTGATCTGCTGGAGCAGATGAGTATCACAGCGCGTGTGCTGTGCCGGTGCAGCGTTGGTGTAACATAGCACAAAGTGGTCCCATACGGTACGGGTTGGCTCAATGTCTAAGATATTTTCTCAAAATGCATATTATTGTAATATATTACATATATGAAGAGGTTTCTGCTGAAAGTGCTGCAGTAGAGTGCGGTTGAATGAATTTGCCATTTTAGTAGGCACTAAGTTAAGAGGTGTACATCATGTTAACGCTTACTTCTTTCAATTTAGCGTTTGACTCTGTCGATGAGCTGTTTTGCCTTTCCTCTGATTTGCTCACAGTGTCAGTACTGGAAAAAGGCCAGTGATCCAAACTGTGACAACGAGAGATACACGCTGTACATGGAATGGGCCCGTTTCTTGCGCTTCTACAAAGAGCAGCCCTTGGACCTCATCAGGTAAAACATCATCTGCTACACAGCCAGCTGTATTGCTATGATAAACTCTGGAACTATTGTGCCCATTTGTGTAACTCCTTGGAAAATAAAAAAAAAAAAAATAGGCGTTCATTTACTTTATCCTGTGGGGCAGAGAATGTTCTAAAGCTGGAGCTCCCACTGGAGGGTGGGGAAGCGGGGAAGGGAGATCAAGAGACCGTGTGTTTTGTTCATTCACATGGCATAACTTCTCACAACTGGCTTTAAATCCTACTTTTTACCCTTGAACATCAGTGAATTTACTCTTACGGTACATGAGAATTTTGCCAGCTATGTCAGATTGACTGTGGGCTCTGCTTTACTGCTGTTTTAAACTTTGCTTTGTACTCCTCTTCAGTTGTTTTTTTTTTTTTTTTTTAATTATTCAGGAAGTACTATGGCGAGAAGATTGGAATCTATTTTGCCTGGCTAGGATTTTACACTGAGATGTTATTCCTTGCTGCAGTAGTCGGCGTAATCTGTTTTCTTTATGGCTTGTTTACAATGGATGAGAATATGAGCAGGTGATTGTCATGCTGAAAATCTCCTGGGCTTATAATGGTAAAAGCTAAGCAAAGCAAAAACATTGTTCATGTAGAAAAACAAGTAACAAGCTTTTAAACTCGGTAGAGAAATTTGTTTTTCAGCTACTTCTACTGACCTAAGTGGTGATGGACAGCCAGTGTAGAACTGGTAACTGTTGCTTAGTAGGACTCAACTTGTAGGTGAAAAGCAATATTTTTTTGCCACTTGGCAACAGCTTCTTACACTGGAGTACCTGCAATACCTAAGGTCTAATGAATACTGCTGACATGCCTCAAAATGTTTTGTTTCAAGTGTTTATTGTTGCCTTATGCTTTTATATTTTAATCTTATCTTGCAGAGGAGTCTGTTGACCTTTTTATGTAGGTCAACTTTTTTACTAACTACTGAAAGCATGAGTGCAGTACAGATCAGCAGTGCTCTGTCATCAGAGATAACTCAATTATATCAGAAGCCAGAGTTTGCTTCTTCAAGGATCCCAAGATTTACCATGCTCAGGGATTTGGGGTGGGGCAGAAAAGAGAGCTGACGTTTTGTAGCTTACTGTTTTTGTAAGAAAACTTCGGTAAAATGTTGAGTTTTAGCTGCAAAAGTTAACAAAAGTCAGAAACTAGCACTTTGCCTACAGCTATTTCTACACAGAATATCTTGCTGTCACCCATTCTGTTCTATTATGTCATTTTGAGACTTGCATTATAGTTATGTTCAGAATTCACTTGGGAATAGTGCTACATATGTTTTCCCTGGATAGGAAGAAGAATACACAGGATTAGAAAATTCACTCACTCACTGTAATTGTTAACTTTCCCATCTACAGTATAATTTGCTCCTTAAATTTGAATTAGCAACTTTCCTTAAAGAAAAGGTGTTGTGAAACACGTTACTAACCTGATATGAAATAACGTGAATAACATGTCACATAAAAACATTTGCTGTACAGCTCCTTACAGACCTCTCATTCATTACTGGAAAAAAATGAGAACATCAAGCCAAGTGAATAGCTAGTTAACCTCCTTGTAGCAGCAGCTTTTTCTTGGCTTGCCCTGGGCTTCTCTGTTAAGCTGCAAATGTTGAGCTTTGAGAAAAAGAAGCTTCGACTCCTTTATTTTTTTGGGGAATACGTTTCATGTAGCAGCTCTGAAGTTGCTGTAAAAAATACATGCTTTACAACTTTTCTGCCCTTAGCAAAGAAATCTGTGACCCTGCAATTGGAGGAGAGATCATCATGTGCCCTCTTTGTGACCGAGAGTGTGAGTACTGGAGGCTGAACACCACCTGTGAGTCCTCAGAGGTTTGTACCTGCTTCTTCAGCCGTTTCTCATTTTTGTTCAGACTGAAAGCTGGTTTGTTACTGAATGGTTCTTGTCTATTCTGTTGCAGTATTCCCATTTGTTTGACAACGTGGCAACTCTTTTTTTTGCCATTTTCATGGGCATTTGGGGTGAGTACATTTGCTAACAAGTTTTACGTCAAGCAATAGAGAGATCTGGGCCAAACTGCTGAGGGACACTGGAGGTGTGAAGACGGGGGTGGATGGCTTTGCTTTAATATCCTGCCTCGGGTACAAAAATGACCATTAGCATTCACTTGGATTCTGTTCCATTAAGTTTATAGGTTATAGTAGGTTTTGATGGTGCAGAAATAGATGAATTTCCTGAGACTGCCTTATAAGCATGGACTCACACTGACTGAAACTTGCTCCGACTTTAAGATTAGATCAGTTTGAATGTACGTTTTTTTCCTTGAAGTCCATACATCTTTATACATGCAGGTTACTGAGGATGTTATTTCTCATTTCCTTAAATACCTTGTCTACTGGGTGGAACATTATATGAGATTTAACTAAATTTTCAATTTGGTTCCAAATTGAACAGACACAGATCTCTGGATGCTAATCTAACTATTAACCTTTTCAGAGAATTCTCAAAAAAAAAAAAAAAATTGATTTTGTATGGCTATTTACCTAAACTTCTCTTGGTTTTAAGCACTAGCCTTTGATTGACATGGACTACTTATTCAGGAAGTAGCAGGAAAAGACTTTAGAACTGCAAACGATAAGGTTTCCTATGACTGTAGACCATGAAGTCTCTCCACCTCCAATAAGAGCAATTAGATGACCAAAGGTTTACATTTTAAATTACTTTATAGAAGGCTTTTTAAACATTATATGATGTTATCACCTTTATAGTTGCTTATTTTATGAGATAGTTCCCTCTAATGTTTAAAAAAACAAACTCAAAAAAAAAAAACAACAAACCTGAAGATAGTCTCGCTCTTGACCATGGACATTACCTCTCTCGAGAATGACCACAATATCAAAGGACCATCAAATAGCAACAGAAATCCTAGAATGTACTACTTGGAAACAGCTTTGCTTATTTGTAATAGTTGTTCACATGTCACCCTAATTCTTTATTAATATTTGTATATGAGAAGTCATTAAAGCTGTAATTGAACATGGTTCTCAGGACCATGCAAATAACCAATTCCTGTCTCGGCATCTTCCATTTCATCCACTTCTGGAATTAAATCAACTAATAAATACACTTAATCTGTGTTAAAGTCTTAGCTTTGAAATGTAATAGGTAGCCAATAAAAATTGACGGGTCGTATTGTGAGAGTAAATAATAGACTGCAGAATAGGAGGCAGTGCAGAAACAAGTTTAACTTGCTTCATAGAGTTGTTCACTTTTCTATTATAACCAAACTCTAACACTTCCAACAGTTACACTTTTCTTGGAGTTCTGGAAGAGACGGCAAGCAAGACTGAAATATGAGTGGGATTTGGTTGATTTTGAAGAGGAACAGCAACAACTCCAGCTGAGGCCAGAGTATGAGGCCAAGTGTACCCAAAAGAAGAAGAATCCTGTAACTCAGGTAGCGTACAGGCTGGGTGGACATGAATACGTATTCAGCTCTGTGCCAACAAACAGTTTGATAGTGTATGAATTCTGTATCTAATTACTAGGTAAAGATTTGCGTGACACGTAAGCATTTTATCAGAAGAAATTGTTTATCTCCTGAAAGCAGCTGACAGCAGTGTAGCTGTGCTAGCACACTGCAGCTAATGGCCTTGAGGGGTCTGTTCGCCCTGCTGCAGCACCATCGTGGTGTGGCTGCACTGCTTTCCAGGCTGAAATTAACGGGCGCTGAGGGCTCTCAGCGCTTCAGCCTGTTGCACGTGACAGGCATGGCCTATCCCTTAGACCATGGCTGTCTCCCTGCAGATGGCTGTGTCTAGGCTTTTGACACAGAAGAAATGGGAACATGTTTTTCCCTCTGGAATGTGCTCATAATTTTCATTAATTTTCCTCTAAGGATTTCAATTTCCACAGGAAACCGATACACTAAATCGGGAATACAGAGTCAAAGTTTATACCTTCCACGTGGTTAACACCATCTTTATGGTGTCCTTGACATTTCAGCGTAGCTCCCTGAAATCTTCACACCTTTATAAGCACTCTTTCTCATCCTTTTGTTATGTCTTAGGGAGCAGTCTTCTATCTAAGTGTGACCAGCTGTGGTTTTTCTTCAGATACACTGACATGTTGTTGGGGAACACTAGGAAGATGAAGGTTGATGAAGCCCGTGGTATGAAATCTAATAGAGATATAAATACCCACACTGCTTAACTATGTTCAATACTCTAGATACCTACTAGAAGTTAATCATTTTTGTTTACATTTAATTTACGTAAGTATTATTTGACAAGTTTAGGGGTTAGATGGTCGCATTCCAATACAACATCTAGCACCTTAATTTGAAGTATTTTTAAATCAATCATCTTACCTTTTCCCAGAATTGTGTATAAATAATTTATTTTCACCAGTCATGAGGATAATAAGGTAACACAGTCTTAAGAAAAGAAACAGAAGCTTAGCCAGAGCACGGGAAGCATAGTTGCTGTATAAACATCAGGCTTGTTTTTCAGGTCTGTCTCCTTAATTATTAGGAAACATACATGCTAATTTTACCTCTCTTGAGTTTTTCTGCCTCTCCTTCCCCCTCTGCACATGCAGTAGTAATGGTGTTGCTGCGACTTGCGCACTGTAGTCGCACACATCTTTGAAGACAAGCACTATGGTTGTGGGTGTAGCTCTGCCCAGGTGTTGCTTTCTGCATGTTCAGGAAAACACTTTCAAGCAGATCATAATTTTTCCTGAGCTAGATCAGCTGCTTGCAAACAGGTGCCTACCTGTTGTGTGCTATTGGGTAGTTTGCCTCCTTAGGTACACCTAGGTTCAAAACCTCCACTTCCTTACATAGGTGTGCAGGAACAAAATCCAGCTGAACCACTGTGGTTCTGGTGCCACGGAAGGAGAACAGAAGCAGTGCGTGGCCTGCGTGTGCCCTCAGGTCACGTCCTGTGGGAACAGAGAAGTAATGGGCTGGCTCAGAGGCAGTGCTTACGACCAGAACCTGCAGTCTGGTGAAAGGAAGCAGCTGCAGCAGATTAGCTGGTGGTGGCACGGGTTTGATGCACCTCTGTAACTGTGCGAGGGAAAAGGCTGTTCTCTCTAAATTCATGCAGCGCTTGTAGGTAGGACAGTTTATTTGGAATTCACTCGGGAGATAGAAGTTGGACCTTGCTATGTTTTTATCTAACACCGAGGTACTGCGCTGTTCTGTGCTTTATAACTGCGTGTTAACCATAAAAATTTGATGACTGCATAATCTTTTATTTTATGACACACACATTTATTACCTTGATGGGTTTTGAGAAGCTTTTGTGTGGCAGGGTGTCGTGGTTTGACCCAGCAGACAGCTCAGTTCCACGCAGTTATTCACTCACCCTGCCCCCTCCCCAAATGGGACGGGGGAGAGAAGTAGAGAAATATGCAGTAAAACTCGTGGGTTGAGATAAATGCTATTTACTAAGATAGTAAAGAAAGCAAAAGAAATAACAGTACCTATATATAAAAAGAGGATGTGCAGAGCAAGGGCTCACAGCCAGCAGCAATCCTTCCTCCTGGCTAACCTCTTCCGTAACAAAAGCAACAGGAAACCCAACAAACCAGTCCCATGATGTTATACGGTATGGAATAGCTCTTTGGTCAGTTTGGGTCAGCTGCCCTGGTCCTGTCCCCTCCCAGCTCCTTATGCCCCCCCCAACTGTTTCCCTGGCAGGGGAACGCGGAACTGAATATGTCCTCGGCTCTGATCAGCACTGCCAGGTGTTATCAGTTTTGTTTCTCTTCTGAGACCAAAATATAGCTTCATACTAGACACTATGAGAAACGTAACTTCTGTTAGAAACTAAGGCACAGGGTTTAGCAGTGATCCTTATCAGCACCCAGTTACAGCAAACCATGCAGGTTATCCTCACTGTAGAATAATTTCATTTCATTAGGTAATGTGCACTACTGAGCAGTGATTTCAAATAAATTAATTCTGCACACTGGGTAAGGTGATATGGATACAGGTCACTGAATTTCTGGCTTCCCAAGGCTAGCCTTGTTTCAATCACAAAACCACCACTTCATTATTCCTGGCCATGAGTCAAAGTTCTAGGTGCACTGAAATAGAAATAGCCACCTTCAGGCTTTAATTAACCCCTCATTTGCTATTAAAATAGTATTGGCATCATCCTTGTGGTGCTAAATTATTTAAGTGGATCATAAGTGAAGTCTACTTTTGCTGATTACAGTAGAATTGTAATTTACATAAATAACAAAGCTTTCCAGTCATTGCACGACATTATTGCCTATATTTTGTTCCAAAGTAGAAAATTGCTTAAGTAGCCTCAAATGTGTGAGACATTAGTTCTCCGGTATAGAATATGTGTTATTTATTAATACATAGTAGGTATAAAATGCTGTGAGCCCACGTAAAGTCACCTGATATCTGTTTGTATCTTCAGCTGTTTTTATAGTTCCGTTGATAGACCTGTTATCATCATTAAAAAACTTGTGATAACTGGAGACTGAATTATGGATAATGGTGCTCAGTAAGCATCCTGTAGGCAGATCTAGGCACTATATTTTACTCTCATGAGAGTACAGCCTGTTACATTTCCAACAGTCACATATCAACGTGCCAATTGTGTAAAGAATATCGCCATCAACAAGCAGCACTTGTGGAACACGTGGTACTGTTTGGTTGTCTCAGGAAGAAATGTGCAGCTCAGTCCTGTCCCTTGTCCTCAGCGTCATTCCCCCACCTTACGGCAGTGCGTTTACCATGTTCTGGGCTTTTGTGCAAGGGAAAATAAACTCTCTTCGACAACATTTCACATTTTTCCATTTCTTCTGTTTTCAAAACAAGCATCTACGGGTTCAATATACAGTCACTGATGATATACTTAATATTGTGCTGGCCTGTAGTAGCCAGGGTTTTGTCCAAAAGGAACGTAAATATCCTACAGTGCCGTGGCCTGAAGATTTATCAAATTCAGATGACTTTTTACTACATTTTATTCATTGGCATTAATTTTTAAATGATCATTTCTTAATACGTGTGATCTGGTATTTTAGGAATTAGAATTGGTTGTGAAAGAGAGACCTTTACACGAACATGGAAAGCTGTTCTTGTGCTATGTGGGAATTCTTTTCTGGGTAAGATGCAGCTGCCTGAGGCTGCAGCAGAGATTGGCAGCTAATGAATGTAGCCATTTCTTCAATACAAACATTGAAGGAGTGGAGGAAAAATGCTTTCTGGCTGTGTGGAAAAGCATAGAACATCCAAGTAAATAATGATTTTAAGAAACCTTGATATGAATTTCTTAAAATTCAGTCCAGTTTTGAACTCAGTGCTGTCTGACAGCTGACCTAGCGTTACAGCAACAGTTCTCTCCTGTTCATGGAATGGAGAAGTTGGTCTTTTTCCTTCAGCTATCAGTTGCTTTTCTGCAAAAGTTTAGCCATTCTTTCCAGGTACTGTCTTGACTTCTAGCATTGTTACGGCCACTTCTGTCCTGATATTTTTCTGTTGTTGTTCAGCACATCCAAAATCATGTCATATCTACCCTTTTAGAGAGAGGGCTTCTGAGTGGGTTTCCTCGGATGTGGTCACTTTCACACAGCTGTTGAGAGCTCTGTGTGCTGCTTGATGTTAGACTAAGATGATGGATTGGTGAACTATGCTGTGCTTGCTTGACTGTTTCAGGAGATGGAGCCTTATTTGCCTCTAACTAGCCAGGCTGTGCGGTTCTGCATCTCAGGAACTACCGTGTTGTTCTGGGTGAGCATCTTTTTCGAATCATCACGTTAACATTTATCACAGTTGCTGATTGTCACTAACGATGGCATTAACACATACTAGCCTGTTCGCTTCCCTCCTGTTATTGCCATGCTGATTTCCTGCTGCCGTGCAAAATACAGTTCAGTTCAGAGAGCACTGGAATTCTGTCATTAACTAGTGATTTGAAGAGACATTTTAGCATAGGGATAACTTTTTCTCTGGCTTACATGCTGTTACCAGACCATACTGAAAAAATGTGCAGTAAAGGTGTACATATAAAAAATAATAATAATAATAAAAATTATTATTCGCTACAATGAAGCATCAACATATTTCTCTATGGAAATATCTGTAGAATGAATTTCAGGGTGGACATGTCTTCTCCATCCCCATTTCTGCGTTTGTATCCTTCTGCACAATTTTTTTTGAACGTCTGCTTATCTTCAGTTAACAGAATAATTTTTGTTGGGTTTAGTATATCTAATATAACAAAGTATTTGTGTGGTTTGCATTTCAGTGCTGCTGAACTCATACCCATAAAGAATAAAACTTGAAGTATAAAGCATGATGACGACCTTATTTCAATGATGCAGGCATTATAGCTATGCTGAGGTGTGTGTATGAAATCTGTCCTTTCCCTAGGTGTCTCTGATCATAGCAAGCATGATAGCTGTCATCGTGTATCGCCTGGCGGTGTATGCTGCCTTCGCCAGCCTCATGGAGAATACTCAAACTCTGCAGCCCATCAGTGGATTACTGACCCCTCAGCTGGCAACTTCAGTCACAGCCTCTTGCCTGAATTTTGTCATCATCATGATACTGAATTTCATATATGAGAAAATAGCTATCTGGATTACTGATATGGGTAAGCAGTGTAAATGAAGACAGAACTTTAAAGGAACCGCTTAAGGTAGAACCTGTCTAAAATAGAGTTTGCAGCAATTACTCAGTTGTGTCCGTGGCCATGCTAAACATTTTCCCTGCATTTCAATAGTTATCATAAGCTCATTTCTCATTGCATGATGTTTGCACATATTAAAACTAGCCTGACAGAGGCATTCACGGTTCTGAACGTAATTAAAAATCATTATGCACTGTGTTAGAGTTACCAAAGAGAGTTCAAAATGTCTTGGCTTAGCAGTATTTCAATTAGAAATCCTGAAGATGTATTCCTAAAAATAGATTGCAGCTTTTTCATCAGCAATTTTTTCAAGACAGAAGATGAAATAATAGTGTCTGTCAAGTTGGGAAGGGAAAAGATTTGGAGTTAGACAGCTTCAAGGCAGAGGTGAAGAGAGTTGAGAAGCAGCTGTACCTAGGATGTGTTCTTGTGGATACAGCCATTGGCAGCATTACCTTCAGTGGGCTCACACCAGCGCCATAGGAACCTGCAGGCAGGAATCGTAGAATCATAGAATGGTTCAGGTTGGAAGAGAACTTAGAGATCATCTTGTTCCAACCCCCCTGCCATGGGCAAGGACACCTCCCACCAGACCAGGTTGCCCAAAGCCCCATCCAGCCTGGCCTTGAACACTGCCAGGGAGGGGGCAGCCACAGCTTCTCTGGGCAACCTGTGCCAGTGTCTCACCACCCTCACAGGGAAGAATTTCCTCCTTACATCCAATCTAAATCTACCCTCTGTCAGTTTATAACCGTTACCCCTTGTCCTGTCATTACCTGTCCTTGTAAAAAGCCCCTCCCCAGCTTTCCTGTAGGCCCTTCAGGTCCTGGAAGGCTTCTATCAGGTCCCCCCGCACCCTTCTCTTCTCCAGGCTGAACAGCCCCAACTCTCTCAGCCTGTCCTCGTAGGGGAGGTGCTCCAGCCCTCTGAGCATCCTCGTGGCCTCCTCTGGACCCGCTCCAACAGCTCCACATCCTTCTTGTGTTGGGGGCCCCAGAACTGGACACAAGACTCCAGGTGAGGTCTCACAGAGCAGAGCAGAGGGGCAGAATCCCCTCCCTCGCCCTGCTGGCCACGCTTCTCTTGATGCAGCCCAGGATCCCGTTGGCCTTCTGGGCTGCAAGCGCACACTGCCGGCTCATGGTGAGCTTCTCATCAACACACACCCCCAAATCCTTCTCCTCAGGGCTGCTCTCCAGCCATTCTCTGCCCAGCCTGTATGTGTGCTTGGGATTGCTCCGACCCAGGTGCAGGACCTTGCACTTGGCTTTGTTGAACTTCATGAGGTTGGCATGGGCCCACCTCTCAAGCCTGTCCAGGTCCCTCTGGATGGCATCCCTTCCCTCTGGCGTGTCGACTGCACCACACAGCTTGGCATCATCAGCAAACTGCTGAGGGTGCACTCGATCCCACTGTCCATGTCACCGACAAAGATGTGAAACGGCACTGGTCCCAGTACCGATCCCTGAGGAGCACCACTCGTCACTGGTCTCCATTCAGACACTGAGCCATTGACCGCCACTCTCTGAGTGCGGCCATCCAGCCAGTTCCTTATCCAGCGAGTGGTTCGTCCATCAAACCCATATTTATCCAGTTTATCAACCAGGATGTCGTGCAGGACATTGCCAAACGCCTTGCACAAGTCCAGGTAGATGACGTCGGTTGCTCTCCCTTTATCCACTGTTGCTGTGACTCCATCATAAAAGGCCACCAGGTTTTTCAGGCACGGTTTGCCCTTGGTGAAGCCATGTTGGTTGCCACCAGTCACCTCATCTCGATTTTCCATGTGCCTTAGTAGAGCCTTCAGGAAGATCTAGAGAGATGCTAGTTCAGTGGCAGATCTTACGTTTAACTGCTGCTTGCTTGCTGGAAATATCCTTCCTCTGTATTTTTGTTTGCCTTGAACGGTTTATATGTACAAGTACTTGCAGAAGCTTCACAGAAAGAAATGATGCTCACAGAATCTCAGATAGAGTGAATTTATTTATTCCCGTGGGACTACTCCCCTCCCATGGCAGCCTTGGGAGCTGCAGCCAGCAGAGGCTTAGAGATGTGCCTGAGTAGATGAGTATGAAATGCTACCTGCTTCTGTTAGGTGCATCTGTTCTAACTCCCTTCACTCTTAAATTCTTCAAAAATGCCTAAGTCAGATTTTACTTCTACTTTTTACTGTTCTGGATGTTGAGGATCTGATGTAAACATTTGGGTGACACACTGACAAAAAAGTTTTAGTGAGCTGCGTCCTAGAAAGACCACCTCACCTTTCTGAGTACTGCCTCCTCTGCAGAACACCGATGTCAGGTTTCCAGTAAATACCTCCTGTTCTTCAGTCACACACTCACACCAAAGTAGTTAAAGAGACTGTACTCAGATGTGGAATGGCTTTACCGTAGGGCTGGTGAGGTCAGCATGCCTGCCAGATGCTGACAAATTCAGAGGAATTTGAATTTTTGTGGTTGTATGTTGCCATTTAACAGGACATTTTATTAATAATGTGCTTAGGGCTCCCTGCCTACCTTAAAAAGGTAACCATGATGGAAAATGTGATTATGGAGACAGCCAAAGCTTAGGCAAAGGCCTAATGACGTTAAGTGCCACCAAGACTGCAGAATCATAGAAATAGTGAACTTCAAAATCACTAAGTCCTACCATCAACCCAGCCTGTGGGGTCCTATCACTACGCCGTGTCCCTTAGTGCCGTGTCCCCACATCTTTTAAGTATTTCTAAGGACGAGAGCTCCACCGCTTCCCTGAGCAGCCTGTACCCTTCCCTGTTCCTCCCCACTGAATTTTTTCATTGAGAGGCACTGGGCCTGTCCAGTTTCTGCTGCTGTCAATTGAAGTTGCACGTATGCAGCACATTGCGAAAACACTACTGCCACAAAGCAAAGATATTCCTTATCCTGTCCATTGCCAGCGTTAGACCCTGCTAGCTGCTGCTTGACATATGCTGTTTCTGAGATGAAAGATTTGGGAGTAGAACAAATGATATTAGACAGTATGTAGAAGCCAATAAACATTTCAAGAATGAATTCCACTTGCCTTCCTGCTCAGAACAGAGCCTGGTAAATTAAAGGGAGGGTGTCTGAGAGCAGGAGCTCCAACCACGGAACTGAGTTTGGAGAGGTTTTTTTGGTTTTGTTTTCGTTTCCTTTGGGATGTAAGGACGCTGTGGGTGATAAGTATTTACGGAAACTGTATCCTTTTAAGAGACTGAAGGAAAATAAAACTACTGTTTTCTGTTTTCACAGAAATTCCCAGAACTCATATGGAGTATGAGAACAGGCTCACTATGAAAATGTTTCTGTTCCAGTTTGTTAACTACTATTCATCCTGCTTCTATGTGGCCTTCTTCAAAGGGAAGTTTGTTGGTTACCCGGGCGAATACACATACATGTTTAATCGCTGGCGAAATGAAGAGGTAGGACTTTTTGATAAAGGTGGAATGAATAATGAAGTAATTAAACTCTCCATCCCTTCCAGCCTGTGGAGTTACAAATTGCCAGCTGCAGGTTTGGTCTGGGGTGAGCAGGACCTCAGCTGAGGCTGGTAGAAGGACTCTTCCTGCTGTTGTTATTCAGGGAAACCCTGACGGTGGAGAGTTGTGGCTCTCAGCCACGTGGGTGAAAAATCTGAATGCAATGCTTGGCCCCACTTTTCCTGAAATATCATCAGATCTCACCATGTGTTTTAAAAGTGATCCTCTACGTTGGAGAATGCGAGTAGAAACGGAAGTCGTTGCTGGCTTCAGGTGTCCCCACTAAATTTTTGAGACGCTGCAATTTCAGAGAAACCATCTAATAAGAGGCACCTCTGTAAGGTTTTGCTCCTTTTGCACATCGTGGCTAATGGTACTGTCTGTACAGAGGTGAAATGCAATATTTCATGTGGAGTATTGCTTGGAAGTCAATAGTGAGAAAAACATTCAGGCAAAGCACAATGAAGTAACAAAGTGCAGATAGAGAGTATCTTCTAATACAGCATGACTACTAAATTCTTAAAAAGGCCTCAATAAAGAGCTGAAATTTTGAAGCTGCTGTTCTTGGCAAACACTGAATACTGGCAGGTATTTAAATGCCTCCGGCGTAGGGAAATGAACAGAAAATGCAGGTGTTTGCTATGCTAGGGCTGGTCTGGTGCTGGGAGCTGCCCTGGCACCACACACTGACCATGCTGGGGTTGTGGGGTTGCTGCTGCACCCAGACCCTGCTGCACCCAGACCCTGCTGCCCCATCCTCATGTATCCTCACAGTGGTCAGCCTGAAGCATCTCTGAGTTGCTCCCTCTCTCTGTGATCATGATGTTTGGGAATGTTCTTTATGAAGCATACTGGGCATTTAATGCCCTTCTCTAAAGGCCTTGCTGAAAAGAAGGTCTTAGCTGGCAGTCCAAGTGAAAATTAAGTGTTGTGCTAAGCACTTTTGAGATCTTCTCTCCTTCCTTTCATTTATACAGCAGCAGGATGTATTTGGTGGGGGTAATGTCCGTTATTAATGCCCATTAATGCCCCCTCTGTGTCTATCAGTGCGATCCTGCAGGCTGCCTGATTGAACTGACGACACAACTCACCATAGTCATGGCTGGCAAACAGATCTGGGGAAACATCCAAGAGGCCATCGTACCGTAAGTTCTCTTACACTGTGATGCCCATGTTATAGACAGGGGAAATTGTTGGAAGGACTGACGGCAAGCGTTGCCATATGATGAAGCTAAGAATGTGTGCAAATTAACTGCATAGAAAGCAGACTGTTTTGTAGAGGCTTTTGCCTCTTTCTGTGAAAGCCACATTTGTCAAAGCATATTGAAACAAGGAGCTTGCTTACAGAAAGGGATGCTTGATCTGCTTTTCTCATTCTTAACTTTTTTTTCATATGCAGCTGGATTTGTAACTGGTGGGGACGCCGGAAAGCCAGAAGTAATCCTGAAAATTTGTATAGTCGCTGGGAGCAGGACCATGATCTGCAGACGTTTGGAGCCCTGGGCCTATTCTATGAATATCTAGAAATGGGTAAGTTTAAAAGTACAAATGTGGAATGAGGATAAGGTAGGTACTTTGCACTGACACGAGAAAATTGCTTCTCAATTAGTTGTTGAAGGTTGATGGCACCATGTTGATCTAGTAAACAGTAGAGGATTAATAGCTGGAAATTATTAAATAGGCCAGCCCAATTAAAAAAATAAAAAATCAAATAGAAAGGCATCTTTACATCTTTGAGTGTGGGGGATTTCACAGAAACACTGCGAGTACTGTTTCCCTCATTTGAACGCTGGGCATTTCTCTCATTGCAGCCAGCTGTCTCAGTCTGTATTCTGTTCTTGTTCCCAAGCATGTTCTCAGCTGATGTCAGTGGGAATTCAAAGCATGGGATGAGTGCCAAATATGCTGTGAGGATGTGTGCTGCAGATGTGAGACCTATGAACCCGACCAGAGAGAATCCGTTTAGTTTTCCCTGGATGCTGCGATGCAATCCAGCAGAGCAGCAGAGGGAGCACAAGTGACACAAAAAGGGTTCTCAGACCTTTTGTGAACAGGATCTGCACATGAAGTCTGTTTATAAAACCTGAAAAATTAAAACTGGAAAACTGAATCTTAAAGACACTAAAAAAAATTGTCTAGAAGGACAAAATCTTGTTAAAAAGTGGTCCCTTATATCACTTGTATAGAAATTATTTTAAGCATTTCAAGTATTTAGAGCTGTGCAGCTGTATTGGTGTCCCTTCATACCCTTTATGACATTCCATACAGCGCTGTGTTCTTGTGAAATTCATATGCTAAGAGCAATCAGTTCTGTTAGTCATGTCTCTTAATAGATTTCCTTGCTCTTTCTGAATCAGGCCATAACAGTACGCTCCAGCATTGTCCCAGGGCTGTTAAGGTGGTAGGAGTTCTGTTGTTTAAGATTTTAAATCAATCAAGTAAGCAAACAAAAAACCCCACCACCTGATCACTGAAATCATGAAAGAGCTTATGACTGATGTAGATGTATTGGGATTTATTATTATCCACTGCTTTTATTATCTGCTATTATCCAGACAAGATGTTCTGTTGCATTTCCTGACTTTAAAATATAGTGGCAGTATCAGCTCTGCAGTGAGGACTGTCACACTCTGTATCAAGAGATGTTTCATTTTGGTAATGACTAAAGTGATCATTTATGTAGTTTGGTTACAATCCTTAAACTAAGTTAGGATTCCCAAGTGGAATTATTACATTCAGAATTGCTATTTTGACTGAAGCAATAACATTAGGTGGAGGTAAGGTTGTGATAAAAATAAAAGGATTTCCTTCTTTTCATTTAGGAATCTAACTGATGGTAAGTGAAAGCCCAAAGGGTTTGCTCTGCACAGACTGCTGGATTGGAAAACCAGCCTTTAGTTTTAAGTTTTTGTTACTGCTCTCATAATTTAGAAATTTGGTGTGTAAGAATGTTCCCATTCCCCTGCAGCTACTTTCCATTCATGAAAAGAGAACTGCAGCACCATGGAAGAGTTAATATCCAGCACTCCTGGCAGCATCATTCCTCAGGACTCTTTCCCCCTTGTTGCTGCTGAATGGCAGCCTTTAGAAGCTGGACTTGGAACTGAGGCAGTTTGTCACTTGGCTGTGGGCAAGGGCTTGGGGAAGGCTTGTTGTGCAGCCTGACAGAAGTTTGCTGTCTGTCTGCAAGTGGCAAGTTGAATGTTTTCTTCTCATCCCGAAAGCACTTTCCTAGGGATAGATTTTGACAATTTTCTTTTCTTGCCTACAGTCATTCAGTTTGGATTCATTACTCTCTTTGTGGCATCCTTTCCCCTGGCTCCTCTTCTTGCTCTGATGAATAATATCTTGGAGATTCGAGTGGACTCCTGGAAGTTAACCACTCAGTACAGAAGACCCGTGGCTGCAAAAGCACACAGCATTGGAGTGTGGCAGGAAATCCTGAACGGAATGGCCATCTTGTCCGTTGTCACTAATGTAAGCATGCTACCTGTGCCAATTCAACTCTTTGACTCTTTCATGGACTCAGAATTTGCAGATTTAAAAGTCGACCAGGGATTTATCTCCTTCATCAACTCTGTTCATTTTATCCCTTGCTGCCCTATGGAGATGTGGTCACATCGTTTCGGTGCTTCGTCTTGTCCGTGTGCTGACAGGGTGTAGCTCACAATCTGTGTTTCATTGGATCAGAATTTCATTCACTGGTCTTTATTTTCTGGCATTTTGAAATGGCATGAGCCAGTCTGAACCTTAGTCTGATGAACCATGCTGATCACCCAGAGGGGACCAGAGGGAACCGGAGAGTTGGATTAGTTCTGCTGGCCAGATGACATTCCTCGTTGTAAGGCCTGTTATGTGGGAATTCCGGTAATTCAGCTACTACAGGATGCCCCTGTAGGGACAGTGGCTCAGAGTACTTTTTATGCACTGGAAATAAAGTGGTATGTCTATTTCGTATTAGATATAATGTAAAGCAGGCTGCTGAGCAAGAGAGTTGCTTCTTTTTAATGCAGAGTACTCAGCAGCGTTGGACATACGAATGTCTTGGGCAACAAACCATTGGCAGCTCTTGCCGAACCCACGAGGTACCTGAGCATTTCAGGTAGCTCAGACTTAAAGGCAAAGCGTGCCAGAGGTCATTGTTAACTTCTGAAATACAGCTGGGGAAAATGGCTCCCCTTCTTTCGCAACGTAACTTAGCTGATTCCCACATAGAATTCAAGCCGCCCTTTCTCACAAGAGTTCAAACCTGCATCTCCATTTTCACCCAGCAGTGTGGTAATCATCGTTAGAGGATTATTTGGTTTGAAGGTGGGAAAATGCCAGGAACCTGTCCCATAGCGCATAAAGTAGCTGATAATTTCTTAAATGAGAAGAAAGGGAAGAGTGATTTTGAAGTCGAAGTACTCTTCTAGAAAAAAGTATCTGCTGCCTCCTACAAGGGCTATTCACACGTGTTGTTCACTGAGTGTTTAGAATTAGCTGATACTTGCAGCAGAGGATACAGGCGGGATCTTTTCCAAGGCAAAATGCCCTGTCTGTGCTCACCCTTGCTTAGTCGATGCTGGGTTATGGCGCAGTCACTGTAACAAAAACCCTTTATGAAGCTGCTCACAAACTTTGTGTACTACTTGCTCAATTTCTTTTCCAATTTGTTTTTCAGGCTTTTATTGTTGCATTCACATCAGACATGATTCCTCGTTTAGTTTACTACTATGCTTATTCTGAAAGTGCAGACTCACCAATGTCCGGATACATAAACAATAGCTTGTCAGTGTTTGAAATTGCAGATTTTCCAGACAGAAACAAGCCTAAAGACAATCCAGAAGGTTTTGACAAATGCAGGTTGGTGTCAGTATAAAAGTAATTATTTTATGCCTTTGTTTAGAATATGACATAAAAAGCCAATGCAGATCTAAGAAGCTTACTAGAAATTAAATGATGTCATTTTCATCATTCTGCAATTTATGTCCCTAAGGTTGCAAATTTGTCCTAAAGAGTTTTAGGCTGCAGTGTGGCCAAGGAAATATGATTAAGGGGCAGTGTAGATTCATAAGGTGAAAATTAGATATGGCCTTAAAGTGAATTGTTGCTGTGCTAAGGTATCACATTTTAAAAAACAAAAAATCCTTTCTCACTGGAAGAAGCATTGGAGGCTTCTAGAAGAGGAATTGGGAAAGAGCTTCAGAGAAGTCCATGGTAAAAGCAAAGCATTTGAATTTGTTTTAGTGAAGACAAAAAAAAAAAAAAGAATTAAGCACAGTTTTGTGATGCTTTAGCTTTAAAGCCTACTTACACGTGTGAGTGTCAAACGCTCTACTCAAGGCTGTGCTTCCACTAAGCCCTGCCTCTGTTCAGCACACATCTGTCAACATCTGTTTCATTGATTCGATATTTGTCAACTACTGGGTGATAGGTTCCCTCACCCCTGCATTCTTTGATTATTGCCTGGAAAGTAGAAGTAAGCTATGTATAAAATTTCACTTCTCACACATCCTCATCTATATTCTGTTGCTGCGAGAGAAAGTGTTTAAACAAACGTAAGATAGAAACAAATAGAGAGGCAACCTTTGTCTGCAGAAGGAAACAGACCGTTCAGAACAAGGTGAAAAGGTTCCTTAAGTGACAGCTGTATGTGCCCGTAAGTGTCACTGAGCTTGTAGGTTGTCTCAGACTGAATGTGACATTTCACCTTCACATGCTTTTCTGTTCAACAGGTACAGAGACTATCGATATCCTCCAGATCACGAGAGGAGGTATTTACACACTATGCAGTTTTGGCACATCCTTGCTGCAAAGCTGGCATTTATAATTATAATGGAGGTATGTTCCCTATGTGATTCCCTTCTGAAATTAGCAAATTTTGTGGGTAGTTACTGACAATACAGAAAAAACAGAATTACTGAGAGTATAAAGCAGTCTCTTCCCTAAGTACCACCAAATACCCATGTCCTAAACGGATAGTCCAAGTGGAGTGTAGAACTTCAGGAAATGAACTGCAGAGTACAAAGAGTGAAAACAGCTGATGAGGAGACTGCAAGAAGTGGTCTACATTCAGAACCCTACGAGCATTTTGTGGTGATGTATATTGGTTAAAAAACAGCTAAGTAAAGTATTTGGACTACTAGCACTTCAGTATTAAGCCACTGTTTTGCAAGTTTGAAAAGGAAAAAGGTGTATTTAAAGTGTTATCCTCATCAGTTCTCCTGCTGCATGTTAACAGTTCTCAATCACTGAACATTATCAGCGTAGCATTGTGAATTTTCTAGGGAAACACACGTTGCTATTGGAAAGTGATTCAATGAATTCAGAACCTGACACTTTCTACCTGGGTTTCTTAGTTCATAAATGATTTGGAATTAAAGTCTGTGTATAATAGGAAACGTTTTAATCTTTCTGCACATCTCAGGTACACATTAGTTTGTCTGTTATTCCAGGACAGCCAAATTAAATGTATTCTGCTTAAGAACAAAAAGAGAAAAGTGATCTATTTGGTGTTACTCGTTTCGTTTCATTTTCTCTGGTTTCCTTATTTATTTGTTTATTTTGCAGCATGTTGTATTCATCGTCAAATTTTTTGTAGCATGGATGATTCCTGATGTACCTGCGGATGTGAAAGCCAAGATAAAACGTGAGAAGTATTTAACACAGAAAATTCTGCATGAGTATGAACTTGATAAACTGAAGGAGAGACTGTGTCACGGTGATAAACGAGCTACAGAAAAGGAGTTCATTGCCACAGAAGGGAGAATGGAGTTATCCAGTGCAATGTAGTTGAAAAAACAGCTGTCTGGGATTTAGCTCCTTTTTGCTCCTCTCTCTGTGATCTGCTCAGTATGCATCATCTTGAAAGCTATAGGAGAGGTTCGACCCTTTGCTTTCAGTCCAAAGATTTTAGACTTTTCTTTAAAAGACGTACTGAGCATTCTAGGTTTAGTAAATCTATTTAACAATATGACTTGGGCACTGTCCTATATTTACCCATCACTTCAAATAATAGATGTAATCTTGTAATCCTAGATACCCAATACAGGGAATGTTGTGCTAAAAGGGCTCACAGAATATCGTGTGGTCACTACCACCGAGCCCTACCCTGTTGCTAAGTGCAAAGTTCCAGGCTGTATCCCGGCTGAAGGAGAAAGATAGCACAGAGGACTCCTGCTGTGAAAAATGCCGAGAAGGATTATTTTATGACACGATTATTTCAAACCAGGTAGCACTCCTGATACCAGAGTAGCGTTAGGGGCTTTTTTTTATCCACTGTGTCTTTTGAAACATTTGTTCCTGGCTTTGAACTTCTATACACTTTTTAGAAGGAATAGGTTTTTAAAGACATACTGGTTTAATTCCATTTGGAATTATTTTAAGGCACAGAACTCAAGCGATGCTTACTAATGAAGGAAGAAAAACACCATAATTTATTTTCATTAAGATCCGCCTGCCAGAGTTTGCTCTTTAAATGCAGATACTGTAGAATCATGTAATTGATTTTCTGAAAGATGTGTGCAGTTTGGAGAAATACAGTTAATTTATTTCTCCATCTCAAAAATTGCCATTGGAAGAACATGCTTGACATAAGTTTTGGCCACAGCTGCTCCTTTGTCTGGATTCTTCCCATCTCTGAGTGCCAATGAAGGCCTTAAAGCCACGTGCCCATACTGCGTGCTGTGCAGTATGACTTCAGAGAGCAGTGGGTGGGGAGCTGGGCCACCACGTGAATTGATCTAGCTATGTGATTGTACAGAGATTAGGATTCATATTCCAAACATTTTAGGAATGCTGAGCACTCAATGTTTACATGGTTACTGTCCTCGTACATAGGAGCCTTTCTTTGTTTTTTCTTTTTAATCTTCAAGAATTTCTTTTGTTTTGACATGGGCCTTTTCTACAAACTTATTGAGTGTGTGATAGATAATACCTACATGTGCAGAGCAGCTACCAGCTGTTTATGAAGGTGCCCTTGTTTTATAATTTTAAGCAGTTTTACATTTCTGTGATTTTGCTGTATATTGAAAACATATCGACACTTCCACGCTTAGTGCCTTGTTGATTTGCATTTGGCAGAAGATAGGAGAATGGTCCCGATGTGGAAATGAGCATTTCCCAAGTGTGCTTGCAGGCATCACGGTACTGAGCCTGCACACATAACCGTGGTGTCAGCCACACAAGGTGCCTCGGCACACCGCTGTTAGTGCAGTGCAGACTCTGCACAGCCAACAGGCCCTACCTAGGCTGCTTGGGCCAGCTAGCAGCAGACTGTTGAGTTCTCTCTTGCTGAAGTGCACTGGCTAGAGAGATTAGATTTTAATATATTTGCACTTTGAAAGTTATACTTCCTTGCAAGTATGCAAAAAAATAGATCAGATTTGTTTGCCATATCAGCCAAATGATGTACTGTTTACAAGACCCACAGCCTAAGGTTTCCATGTTCTGTTTTAGCAGACCTAGCCTATGTCTTAGAATACTTTGGCTACTAACCTTAATGTTGTAACAGAGTTTTAAATCAGTGTCTTGAGTGGAGCTGTAATTACTAGCAAAAATCCTCCATTGAAGTGCCTACCTCGAACAAACATCATGCTGGCTGCCAGTGAGGGAGTTGAAGCAGGTGTGCATTTCTCTACACGTCTGTAAGTCATGCAGCTGCGTTCTGTAAGTCTGCTTGGTGAATCAGGCGTATCGGCCTCTCGTGTTTGTGGTGAGCTGACCATGTTCCCGAGCGTTCAGAAACATTGAAGTAATGGACTGACTGCAGGAAGGCATGTACAAATAAGCTATCCCTGCTTCTTAATGTGTAAGCCAAAGAAAAATATCAGTCCCCATAATTCTGTATGTGACACCAGACCTTATATAACGCAAGCACTTTGCTGCTGCTTACGCCAATGCTGTTAATTAAACTGCTTAATTTAGATTTCACAGTTCTTTTTTTTTGTTTTTTGTTTTTTGTTTTTTGTTTTTTTACTGTTAGCAATGCAAACAATCGCATCAAACAGTAAGGTGGTGAGATGCAAAATGGTGTTCCAAGTCAAAATGTACGGGTGTGGTGGAAGCTGAAAACAGATTTGGAAATTCAGCTTTAGTTTCCCTCATGGAACGCTAGTTTCTTCAGGTCCTGTAATAAAGTGTCCTCATTTACTACACTTGAAAAGTTGTGAGCAAAATAGCTCTGTTGTGAATGATCCTTGCTATTTAAAAGCAAGATAAAGGGAAGCAAGGAAACGTCTGAGTTTGGGATACAGCGCTGATACGAGGAAGCCCCACGCGAAGACCCTGAATTTATTTAATGGGTGGCCCCCACTTCTTGCTTCTTTCAAACTTGTTTTTTTGACATCACCTCCTATTTGATACTATAGAAAGGTGTTTTGCAATAAAAGTGAAAAAAAATCTGGGATCTACTTGTTTAAAATATATGTAACTAAAAATATATCTTCATCGCATTACTTGGTGTAATAGAAACTGTTGAAAAGTGTTGTCATATTCAGAGCCAATGTCACAAAAAAACACAATGCCTATTTATGTAATAATGTCTTCACTTGCCATTAAGCAGTTTTTTGACAGAATCTTATTAGCATGATTAGGATTATCGTGGTTTATGCACACGTTTCCTGAAGTGCTCTTGAAGCGTCCCAATAACAAGAGAGGTCTGGCCAGTGTGAGGATACGGTCCTTGTTTCTGTTCGACTATTTGGTTTCGATATGTTGAAAATATGTGTCTAGAAGTGTCCTGTAACCAAAGTGAAGTTACTTGGTGTCCAAACTACTGTAGGTAGAGCTACAGCAGATTGCTTCATTAGAATTAGCTGGAAAAAATAAAATTGGCCTTTCAAGTGCAATGCAATCAGGGATTATTTTTTTTCCTGTTAAAATCTAGTATTTGTGTATTAGATTGAGATGATCTAATGACTGCAAAATGAATGCTACTATAAAACACTATGCTGTTTTTTTTTTTTCCTAGAAGATCTTATTGTTTTTACTTTTTTATGTAATACTATCAGTTTGAGACAAGGGGAAGGAGGGGAGATGCGTGGACTCCTGTGCTGCGCTGCGTGTGCTGCTTGTTCTGTCTCACGCTGTCACGTAATCCGAGTGGCATTCCTGTCTGCTGCGTGTGCTGCTGGTATATATCATACACTAATGTTGGGGTAATTTTTTAAACATTGCATTCAGCTAACTTATCTAGGTCCCTTTACTAAGATTTAAACCTGGCGAATAAAGCAGTGTTTATTTTTAACGTGCTGTCATCTTGTTTTTGAAAATCTCAAGAATTTGTCAAGTGAAATGCCCAGAAGGCCTCATCGAGAAAAACATTCATACAGGTTTCTACAGCACACTTTGGGATATTTGGGTGCTGTGCATGGATTTCCTGCAACACGAACTTCCTAAGAGGCTTGGTAAGAAAGCCAGCATCTGACCACCGTCTTGTTGAAAGGATGATCACGCTCTGTAACTTTGCTACCTTACACTTCCTTGAGAAACTGCTTAGCAAAGGAGTGCGTGTCAGGTTCTGCATGTCGTAAGCAGTGCACGTCAGCTGAGATGGCAGGAGTGTGTGACACCTCCTGAGTGGATTTAGCTTTGCAAATTCCTTTCGTTAGAAGGCCAGTGAAAAAGATTCAGCGCTTCCATCTTCCTTCAGGCATGGTGCAAACGGTGTTAACATGCGTTAATTTTCAGCCAGGCTGCTTTTCCCTTGGTTCCTTGGATGCAGCTTTTATTCTTGTGGTGTCAGGACGAGGTAACATCTCAAGCTCCCAGTCTGCTGCGCGGTTTTCACATGCAGTGTTCGTGGTTCACACTGCACTTAGCTTGGGGGACATATACTGGAAAACACAGAACAGATTTTCCAGGGCATCGTTAAAGTCTTCGTGCTCGTAGATACCTCCACATATTTGAATCACTTTCTTAAAACTCAGCTGTGGCACTACTGTAAGACTTCAGGTTAAATCACAAAGAATCCCAGTTCCAGTTGGTCCCTTGTCATCGGTAGGTAACACCAGAGCTTGTCACCGCTCCTGTTACGCCACGTTACCAAAGCTGCTTTGGCAACAAGAGCACTTTCTAGGCTTGGTCACTGGTGTCCTTTTGAACTTTGAATAATTCAGTTAAGACTGATTCAGTAGGAGTAATCACACGAAAGAAATACTTGAGAAGAACAAAACGATCTTGTCTACACTGAGATAAAACATAAAAATAAAACAAATAAGCCAAACAACCAAAAAACCCCAAAACCCTCCAGGCAATGTGTACGTATGTATCGTGCTAGCAACATTGCTCTAGTTACTGAGGTGGGACAGGTCACTGAATTAGGTATCTGTAGGAAAAATAGGGCATTAAGAAAATGGAAAATTAATCAGTGGTTAACAAAAAGTGATAATGTTAATCACTTGTGCTGCTGGCACTTGGGACTTAGGGGATGTTTATGTATTATGGTAAAAGCTTTCAGGTGAGTTCAAGATTTGTTCTTCAGCTGTGCCCATGCTGAAGCCTGTGGCAAATGGATAAGGAAGATTAATTGGGGCTGCAATTTCATCCAAAGCCTATTACACTTTATAAGAGTGGCCTGATAATTAGTGAGGTATCCACAAACCCTGGAACGCACCTGTTTGTGTTGTAACTCCATGAAATTGTAACTCAATGAGTTACCCTTGTTGGGTCTTGACTTCGTTTCTCTTGGACTGTAAATGCACAGCAGCACCAAAGTTAGTGGTTGTACTTCCTGCTTCAGAAAATCAGCCAAGGCTTTTCGTTTGGTGTCGTCAGCTACACTGATTAAAGGGTCCTTCTAAAAATAAGTCCACGTCTGTTCTGTGCTGAAAATGGCAGGGAGTACTGAAATGGCAGAGATGTTCTGAATGGATGCTCCTCCTGTCAAAGTGCTGTGCTGCAGAAACTGTGTTGTCCTGCAGGAGCAGCGTGTGCAGCCCTGTTCACAAGGAGATTCAGCAAGCCATGTAGGAAGTGGTATCCCAAAGTATGAAATCTGCACGTTTCATGTCTGTTTCAGACGCGTGGGCTCTGCAGCAATGTCTTACTTTCCTCAAAATGTTTAAAAATAGAAGAAAACCTGTGTTTCTGACAATAAACTCTGAGACACGCCACTGAATGTACCTCGAGGTCAGCACAGCTCAGGTGGGGGCTCCTGCAGCCTGAGACCCCAGGTGTGAGCAGAGCTGGCGTTACAACAGCAGCTCGCCAGCGGGAGCTGGGGGCCCAGCCTGGGGTGTTGAGGATTTTCTCACAGAATGGCTAAGAGATAAAGGGCACAGCGCCGAGAATCTGATACAGCTGCATAACTTAGAGTAGAAGTAATAGTCCTGGGCGTTCTATCCTTGGGATAAAGAAGCTGCTTAGCAAGTGAGCAAAACAGGATGGGAACTGAGGAAGATGTATTCATAAGAAGAGTGAGACCGGGTGGGAACAGAGAAAGATGTATCTATAAGAATGATAGGGAAATTCCAACAAGGTGAGGTTAACGTTAGAGCTGGTTACCAATCATCAGCTTTACTTTTGCAATATGCATGAGCTTCATTAACGAATGTACTTAAGCACACGCTTAAGTACATTAGACTGAGACTTGTTGAATGATCAGTTGGCTGTCCGAGTCTCCCCTCGATCGCGACACTGGGGCATGGCAGAGATCAGACGGAGGGAGGGCAAATGCAGCCCAGGCAGAGGACTTAGATGTGAAAGTGCTTCTGTCCCTGAACAGATGGAAAGAATTAAAGGAAAGAAAAGAAAAGATCATTACCATATGGATGCACCAAATAATCTGGAAATTATTTGGTAATTAATTTGTGATGTCATTAAACCGCAGCTACTGTTACTTGTCTGTCTTCCTGCATGCCCGGGGTCGTCACAGCTTTGCAGCACAGTCTTGGCACCCTTATAAAGGGATACCTAAATTAAATCTTGTCGTGGTTTTAAATAACCGCTTGTCTCTACCCCACGCTTACATCACTCAGACGCAGCTCAGGAAGCCTGTTTTACACGAGCATGTACCGAGAGGTCTGCTGGGAGATGAGTGGGATGTGAAATTCAGCAGCCACAGCCGTTTTTGGAAGGCGCGTATGCACATTCCCCTGCAGCAGCTAGTGACTATGCTTTCTCAGTCAGAAAAGAGTCAGTCTAAAACATTTAGCAAGTGCCTGACTCTCTGTAATTCTTCTGCAACTCCCCAGCAAAGCAGTGCTCCAGGTGCTGGCTGGCTGAGCTTTGTCATCTGGGGGCCTAAAAGTCCCCAGCTGTCACTTAGCCGTGCTGCACATCAGCCCCATGGCCGCTGCCAGAAATGAACAGAAGGCTCAGCAGCTTTGTGGTCAGGTGTTGCTGATCTATCTGCCCTCAGTAGGAGCAAAGATGGAGGTGTAAACTCAGGTGGCTTTTCGATATATTATGTAATTTAATCCGAGCCACTGTACGTGACAATAAAGATATTAAACTAAAAGCAGTGTTCTTGCTAAGGTGGCAATGTCTGAAAGGCTGACAGCTCTTTTTAGGATGATCTTCCTTTTCCTGGTATCAGGCTGTGAAACGATCGCATGCACTCCAGAAGCAGAGCAATTGCTGTAAAAGATCACGGAGTTGCTTGAAATATGAACTTCTCTGAATGACACCTTGAGTCAGACAGCTTTAACCTGCTGTGTTTAAAGGCCACATGAGAGAATCAAAGAAAAAATAGCTGTTTGGTACAGAAAGAGAATAGCTAAGGTGCTGTTAATTAGATCTACGAGCTCAAGGGTTATAAATGGAGCTGTAAATATATACAGGACCCGTTTCTATTTACATACGTGCGGCTGTAAAAATGGATAAAGTCTACAAGAGCTGCATCAGTATACAGTTTTTTCAGCCATCTGTGTTGAACTGCAGGCATCCTAATGCCCATGCTAAGCACGCTCCACTCATGCTCCCTTCCGGAGCGAGGGCAATCGCCCAATTGGCGTAAGCGACGCCCGCGTCCCGGTGCTGCTTGCACGGGTGCCAAACTGAAGCAGCCTCAGTGAACCGAGCTGTGAATCACTGAGCTTGCTGTGACACTGAAACACAGCTCCTCACTGCGTCCTTCCTGCTCCTGGAGCTCTTTCAGCAACGAAAATCTGTGGTGGAAAAGTTCTGCATGAGGCCGCCTGTAGTGCCAGGCATCTCTTGTGCTGGGCGATGCCTTCTACTAACTCGGCTCAAGCAGTGCTTGGAGCGATGCAATAGGAGGCACATGTTCCAGAAGCATGGGCTGCACGCTAGCTGGCTCTTTTAATCAGTTTTCACAGGAGGAATAGAAATACTCCAAAGAGAACATTTTAGCAGGAAAAACTGAGGGCAGGATTCTCTGCCATGTTAGAACCTCGTTGCAACAGACGTTGTTGCTAACAGGTTCTCCTGAACAAACGTTTCTATCGACATCATCCCAATAGCAGAGCGGCTGCAAACATAGCAGGGCTGCAGCTGGGCCACGTTTCTGGTTGTGGTATCTCTATTATTCTTTGGCTGAAGTCCCCCAGCTAGACTGGTGAAAATGTTGCTGCTATTTTCTATGTGATAAAGAATTCAGCATTTCTCTATAGTAACAGTCCAAGCTAACAAAGCATGTGCAGTGGGTGAGCACTGGTCTGTCAGCAGGTCTGCACTGCCTGGAAAAGAGCAGCCAATTCCATTAGCAGTTGAGACAGGACCTGAAATGAGGTATCTAAGCAGTTTGTTCAAGGGGAAGGGAAAAGCAGGCTTCCCTCTACTTTTGCAGCTGGAAGATATTAAACGTAAAGAAAGCTTTTGGAGCATTTTGCTTCACCTTCAGTGCAGGGAGGAATTCTGCCACACATCTCTCCAGTGGCAGCAGACCCCTCCCTGCTCCTGCCCACCCCTCCCCGCAGCAGCGGCGGACGCACGCAGCCTCCTTGCAGGGACCTGGCTCGCTCCTGGGCGTGAGGACAGGGGTGAAAGAGCTGAGTGTGGATGGTGAGATGGGGCAAGTGCCAAGCCAGGAAACTTGTGTTTCCTTTGTGGACAGAACAATTGCAACTTCCTAGAGGGCCATCTTGGTGCATTCCTTAACCCCAAAATAAATGCCAATTATTTGTGCACAAAAGCACAAATTTCTCTGGCATTCAGAAGCTTTATAAGTACGTCTCTGTCCTGGAAAAGGGTTGATATTATTGAGCATAGGAAAACCAAGCCATATAGGGTCAATGTATTCTTCAGAGAATACACTCGTCTTGCTTTTTAAAGTATGCTGTTGGGCCTGGAGTTGTGCTGGCAGAGCCAGTCTAAATCAGTAGATAGGAGATTTTCTGTAGATTTCAGTGCCTTTAATCACACCGCAGTGATTTGTCAGCAAAATGTCAGACATTTAAAAAAACACAGCCCCACCAGAAGTCTCCTCTCAAAACCGGCAGCGAGGACCCAGCCAAGCGTAGGCTGTTCCTGTCAGCAGCAGCGCAGCCAGCAGGCTGCTGCCACGTAGGGCAAACGTCGTGCTGGATGTCCCTGCATCGGGACAGAAAGCAGAGACGGGTTTTGTGGAGAGGCAGAAGCGCTCTTGGACGCTGTTCGCAGATCTGCTCCCACAGAGCTCTCCTCCCCACACGGACAGTGGCTGGCCGCCCTGAGCCGCGTGCCCATCGCCCAGACACCGCCAGGCAGCGTTTGTTCCCGCCGTGCAGCTGCCCGCCGCGCCTCTACCACTCCCTCTGTCCTTGGGCACAACTCAGCAGCATCAGGACGCTGATGAGCGGAGCTCTCCTTTCATTTTTCAAACAGGAATAAACTCACCAGGCTTAGGTTCTCCACTCTGGTCATTTTTGCCTTCCTTTATTCCCTCCAGCACTTGTGCAGAACGACTTCTCTCTCTGAGAGCATGGTGGCCCACTGCTGGGAAGCCCACTGAGGGGGTGGATATCTGCTGAGCAGGGCAGCACGCAGCCTCAATGCTAGCATCGGTCCTTTCTTCTGCTCCTTAGTGGGGGGATTTTTGAGAGCAGGCTGCTCTCAGAGTGGCTCCCTCTGCAACAGCGCGATTCAGACGAGTCAGAAGCTGAGGATGGATGGATCCGGAGTGACCCCATCCTCCCACAGCGTTAGCTGAAGAGATGAAAATCTTCCTGACATCAAAATCAGCAGCAAAACCCCATCAACGTTCTGGGATGGGATTATACCATCTATTGGCCTCGGTGCTTATATTCTAAGGAGTACTAATCTGGGGGCTCCGAGGATAGGACAGACTTCAGGCGATGCCATTGTTGCTCTCCAACCCTGAATATTCTGTGATTTTGAATGAAGTGAAGAAGGCAGTGAGCTGGCCTAGCAGAAAAGCTAAACCCTTGAAAAATATTACACACTCAAAATTTTCTTTTTAAGACCGCCAACTGATCCCTTCATCAAGATTCGTTCATTTATTTATTTTATTGCTTTTGTACTATTAAAAATGCCAGTGAAATGAGTTAGAATACTTCGAACCCCCATTTTTGATCAGTAAAATGATTTCTTTTGTTTTCTTTCCTGGTTGTTAAGCCAATTTTCTAAAATAGGACTTTTTCTGAAAAAAAAATAATCCTACAGCTTGACAGTTTTGAAACTGAAAAAGCTTTAAATCATCCAAAAAAATCTAAATGGGTGATTAAATATGCTTGTGGGAATGTTTTGAAATATTAAGAACACCAGAACGAGTTTTCACTATTTTTGTTTATCATCAAAGGCAAAAAGTTTTGTGCTTATTGAAACTCTCCGGCTCCCATCTTGCTCTGCCAGACGGAGTCACCGCTCCCGACAGCCGGGCCGCACATGCTCAGTGTGCTCAGGCTTCTTTCCTGATGCCCAGAACAAGGAATTTCTGAGCCTGATTTCTCTTGGAGTAGCAAGTAGCACGAAAAATGACGAAGTTAAACTTTAAGTGTTTGCTAAGAGTATCAGAATTGGGCCTAAATGTTTAGCACCGTGATCAACTGTTCATAATTATTTTAATTTTGAAAGTGATCTTTTTCTATTTGTGTGCCTCTAATCCTCGGCAAAACAAGGAAGATTAATAAAAAGCTTGGAGAAGGCGGTGCAGCTGCCCCACACAGGGGCTGTCTCCCTTCTGCTGATGAACAAGCATTTCTGTGCGTGTGAGCAGCCCTGCGTCTGCAAGCTGCTCAGCACCGCACTACAGGGAAGTGGGGACTGTGTGGGAAGACGAGGCATAAAGTATTTTGGGGGAAAAAAGAGGATGTAAATGTGGGATAGAAGCACCCTTCAGCCCCCTAGAAGTGGCCTCGTGAGGTGTGCTGTCAGGCTGACAACCTGGCCACGGTGTGGAAAAGCAACTCTGGAACTTGTAGAGAAGTAGATCCCTACAAAAAGGCCAGAACTCATGGGAAAGTCCTGCTGTGTCCTTGAGAGGGAGAGTAAGTAGAGAAATTCGGGATGTTTTTTACACTGCCTGACCTTTTCTGTACACGACATGGGCTTAAGAGAGAATCCTGCTCTCTTTTTCCCTCACTGGTCATATTTTCCCATTTCCTTCAGGCTGTATAATTGGTCACCCCTCCTTTCAGTGAAAAAGGATTAATGAGGATCATTTTGAAGTCTATTAAATGTGCTGCAGTGTATAGGGCAGCTTTTGAATGACGAGCAATCAATTTATGGAGCCTTTTGGAAAACAGCACAAGACATGAGTGAAGGAAAGATGCCCACGTAGACTGGGATGGCGTGTGCCGCCTGAAGCCCTTAGGTGTAATGTTAACCAGATGCAGAATTACCACTCAGTGATTTATGATGTGCCCCGGTGATGAAGCACGCACCGTTCTGAGAGTGATTAATATTCTTGTCATAAATGGAAAGAAGTTGGTAGCTTGCCAAGAAAATCTGTCGGTGAGAGCAGACCCGCTCGATCCACCATGAGTGATGCAGTAATACGAGCCCAACCGAGCCCATGGATTCAGCGAAGATTTTTATTAAAGATAAGCTACCTCCAGGGAAAGGTGTTTCCATGAGTCATGGGGCCTCACAGCAGAGCAGGATTAGGAAGTGAAAAAGACGTAACTGACAGAATGGATTTTTAGAGACCACTTGCTTTCCAGCCATTCATTTTTGGGGATACGTGCTCATCACAGCTTTGATTATTATATTATCGTTCCTAATAGAAAGTCAAAACATGAGCCACGCCAACCCAAAGACCACAGAAGGCAGCTGTTGTAAGGATTCTGACGTGTTCAGCCCTTCAGGGTGCACAAGTCATCAAGAAAGAAAGGAATATGTACCGACAGACATATAGGTGTGAAGGAATGGGCAGTCTCAGATGTGTGCATCGCCCCTAAATAAATAAACCAGAAAAATCTACCACCGTTCTACACAAAGGATGCCACTGGCTCCACTAGCTGATACTCCAGATTCCAGCTGGGGAAGCTGAATCTGCAATAGAGAAGCTGAAAGTACACTGACTTTGGTCTACATCTAGAGCTAAATGTGATTTTTTGCATCAGGCTTGAAGATGGTGAGGAGGGATGGGTTGGGAGAAGGGTTTTCCCGAGCATGGTGCTCAGCTGCTGACTTTCCAGTCCCTTTAAATTGTGTCTACAGAAAGACAGATGTATTGGATCAAGTCTCCAGTTCTGTACAGCTTGCAGAAGAGTAAGATGCCAGTGTATCATGATAAGGGGAAAATCACACCTGCGCAGAAAACATACAGCGTGATTCAGATCACTGTAAGACTATTTAGTTTGTTCTGGAAATAGACGTACTGATTTTACTAGAGTTTATATATAAAATAAGACCTAGGGTTTGGAACTGGAGGAAAATATTAAGTGGGAGAGAACAAGAAAACAAGCAGCTAAATTTAACAAGTTATGTGTTGCAGAAATTAATTACCTAGCTGCAGCCCCCAGGGTGTGATCTCAGGACATCTGGCACGCAGCAGCAGAACTGTGCTCACATTCTTCCATATTTATACACATTTCAGTTTTGATCTTTGCTTGGCTGTGGCGTAATGCATCTTTTTCATTAATAAATCTGGCTTAGTGTCTTAGAAATGTATGCCCCTCTGTAGGCCTTTAGAACAACCAAACGGTGAGAGAACTTCTGAGGACTTAGCGTGACTTCTGCAAGGATGTGGAACTGCGTCTGGGGGTTTGTTAGCCAAAGACAGACTGCTGGTAAACACAGTGTGCCCGTCAAGTCAGTTCCATGCAGAAAGCCAAGCCCTGCGTTCCCTTCCTGATGCTCTGCAGAGATGTGCCTCCTGCTGAGCGAGGGAGGAGCGCAGCCCGAGCAGGGACTTGGGCAGTTGTCTTTTTCCTCCTTTAAAATATCGTTTTGTGATGTATCGAGAAGTTTCTGTGGCTCTAAAACAGATTAACACTGCCTCGTAAGATCTTCCTGTCTGCACTCTTGTGTTCGGCTTTGGCAAACAGAGTGGGGTTCACAGCCCGCACACCGCAGTGCACAGGGATAGCAGTAATGGTAGAACCGAGCACTTCTCCAGGGGTGAGAAAAAAAGCTGTCTGAAAACTCCCTGTTAAACAGCGTCCTTGGGGTTAGAAACGGAAGCAGCCAGAAGGTCTTTGCCACAGGAGTAGCCAGAAAGCTCCCCAGCTACAGAACAGGAGTTGTGATGATCAAGTGTGGTGCAGTAGAAGTCCACAGAGATGGGTCTGTAGATGGCAGCTGCTCAGCAAGGGCTGTCGGGCTGAAAACCAAATGACAGAAAAGCTTGTTCTGGTTTCTGGAAGGAAAATGTCAACTTCAGAGACAGACAAGCAAACCCCAAACTTGCTTAGGGTTGAAGGCCGAGCCTAAGTCTTTTGGAATCTTTAACTTCTAAGTTTTGCAGGAGACCAGTTGTAACGTAGAAAGGGTCCCAAAGCTCTCATAACTACACCATTTCATCTTTTCTTTCTTTCTTCAGCTCCTCACCAGTCTTCTCCTTCTCCGAAGCTTCTCAAGCTTCTTCTTAGTCTTCTCTTCCTCAAGCTTCTTCCTCAATCCTCCCAAGCTGCTGCTTCTCAAGCTGCTCCCTCCAGCTCCTTTCTTCTCTGCCTGGCCGGCCTTTATCTAAGCCTGGGGCAACTCCGCCCCAGCTCCACCCCTTCTGGTCACAGGTGCAAGTGATGCACCTGTGTTCCCCAGGCCAGCCACAGCCCTCCACCATGTGCTCAGTCATCAGCTCATGCTGGGATCAACTGTTTCCCTACAGCAGTGAATAAGCAATTAAAACGCACTTCCCCTGTAGAAGCCCTGGTGTAGTTAAAGACAACTGAACTGGGCACGCAGAAACTAGGTCAGACACGCTCAGGGGGCTCAGTTTGACCCACATGGAACTGAATAAGCCAGAACACCTCAATTTGTGGCTAACTGCATTCAGAGGAGCCTGGGAAGGAAGGAGAAGGACTGACTTGGAAGTGAATCAGCACAATACTCTTCAACACGTGGATGAACTTACCCTTAATCCGGTGTATGTGTATAAAATTAATATCCTAAATAAAGGTCCAGAAACACAACATGCATCTCAATTTGTGTCTTACAGAGCCTGCTCCTGCCAGAGCAGTGCCACTTTGATACAGCTGTCAAAGTTAATATCGCCCACGGCACTGTGAAACATACTGGGAGCCACACCTTTCTCCAGTGGAATCAAGCAGTTACCTTCCAGATGTGTGATGATTTATGCATAGCAAACAATAAGAAAAAAATAGATGTATTTACACTGAAACACCAGATTATAAAACAAAACACACGTGAAGTCTAAGCTTGAAGGTGTTCTCTCCAACATTCAGAAAAGGGCTCTGAATTGAGGAGTTGATATTTTAGCTACGTTTAGAGCTCGCAGGTATTTTATGCTTTGGCATAAAGCAAGCTGTGTGATACCCTAATCCTCCCCACACCCCGCAGAACACAGTGTGATCAACACTGAGCTCATTGGCAGTGCCCTAACATAAAGCAGAGGTTTCCTGTTGTCCCGAGTTACGTAGCTGTAGTGCTTTTAGGGGAGCAGGAACATCCTATGCGCTCAACAAAGCAACACAAAGAGCCTCTCTGTGCTCCGGTTACCTCGGAAGCTTGTACAGTCTTTGGCTTTCCTTTATATCTTGTGGTAAGAAGATTTAGACTTGCATGTCTTCAAACCCATGAACACGCTGTCCAAAGATGGTGCCTAATATTTATAAAAGTATTTAGTATAGCAAAGAAGAGAGAACTCTGTGGTTTATACAAAGCAAATGGTGTGTTTCTCAAAAGAGAGAGTAGTGTCGAGGATAACTTCCACTCTTAATGAGATCTGAGATCAACAAAAACAACAGCATCGAGAGCTGGTTGCCTCAGTCTAGTTTTCTGATGAAACGAGACTTGCAGAATTTGTCATGTCGTTTCCCCATTCCCACTCCATTCCAAACCCATTCCAAATTGATTTTGCCAGAAACTTTGAAGTTCCAGACTGAAGATGTCCCTAAAATTTTCAGAAAAATCATTTACCAAAAGCATTTTTGTAAAGAAAAGTAAATGAGATGATGAGAAAGAGGAAAAAGGCATACAGATGACATGTCAAGAACTAAGGATGCTGACAGGGACATGCAGGGGAGGACTGGCGTTCACATAGATCCTGAGCTGGGCCTGCTGGTGGAGGGGGTACAGAAAGCCAGGATTACTGAAGAGAGGTAAATGGCGGCTCAGAAAGCCAAGTGCATTCACCCTGGTGCTCATGCAACCAGTGATATTCGACTTTAAGTTATAAATAAAATCATGGCAGTCCTTCAATTAAAATATTAGTAATTTGGGATATGCTGGCTTTGCTGTCTAGGATTAGTGTTATTTGAAGCAAATGCAAATATATGACGTGAGAACCCCAATAAAATCCTTATTTTCCTGTCTTGGGTCCAGACTGAAGATGATTTTATTGGGCTGATTCCTCTAGAGACGAAATATGAATTCACATGATGGCTGTCAGCTAGGTCAGAACAGAAACTTGAACAAGTATAAAACGGAGGAGAGGTCACAAGAGTCACCATTGCCTTTCCCCGAGACGCCACTCTCCTCAAACATCAGCTAAACACGGGGGCTTCCTTCCTGTTTATTTTTGGTGCAGTTATACAAACCACCTCTGTATCCTTCTACACACAAGAACTATGAAATAGCAGCAGAAAATACACAAGTGTCCTTAGATCACTGGAACCTGTTCTGGCCGAGCCTTCTGGTGAAGATGAAATTCGTGTTGGCTGCCTCTGTCACCAGCAAAGTGTGCTGTGGGAGTATAGATTACTAACTGCAGCTTTACGTGTGCGTTTCTCTGCAGAGAAACTGCTTTAAATGGAATAGAATCTCCATACATTCTTCCCACACAAAATTTTATGTACTATGATCGAATTCTGTGAATAAATCAATATTTGTCCTAAACAAGGATTATTCTCCATGTTTCATGTCCAACACAATTGGGGCTTGGAAAAACTGAGTGACAAATTCAGGCAGTAATATCAGCCCCAGGTCCAAAACTGCAGTCCAAGAGTCTGCCCACAAACCCAGATATCAGTTCCCTGTTACACTAAGCACAATTATTTTTCAAACATATATTATGAGCTGGTTTTTCTTGTTTGCTTGTTTTTTCTTCCACCAGTTTCCTGACCAAATTATGTGAAGTTACCTTTGATAACTTTTCAATAGCAATTCCATTAAATGAATGTCTATAACAGATGTAAGCACCGTTCAGACTTGTGTAACCTGTGATGTGACTCAACAGCAGTTCCTCCCCAGACTTCTCTTAACACATTTTAAAATAATGCAATGAAGAGACAAGTCAACAGAAAGAACTGCTGCAACCTCAGAGATGTTTCTGATTTTCTAATTCTAGCAATAAAAAGACACCGCAATAAATTCTTCAGCTGGTACATTTGTCTCAAGGTTTTCAAAGTCCTGAAAACAGATGATAACTGAGAAGAAGCAAACTCTTGTGTAAAAGCTTTGCCTGTGCTGTCAGACAGTCCAGTGGTATACATCACGGATCAACAAAATAATGATAGGTTAGTGATATAAAAGGTCATTACCCATTGTATTAACAAAAGATAGGACAACATGCTTCAGTCCTTGCCTAAGTTTCACTGTGGTAATTGCATCCCACTCACCAAGTGTTGCTGAGCTTTCCTGTGCACTAAGAGAGAATCACAGAATCAAAGAATCCTTAGAGCTGGAAGGGACCTTTAAGGGCCATCTGGTCCAACTCCCCTGCGATGTGCAGGGACACCTACAGCTGGATCAGGGTGCTCAGAGCTTGGTCCGGCCTGGCCTTGAATGTCTCCAGGGTCAGGGCTTCCACCACCTCTCTGGGCAACCTGTGCCAGTGCTTTACCACCCTCACCGTCAAAAATTTTTTCCTTACATCTAACNTCCTTTTCGGCAGGGCTGTGCTCTATCCTTTCACCCCCCAGCTTGTATTGATAGCGGGGTTACCACGGCCCAGGTGCAGACCTTGGGTTTGCTGAACCTCGTGAGGTTCTCCTGCGCCCACTGCTCGAGCCTGCCCAGGTCTCTCTGGAGAGCATCTCTCTGGAGAGCACTGTTACTCCATTCCACCCCCCGAGGCAGGAGCATTTCTGTCTGCGTAACGTGACAGATGGCTGGATGTCCTCGGGGGTCCTTCGCACTGGGCTCATGGAGAAGCACAGGAATTCGAAGGAACAGATGTTCCTGTAATGTCTGGGAAGAATACAAGCACCCCTATCTACTTTTAATATAAACATATACTGTTGGATTTCTATATGTAAATACACTCACAAATAAATAAATAAATAAAAGTATTTTAATACCAATATGATTGCTTTGGCAATTTAAACGGTGTTTGCTATCGGATGAATTTTTATTAGAGGTTTTGTTTGTTTTAACCTAGTTGTTAATATTAAAAACAAGTTGTGCTTTAAACAGGAAAGGGAGAACAGAAGAAATAAATAATCTTGACGCAAAATAATTGGATAATTTCCTGCCATGGAATAGTCCTATATGCTAACTTCAAATCACCCAGTGCTTTGTTTTCACGGTGAAATGCGGTACACTAACAGAAAATTGATTTCGCTGGCAGCGTGTTAATGGTTTTGCCACCAGAGGGCGGAAGCAGCGAAGCCCGTCCCTGCTGAACGGGCTGAGAGCTGGACCCGTCCTGGGAAATAACGCTGAGAAGTCATACGGTCGGAACAAGATACTCCTTCATACCAAAAAAGTACGGTTTTCGGATGTTTTTATGGGGTTCTTTTTGTTTGTTTGCTTGTTTGATTTTTAAAGGACTGTTGTGACCTTCTCAGAAAGCAACAGCAAGTTTCCAAATACTGGGCTGCGTAGCAAGTCGTCAGAATATGGCATCACCTATATTAATGAAGAAATCTAGGGGGAAAGTGCTTCCAATTCAGCCTGGAACTAGCAATTGCCCCATAGAAGCAGTGTGCAAATTCTGTCACACAGTATGTATCATTTCTTGGGCTTATCATGCTAGTGGCCAGGCAAGGTAACCACGTTTTTAGTAACTGAGTGTGGGGATCTGAAAGAGGGGACCCAAATTCAAAAGTTCTAAGCTGTCACGTACCACACTCGGGTGAAGCAGTGGAAAAACTACACAACTTTACTTGAAAAAATGCGCAGCCATAGTTTGCAGCCAGCTTCCTGCGAGGCGTCTCTATTTGTCCCTGTGATCTTGGCCCAAAGGTCCAGGGTTCTGTGTCCAAGAAGCATGGGAACTTCCTTGTGCAGGAATGTTCTCTGTGCACAAGCACACGTTCTCAGCGTGTTTCAGCTCAAGCCCAGACTCTTTGGGGCACAAACAGAGAAAAATGAACACTTATCTCTGCAATGTCGTGGTGACAGCCTCCTACCTGACGAGCAAGGTCATGACCTTGGCATGGCTTTGGGATTTTGCAATTCCACGATCCCAAAGAAAGTGACATTTGTTTGAAAGTGACATTAAATGCTCTTGGGTTCCATAGACAGCTGCCATAAATAGGAGCAAGAGTTGGATCATGATTTTTAAGGCACAGTTTTGCTACTCTCAGTCCCGAGAGACTTGGTAGAACAGACATGCACTGAATGGCAGAACTAAGATTTTAAGCCCGTAACTATTTTCCAAACGTGATATTATATTGTTAAGAACAGCATTTTGTCACCTTTTGGCAGACAGGGAAAACCAAATCTCCTAGAAAAAATACGTGTGATCATATGAATGTAAAGCGACACGTGTGTGATTACTTTAAAAATGGATCATGAGATAAATATTCATTTGTAACCTCTGTATGCATGGCACCCACGAAGAAGTAAATCCGTGTAACAGTGCATCACCAACAAATGTAATGTCAAAAATTGAATTAAAAATTGCATTTAAAATTCCTGGAATGCATCACTGATGAATACTTCAGCTTAGGATGTAGTTTGCTTCTTTAGCAAGGCTAAATCCTATGGAAGAGAAGGTGCTGTGCTGGTTTTGTGGTCCTCAGAAGGGATCATGCTATATTGAGGCCCTCTTCAGAGGTATACAGTGGAAAATTTCAACATTAGATATAAAGTAATGCAAAAAACTGAGCGAAGAATCGCATCTGTAACTTATCACCTCTTTCAATTCACTTGTTAAAGTAGTTCAGCCAAAGCCTTGTAAAAGCAGACTGCTTATAGGAAGAAAAGGGCAGGAAAGGACTCAGTCCTTTAAAAAAAGAAAAGCTTATCAGGCAAAGGGAATTTTATTTAGTTGCAACATTCCTTGATAAACAATCAATCAGTTTTCTGTCCCATGTGGAAAACCGCAGATGTCTGCGGTGTTCTCCGTTCTGTGCTGTGTTTATCCCCCATCCCTACCCTCAGAGCTTTCTCAGAGCTGTGTCTTTCACGGGATGCCTTTTGGCTGGTTCTTTTTGCTTCTGGTCAGCACACGAACACTTAGGAGTGATGTCCACACGAGAATTTTCTGCCTGCTGCTCCATTCCACCTGCCACTGATGCCAGCGGAAGAACTGACAGTGATTTCAGCTGAGTTTGGATTAGGCTTTTTGTGAGAGGGGTGTGTGGGTGAGTATCCATTACAGAAATAACTGTTGATAACAATATTGATAACGTACATCAGCGTTATATGTCAGTGTATCAGTATCCTCTAGAAATGGCTTGCTCTCCCAAGAGTAAATAACAAACGCATGATGTTTAAAAAGCTGGCAAGCCTGTGTATCTTTTATAACGCTTCTGACATCAGCTTTCTGCTGCTCCTGATAGTTCCCAATCTGAACTCGTAAGAGCTGCGTTTCATCAGGATGTGGCTCAATAATACCTGGACACAGCATGTGATGGACATAAAATTTCTCCTTCAGCTGCTTACAGCAGCAGCCTATTCACTGCAGTGTTTTGCTATCCCAAGGTTATTTGCTATTTTGCACACTGTCTACGGTTAATGAGTAATTTATTCTCCTCTTGTAAGAGTCTGCACTCAGGAATGTCTCATCTAGCCTTTAAATCCACACTCACGTGGTACGATAAATTATTTCTCTTTCCCAGATCAGCCATCATTTACCTATTAAATGCTTAAATTTTAGCAGCAATTATTGTTGCTGCATTGAGCCATGGCAGCGATGTTAGCTCCGAGCTTTCTCCACCAGAGCTCCTTCTCGCATGGTGTGCACACGCCCCTGCCTTGCAGACCTCACAGTCTCTAATTCCAACTGGAAAAAAGTGCTCATTTCACGTCTTAAAGGCTTGCTCTGTGGGATCCAATCCCATTTCATCCCTGCTAAACGATTTCCTGTTCCTGCTGCCCCTTGATGTACGTGGGCTTCCTGGGAGCACCTGCAGTGGCACACCGCAGCCAGGAGGCAACGGGGAGGCTTGCTTACATAACTGTGTGGGCTTGCAAGTGCGGGGAAAAAGCCTCTCAGTAGTGCGATGGTAAAGGTGATTCTGTAGGGAAACCTATGCGAAACCTTCTGTACACAGCACGGTGCAGAACTCAGCACGGAGTGACGATGCTAATTAGCTATGTGCCAATTACATACGGCGTGGATTTGTTTGCTACTGTAATCGGTTATGGTTCTTCTACAGCTTTACAAAGAAATGTCAAAATTCTACACAGATTAGTCATTAGGGGAATTTCAGTACTAAGATAATTGGTTTTTCATTTATAAACGTGTTTTGCTGCTGTAAAACTTCATTAACCCTCCACCAGAGGGCAACATCAGAAAAAAATATTTATATAACTCCAAAGAGCAATTGCAGCTGCAATACGTTTTCATCAGGGAGCCTGAGTTCTAAAATGCTCTCTTAACATTTTATCACCAGCAAAGCAAGTGAAAGCGCTTAATAAGTTTAGAAAAAATCGTTTAGAACACAAGTTTTTGTTTGTTTTGGTAATTAAGAAACCTACAGAGACTTGAGGCTTGAGAGAAACATCATGGATATGTCTAAGGAAGAAATACTATGTCTAAGGAAGAAATACTATCCACAGTCTACTGCAAAGATTAAAGTCAGAAAATTACTGTGATATTCTGGAAAGAAACGTGTCTCTGTTGTCAGAACATGCCAAGCTCATTCCAGTGCTGCAAATACTGCAGAACAGGTCCAAATGTTGCCCTGGCCTATTCCAATGCGTGAACACAGAGGACACAAAGGATGGGAAAATAGTAAGCGCTTAAGAGAAAACGGTCACTAGCATAATATAAAAGAAGCTCTGCAAGTAAATACGGATATGGAGATAACTATCCCTTTTGAACAGACGTTATCTGCTCAGAGGGAGAGCAGCACTGTTTGCAGAGAACGCCCGGCCTCCCCAGCAGTGCGGCTGACTGCAGGCAGGCCCTGTCCTTCCCCCACACGAGCAGCACGGCTCGCTCGGCGGCGCTGCCCCGCGACGCACAGCCCCGCACCGCAGCCGCCCCGACGAGGGGCTCCGCAGGGCTCGGCCCGGGCCCCGCTCCGGGGCNCGGGCGGCAGCGGCGCGGAGGGGCCAGCGCTCCTCGCCCTGCGACCGATTTAGCTCCGGGCCGCGGGGAACTTCGGGCGCGCTGCTCTCTGCCCACCGTGGCGAATCTCCCTCCCCCCCCTCCGCTCTACAGCCGGGGAAATCGCCAGCGCCAAACGGTGATTTCTCTGAGCCGCTCCCTAAAGGGGCTCTCCGTCCCCTCCCAGCCGGGCATGGCACTCTCTGAGCCCGCCGCCACCGAAGCCTGCGGGGCCGAGAAGACTTTCTGACCGCTCCTCGCAGCTCCGCGCTGCCGGGAAAGCCGGGGGCTGCCTGCAGCGCTCGCGGGCTGCCGCTCGCTGCCGCACACACGCGCGCTCCCTCGCCCTCGCCCTCTCCCCCCCCCGGCTCCGCACGCCGTCTCTCCCTCTCACACACGCGCGCACGCTTTCTCTCACTCTCCCTGTACCCGGAGGTGCACTGATAGCCATTTAATGAGAGGGAAAAGTTAAGAGATTAAACCAACATGAACCATCGCCGCTCGTAGCAGTGCCCTATCCAGAGCAGAGCAGAATCCAGCGAGCATCCCTGCAGGAATGGAGTCGGTAAAACAAAGGATTTTGACCCCTGGCAAGGAGGGACTGAAGAATTTTGCTGGAAAATCGCTTGGTCAACTCTACAGGTAAGACTGAGATCTATTAGAGGAACCTAGTTCCTAGGAATAATTGGAAGCTTTTGTTAACCGCCAGCTGCTGAAGGAGGTCGGATGGGTATGCTATGGGGAGGCTGGCGGTGGAGGGGCTGGGAGCTGTTTGGATCTCGCTGAGATGATCTGGATCCTGGAAACTAGTGCTGTAGCTTCTCAATATGGCACCCTCGTAACTTCTCTATCTGATTCGTAGCTGGTGTCGGTAAATATGTAGCCAAAGATTACCCCATCTTTCTCGCAGAAAAACAGGATCCCATCTTGAAATCTTAATCAGCAGAGAGCAGCTCCCCATGTTTTTGTTTTGTGTTAATTTTTCAATGTAGTCGCAAGATCTTTATCACTGATTTTACCAATCGTTAAATAATAACAATAATAATCTTTACGAGTTTCGATTAGTCCTGTCCCTTGCATAACTCGTCATCAGAGGAAGATAAACACAGATGTATAAATAATTGATATCCGAGCGATTTTTTTTTCTTCTGAAGCTACAACATATAGAGGGATGTGTTTAATTATTTATCTGTCTGCATTGAGAAGCATCCACTTGTCGTATAAGTAATACACAGCTGCAATCGCTAAACTCGTAGCCATCCCAGTGTGTTTCTGTGGGTACACACTGGCAGCACCTTCCAGCTCTGTATACACAGACAAACAGACACAAATCCACGCATACTGAAGAAGGGTCTGCACTACAGGGGACACACCGTGCCCCAGCCAATCTAGTGACATCAGCGACCTCCAGGACGTTTCAGAATAGTCTGTGAAATTCCAACGTATTTTCGATCGTCTCCTCTGCCAGCAATTATCCCGGAGTTGTTTCGAGTTACAGCGTAACGCTAACTGCGGATTTATCTGCCGACCGTAGGTCACGTAAAAGCCTTTTTCCATACCTATGCGGCAGTATTGGGCACAAGCACAAGCACAGTATGAGTCACAACTTCTGCTGCCATTTTCAGTGAGGGGGAATTATCATTGAAGCGATAAGACAAAATTTTCAAGATTTCAAGATTTTCATTTTAGTAGGAAGGGTATGATTTCGAAAACCAAAAAGCAAAACCAAAGCCAACAACAACGTAGTAAATGTCCTGCCTTTTATCATCAAATGTAAGTCATCTCCGATGGTCAGAAAAATAAAAAAGGCTAACTTACAATTCAGAGTAATTGCTTAAAAATTTCATCAAGGAAATAAACTTATTTTTTCCCCTAAGAGTCTCTACAAAACTTAGATGGAACGATCATGCCTACTGCTTTTTGTATGGTCGTACTGGGGAAAGTACTTGCATTTTTCAGTAAAACTCGGTTTGAATTCCCTCATTAATAAACAAATGTATCATTTGCTTTTTTTTTTTTTTTCAACGCACAGGATTGAAATATTTTTTTTCCGATTCTAGGAATTAAAATACTTTTCATGTCTCTTATACGTTAGAGTCTTCCGAAAGATAATCTCATTTGGTGAGAAGACACTTCTGCATCATTCTTCATTCGCGCAAACGAATTTTTAACACAAAAACGGGGAATTTTATTTTATTCATAACTTTAAGGCAGTAAAAAAATGATGCAGTGTTAAAACATGGAAATATTTCTCCCGGCAAACAAAAATCGCGAGGATTTCAACTGATAACTACGGGAGAAAGTCCCGTTCGTTCCAAAGCACAGATCCCGTTCCGAGCCTGATTCTGCTAATTGTGAACGCCCATTAGCCGGATGAGCAAACCTCAAAGAGAAGCTCCTCCGAGGAAGCTTTCTCTGAGGTGAGAAAACGCTCCTAAAGCGGAGACTGGGGCAGAGCAAAGAGCAAAAAGGGTCGGGGAATGGCCACGTCCTCGCTCCTCGAGAGAGCGGAGCTCGGACGGACGCGGTTGGTAGCTCTGTCTTTTGGAGATCTCAGTGACTGCAAGAGAAGACGAAGAGGTTCAGCATCAGCTTGATGAATCCGGGATTTCTTATTATCCACGTGGTGTTTTTAAAGCTTTTCCACCAAAGAACAGATAAAATCTGCTAAGTAAGCTTTCGCGAATGGCGGGGCTGGGTTTGGTTTTGGTTTTCGAGGCTTTATTCGGCATTTTTTTCTGTTGATTCGACATAGCCGCTAACAGTCAGCTCCGCTCAGGCTCCTGCACACTGATTTATCGGAGATCGGATGCCCGTGTAAAACCAAGGAAGTGGGGACAATGAGATCGAGCTTAGAGCTGAACTGGGGAGGTGAAACCTGCCCGGCTCGCAGCGTGTAGCTGAGCAGATGAGATCCTGTGCAAAGACTTCTCCGGAGAAGTCAGCTCTCCAAAGACAGTCCTGTTTTCCTCCACTGCCTGTGACAGCCATTTTGCAAATCTGAAACAAGTAGCAACATCGCAGCCCCACCTTTTCCCTTACTATTTCTTTTGTTCCCAAACCAGAAGCAAAATGCCCACCAAGGTTGTTCCCCTTGGCGTTTCTAGCATAGCGGCAGGAGAACAAACTCTTCTCCAGAAGACCCTTCTAGTCTCCATGCTACGCCCCTTGGGCTGCCCAACATGGCGCCTCTGCAGCGCCCGCAGACGACGTCTTCTTCACGCGTCCTACATTTTTCAGCAGAAGTCTTTAATGATAGATGAGCAGCTCTCAGCTCGAGCTCCTCCCCGGGTTTCTGCGGCGGGCGGGCGGGGGGAGCTGGGGATGACTAATCGCGACTCCCACAGGTCATAGCCAAAGAACAGCTGAAGGTGAACGGAAAGCAAGGAGTGAACACCCAAAGCAAGGCAAAGGGGCGGGGGGAGCGGGGAACTTCAGCCTTCAGCCACCCGAGGCGGCTGTGCGTTCAGGCAGCCGGGGCGGCAGGGCTTGACTTTCCCTTCTTGTGTCGGGCAGAGTCCTAGAGAAGAGGCAGAAGCCCGGGGACACCATCGAGCTGACGGAAGATGGGAAGCCCATGGAAGTGCCCGAGAAGAAAGCTCCGCTTTGCGACTGTACCTGCTTCGGGCTGCCCCGGAGGTACATCATTGCCATCATGAGCGGACTGGGATTCTGCATTTCCTTCGGGATCCGATGTAACTTAGGAGTGGCCATCGTGGACATGGTCAATAACAGCACCATACACCGAGGAGGAAAAATTATTAAAGAGGTGGGAACCCTTCCCCCGTAAGTCCCACGCCCTCCCGGTCTGTTCCCAACCTCAGGCCCGGCACCGGGCCGTGCCGGTTCGCAATCCCCCCTGCAGGGATGGGTGCTGCTCCCCGGATCCCGGGGCCGCCCCCCGCCCTGGCCCCCCCGCCGCCCCCTCCGCACNNNCCCGCCGCCCCCTCCGTACCACGGAAGCCTCGTTGGCGAAGGAGAAATCATTTGTATCGCTTATTCCTATTTTTCCTTTTCAGTTCCCAACGCAAAGCCGTTGCGCGGCACAATTAGCGGGCAGATTTATTTTCCTTTCGCACACCACCTAGCAAAACGCAGCTATCTCGTCAAATAAACGGAGGGAGTGGGGAAGGAGGACACCGAACGAACGGCTGCGAGCGGGCAGAAAGGAGACGGTGTGCAGGAATGTTTGAAAAAACGGGATGAAAGAATTTGCGTTGGGAAGGCGCTAATTGCTAAGGCTCGCGTTAACGCGGCTCGCGGCTTAGAGCCGAGCCTGGCTGTGACCCCCAGCCGAGCCGAACACCCCGGGGCGGGCACCAAGGCTGCAGCTCACCCCGCAGCGCCCGCCTGGCCGGGGGCGGCCCGCGGGGTCGGCGCGGTTCTGCCGCTCCTTTACCCAGGGACAGCCGGAACGAGGGGGACACCCGGAGCCCCAGTCCCGGTTGCCGAGTGCCACTGCCGGCCTCAGAACCCTCCCTCGGCTGCCAGGGCGGAGCTCCTGCGGGTGCATGCTTTAAACCGGGTACGATTACAGCCTCCGTTTTCGCTTTTTCTCCTTCTCTCCCTGTCCCTTGCGCTGGAAGAAAGCGAAGTTTAATTGGGATCCCGAGACGGTTGGCATGATCCACGGCTCTTTTTTCTGGGGCTACATAATCACCCAAATCCCCGGCGGGTACATCTCGTCCCGACTGGCAGCGAACAGGTAACGACGGCCTCAGTCTCCCCAGGTTCGTGCACGGGGGCAAATGGGGCGCGGCGGAGGGCTCGGGAGGGCGGCTCCTGCCCCGGGAGCGCAGCCCCCCCGCAGCCCCCCCGCAACCCCCCCGCAGCCGGCCCGGCTCGAACGCGTGCGCTTGAAAGGAGGAAGGAAGGAGAGCAGGAAATCTGGGGAAGTGGCCGTTCCCGTGCCCCCCTTCTCCCCCCCACCCCGAGCTGCCCGCTGGTTTCGCGGGGGATCCCGGAGTTTGGTTCTTTTCTCTTTAAAATCAGTTTGGGGAGGTGGTGGCAGCGCTGTTCTGAAGAGCCGTGCTCAGAGGCACGCTCAAAGGTTCATTATTTCCTCAAAGCCTGAGAGATGGGTTTTTTTCCGCTGCAGCATGAAAGAATCTTATGATTTAATTTTTCATAGGAAAAGGAAAACCATGGGCAGGAATTTTCCATTAACACAAATGAATTTAGAATGGCCGAAAAACATGTCTCAATGGGACTTGCGCAATGAAAAGAAAGTGCAGATGGTGCGGGGACTTAAGGACTCGTTTCTATGGCGTCTGGCCATTTTTCAAGCACCCAGGGTGCGATTCTACCTGTTAATTAGATCCGCTGAGTATTCAAGACACATGAGGCTTTCACATCCACACTTAATGCCACAGGCTCATCTGTCGGAGAAATAGGAAAGGTCCTAGTGCCACTCCTCAAAACAATAGCTAACTAAGTGCAAATGGCTGCTAAAATCAGCGATATGTACCTTTATCTCTGCTCCGAAGTGTGCAACATCAAAGGTAGGCATAGGCTGACAGAGACACTTTGCCTGGGGAGAAAGCTGGCTGGTATTTGTTTGAGAAAGAGGGGAGCTAGTGCAAAAAATACTGTCTAAGGTACCTCTTAGACAGATATCTACGTTAAAAATAATGAGCATTTACTAATGGATGGATCTTCTGTAACCAAGATAACCCTCCTTTGGTAAACAAACCCAGAATGCAACATATATTGAAGTGGGATATCCGTTGCCTGTCAGTTTGCTGGTGCCATCTTTTTGGTAACAGTTCAGAGGTCTGACAGGCTGTTTCAAAGAACAGTGATCAGCTAGCTAAAGGGCTCCTTCTTTAACCATTTCCGCATCTTGGCAGAGTCTGTAGCTCCTCGGGATCAATAGTTTTACATCAGTTCAGTCCGCTGAATCTGACTCAGAAACAAAAGCCTGTCCTTATTTGCCCTAGTAATGCCAGCAATTTGCGTCCATCCAGATTGAAAGTGGAGCCACTACAAAGATTTGCAAGACAATGGCACGGACCTTCTCAAGAAAACTGAGCAGTAGAAACACACTGCCTGACACAACTCAGTCAATTTTTCCTCCTATTTATGAATATTTATATCACTAAGTGTCAACTGGCTCCAGCTGTTAACCTGGAAATATTTTAACTCAGCAATTTCTGTAGATTAGCTGTTAGTTATTAGCCCCGTGGAAGCCTCTGAAACAACTCCAACACGAGGCAAACGAGCACAGAAAGCACGGATTAAGGAAGTAGCTGTGACACTCCTGCTAGTAACTGCAGCCAGTACAATATAGATAGCGTCCGTGATTTTTATTTAGTTTGCAGATTAAAATGGCACAGAATAGAGACACGGATTGTTAGATGTAGTGCTTGGAATAACAGCGCATTGAGGAGGCAAGAAGCCACATTAGTTCCTGACTGCTACAAACATTTTGAAATCTACACATCCAGCTTGGACAGAACCGGATGGCTGCAGGGTTCTGTGACACCCAGAATCAGATGCAAAGCTTGATGTCTACACCCGTGCCGATAAACTTCGCATAAGAAAAAATCAGAGTGCTTAAAGTACCTTTAGAAAATAAGCTGTAAAATTCTCTGTTGTTTTGCATGTTCTACAGCCTCAGCTGGTCCCTTCAAACTGAGGCAGGAGAGAGCCAAGTAATTTTTGTTTTTTAAGCATCTCTGAATATCTTTGTGACACCAATGGTTTCCTTTGTATTCAGAGCAAGTTTGAATTAATGTAGAAAATCTAACTTCAGGTATCCTCCACATAAAGCAAAACAAAACTCTCCTATAGCATAATCAGATCAAAGGCAATCTATGAGAAACAGCTTTGAAAAAAAGAAACATTGAGATTTTTCAAGTGGAAGAATAATTCATTCCATGTGAGTGAAGGAGATTACGATTCTATCGAAAAGAGCTTGAATGAAAAAGCAGTTCCCATGTGCCAAGAGTGTCAAGGAGGGAAACTGGGAAGAGAGTTGTGGTGTGTTTTGTGAGCTTAATTTGTTGACAGGGAGTAGCAAAGTGTACAGGACTGAGTTGGCTTGATATTAAGATTCAGTCTAGCAACCAATTATAGAGATTGGGTTGACAAAACTTGAAAGTGTCACTAAGGTACAACGCATAGGAGAACTGACCCTCCTGTGGCATCAAACAAACCTTTCTACACTGCACAACGCGTTCATTTCAAGCTGGGCTGAAATCTTTGATTTTGATCCTGCCCTTGTTTTAAAATGCCCACTGCCAATCAAGAATTAGCAACACTGAGCTCCGGACTCTCTAATACGTTTCTTTCAATTGAGCCTGCCAACAGGCAGCATTTTTGGACATCCTTTGCTAACTGTAGAGCTCAGGGCTCCTGCTGCGTAGTTATTCTGTTCTGCTTTGACCCACTGCTCTTAACATGCACAGATCCCCATTGCTTCTGACAGACCATATTTAGTAATTTACAGATCCATAAGTAGTAAATGGAGTTTCTCAGAAATTTGTGCTTGATAGCTTGGATCTCAATCTATCTCATATTACATCACTGATAAACTTGTTACTTTTCAGCCCAACACTAAGGAAAATGCTTTATTTACAGAGACGTGTTTACACTACTGTAGTACCGACAAGATCAAACAAAACCACCTTTGAAAATCTCAGAGAACATTCAGAAATATCCATCCTGAGCGCTTACTGCTCTGGTCATCAGTAGAAGCTGGCAGGTCAGTGCTCCTGCACACTTTCAATCTTTGTTGACTTCCATAGGAATAGGGAACATTCAGGACGTTGCAAGAAACAATTTTTTGAAAGACATGGACCGAGCCTCAGGTGAGCCCCCACTGATGATCAGTAAAGCTTTAAACTTGCACCCCTTGACTAATGTGTGAGAGGATTCCCTTTTTCTACAAGACTGGAGACCTCTTCCTGCAGAGGAGGACCTGCATCTGGAAGGTGCTGGGACAAAATGACCGTGCAGCCAAGGACAGGGGGCTGGAAGAACAGGGAGGCACAAGGTGGAGTCCCATAGATAGGGTTTATTTCACCTATATCCTTTTTCAAAGTTAAGTTTTCAATGAACAATGAACAGTTGTGGCTGCCCCCTCCCTGGCAGTGTTCAAAGCCAGGCTGGATGGGGCTTTGGGCAACCTGGTCTGGTGGGAGGTGTCCTTGCCCATGGCAGGGGGGTTGGAACAAGATGATCTCTAAGGTCCCTTCCAACCTGAACCATTCTATGATTCTGTGATTATCCCTGCCATCATTTAAGCATTACAAAATGATAGCACAGAGCCTTGAGCCATGCTCTGGTAGCATCTTGTCACACAGACATTCAAGTCTGCAGCTGCTCTAGGCAGTTCCCCACACCTGACGTCATGTACAGCCGCATACCACAGTGCTCTTCTCCCCATGCTGCTCTACAACTGGAGTAGAATTAATGGTTTTTGCAGAGGTGTTTGTGTAAATACCTTTGTCAAGAAAAATCAGCTGTGATTGAGAGCTTTTGAGTCAGTAGGGGCAAGAACAGATAAGCAATTTCAAAATAATACAAATGCCTGTTGGTTACAGCCCACTCTGGTTAGTAATACCAAAGCTTTCTCCCGAAAGAATGAAATTGAAAGCAGGAGGATATTTTTGGAGATTGTTGGGAATTCAGTGTTATATTTTTCACTGAAGTCAGAGTGAATTTTCAATACTTTGAGTGGCATTTTCATGAAGAAGGAACTGAGTTACTTCTGCTTTGTCTGCAGGCATTTTTCCTCGAAAAATGCAAGGAAACGTGAACTCAAGTGTTACGCACTGACATCATGTATCCACACCATCTAATTAGCTGAGCTTTTATTCAGAAGGGCAGTTAATGCCATTTAAGAGCACAAAAAAAGGTTTCATTTTAATGCTTTTAAACTACAGGTTTGACTGTCAGCATTACAATGGCTCTCAGCAGAGGGGCTGTCATTACACAGCTACTGTGTAGGGTGAACAGAAACGGTCTGAAAGGCTGGCAGCCTCCTAACCCCACCGGGTCTTAATTTCTACTTAGGTCATTAAAAGAACTTCAGCTGGGGCTAATCAGACTTCACCTCATCTTCAAGAATTAAAAAAAAGGCAGTCATTCGAAGTGAAAGACTGAAATCTTATTGAAAAGAAGAAAAAAATTTGTAGTTTGGTGGTATTCAAATTTCTCTCTCAAAATTTGATTTAAATGGAATATGATGGTCAAGATTTTTAAATGTTTTAAAACAATTCTAGAAATGCACTATTATGATAAGAAACTCAGAACTGAAATTTAATAATTACATTCTTTTGTAGTTTTTTAACGACCTCATTACAAACAGATTTGGATGTTCTGAAGCTCTGAAAACTGTGTCAGGATACAGTCTGAAAACTAGCGCGGTTTTTCTTGCCTTTGAGATCCTCCAGGAGGATCCGTGCTGTTAAACTTAACAAGTGTGTTAGGAAGCACTTCAGGTGTAGTTCCTCACTCCCAGAATGTGCTTTTCCCTGCCTGTCTACTGCATGGAGACCCCAGGTCACCCGGGGTATTTGCCACGGTGTGATGGAGTCCCTTCTTTTTTGCGTTTTGCACAACCAAGCGAGTGCAGCTGGGCTGGTGGTACAGGTCACACTGGCAGGCTGTGAAGATTATAGTGCTGTTTTGATTAAGATACTGTCAAGATAGTGCTGAGAAGTCCTTAAGCAAGATCTACTGTTATGTTCACATTTCACCAGCCATTTCAGGAATACATACAAATGCTGATATGCACCGTTATCAGTGGGTAAAAAATGGATCGGGCAATCAGATGATGTACTGAAGATCACTTTAGACTCTTTTCTGTTCAAAGTAAGACATATTAGGCTCAAATACAAAGTAACATCAGGGAGTGGGAAAGCACTCTGCAAAGCTGTGACCTTAAAGTGGGTTCTTAAGCTGTTCTGGACCAGAACACAGTCGATGAGCTCCCAGCGTGATGCTCTGGCCAGGAAGTCGATGTAATCCTGGGATATGTTTTTTTCTGGATTTAGAATGGTCCATGTATTTAGGTCAATGGAAATTACTATGGATTGTTGCAAGTAATTTGGGTACATGAGTATTAATATGAGTGTTAAAGAATCAGAGATGGGATACAGGAGGGCCACAAAATGACTTAAAAGATAGAATGCAATGCCATATAGCGAAAGGAATAGCAAGAACTATGTATTCAGTGTATCAGAAAGAACACTTGGAGGCAACTTGATTTTATTATAAAATATACAAGTAACTCCACTAGAGAAAAAATGCTTGGTATCAATGTGTGTTCTAGAAAGATAGAAAAATATAACAATAATCAGTAAGTAAAAGTCAGTTAAATGAAAAAACCAAAAATCATAAATATTAAAAATAACAACTAGCCACTGCTGGGAAATGATATACTAGATTCTTCTTCTTTGGGTATCAGCTTTCTATTCTGAAAATTGCAGTTTAGCTATTCCAAAGAAATGTTTTCAGTATGGTGATAATTAAGTGAAACTTAAGAGATAATTAAGCAAAACACGAGGGCTAATGCCACAGAGAACGTCAGGCCAGGCGAACTGATATTTTCCTGGCCCAAGCATTATTACCTGCTTTGTCATTAACCTAGAAAAACAATAATTTTCTTTAAGTTATTATTTCCTACCCCACATTCATACAATCCCAAGCTGCAGCTGTCTGTGAACAAACCTCCTGCTGCGCTGCCGCAAGTACATGGAAAGGTGCCAACCCATGCTGGTTTTACCACCTCATCGCAGGAGAACTTAAATACAGTTATGTTCTAACTGTGGATACACCCTTTAAAAATTATTTAAGAAACACACTGGGAATCTGCGGTAAAGACATTGTCCTGGCAAAAGCATTACCAGAACGCCGTGGCAGGATTTCCTTGCTCGTTTTCTAGGTAGCAGGTTTAACACATTTATATCACTAAGAAAGGCTCTCTGGAACGAACGCTCCGCTGTTAGGTCGCACGGGCTGGGGGATTCAATCCCAAGCGTGCAGTTACATGTTCAGGACATAAATGCTGGTTTTGGCTGTATATGCCGAACAGTTTCAAAAATAGATCTGTGATAATCACAGATCTTTTGATAAAACAAAGCTGACTACTTTGACTCATTTGTATACAGCTAAACATTAGAACTCTCTCGCACACAGATCTAAAGAAACCAGAATAGAATGACAATTTTTAAAAAACGTAAGAAATCACCTTATAATGCCAGAGTAATGACTTACACTTCTCATTATCTGCTAAAACACAAATCCTGGCACTATTCGCATTAAGGATCATCATTACTGGACTACACTAAATTTCTCTACAACCCAATTATCTCTCATCTCTGTTGGACTCTTCACCATTGTCACATTCTAACCCAAATGAAAATACATAAATCAACCTTTCACTTCAAATTCTTCTTTGTTTTTATAGTGCCATTCATCTCGTTATTAAGGGCTAAATCCTTGTGGCCAGCAGGTAATCCGATAGGATTATTTGCATGAATAAACTGAATGATATTTCAGACAGCTGTATGTCAGAGCATTTCATCTCAGAGTTCCAAGGATTTTCACTGGAAGTGTGTCGCTGAAATTATATCTGTCATAGGCTCACAGAACGGCTTGGGTTGGAAGGGACCCCAAGGATCATCAAGTTCCAACTCCCCTGCCACAGGAAGGGCCACCAACCTCCAGAAAAGGTTTCTTTCTCTCTAACTCAATCAGTCTTAACGACAACAAGCATGAAACATAAAAGCTGGAGTATAAAGGAACTTTACATCTTTAAATTTTGCTGTAGGTAGAGATATGTGGGTTGCTGTTTTTGTTTGTTTGTTTTGCAAACAATATATAACTCACAGCATAAGGATGGAATGGCTAGACAGGAGCCAGCTTCCGAGCCTCTGAAGACATGGCTTGACCTTGCACTGTAAGGGAGAACCCTGGCGTTGTACTTGCCAGCTCCACCTTTCACATTCAGTTCAAAATCCCGCAGATTTATCTGGGCTAAGATCCCAGGCACTGGTGTCGGGTTTGTCTGTTTCCAGGCAAAGAAGCCAATTTTGCACAAAAAACGAAGATGATTTTGTCACCTTACTGCATTGCAGGGTCTCTCAGGCACCAGTCACTGCGAGGAAGGGACCGGGGAGCATCTCCGGGCGGCTGGTGCTGCTGCTCCCTCTGCCATATGGCTCGCGGTCCTTCCATTTTTCTGTCATGAGTGATGAAGCTGTTTTCACAATATAATGATGCACCAAGGGATTTGAATGGGGGTTTTGGTTGATAAAAGGGGGGCTCAGATGTGTGACAAAAATTAATAATGTAGCCAAACCCTTATTATACGAGATTAGATGGCAGGAGGTTGGCTTTTACATATTAATGCTTCACGAAGGGCTTGTAATAGGATTTAGTGTGAAGGGCACATAAACATATCCCCCTCCTCCCCTGTACACATATGAATGAAAATAACCTGTTCTATCATATTTTTAAAAAGACAAATAGAGCTGCTGTGCTACGGCTTCTGGCCACACACTGCTATCAAATCGTGCTCTGTTTTAGGCGATTCTCTCACTGAAGCACATTCAGCCTAAGACTGGCACTTGGGAATATGTGCTTCCCTCCAATGTGGAAGGTAGCTTGTTCTGTCTGCTTTGCTAGGCAGCTGAGCTGATCAACCACTCTAACATTCATGTCTAATCCCAGCTTTGTTAGCTCTATGCCATTTTGTGCAGAGTAAGGGCCTGATTCAGAAAAAAACTCTACATTCTACCTATCATTCATAAAGACACAAACTGCCAGGGCAGGCCTTTAAGGTAAATATGTCTACAGTAGAAAGGTTAACAGAGGCATGAGGAAATTAGTCTGTGCTAGAGATAAGTCAGAATGATGGAATAACGTTGCAGAATAGTTACACGGCTCCCTGTACTGGGTTCACTTTCACTTAGTCCATTTCACATAAGGAAACTGAAGTAGAAAATATCCCAAGAAGTGTAATCAGCATGATTACAAAGCAGAAAGACAACCAGAATAAGAGAAATATTATTGGGATCATTTAGGCCACAGAGGAGATGAATAAGTGACACGACAGGTACGCACTTAATAAACATGAGTATAAGGAATGTAATATTCCAAATGAGTGGCTGCTCACAGTTTGCAGTCAGGAAGGGAACCACTGAGGCATGGGGAAACAGCTGGAAAGATGTAAACAATTGTCACCATGCAATGTGGAGGAAAAACAATCTTCTCAGAAGTTAGTTTGAGCACTGTTTACATCTACATAAACTGCAAGTAAGCAAATTATCATTAACAGTATCAAAAATAGAGCTTCCATGTAAATTTCAAGCATTAACATTATAGGTTAAAATACTATTTTCTTTGTTGCTGAAAAGCATGGTACTCTCAGTTGACTGGCACAAGTGCACAGAAGGTGGAGTTTTTGAACTATTTGGATATAGGATAGCAGAAAATATCTTCCAGATATGTCAGTGCTGCTTAATGCCTTTGCTTCCAGTTCTCTCCCAGATCCGTAACCTCTAGAATCCTCACTGCATGTATGATACCTCACAAGCAGGGCACCTTTCACTGGGAAAAATCTAGTCCCCTCTGATGCCAGGCACTTTTCTCAGCAAATGTCCTCAGTCACCTCTACCTGCTTTGGTACTTCACCCCCAGCACAATATGTACACTGGATTTCACGCTACAAAATGCTTTATAGGCTAATTACGTAAAAATATTAATGTCCCTGTCACTTTGCTCTGAAGGAATCCACATTAAACCCGAGCAGTACAGATACAGCCATTTGTAACACGTAGCCTATGTCAGAAAATACTCCACAAAGCAGCACAAATACAGCCTATGAGATCATACATTGCCAGATCCACAAAATATTTTAAAGTAAAAACATGGATGATTTATTTTATAATTGCATTATCCATCTGTAAATTGAGAGGCAGTTATGAATCACAGCCTAAGATCTGGAACTCAGTAACATAATTTGAATGAGATGGTCTTGGTTTGAAACATGACCTAGGAGATGACGCATTTAAAGAGCAAGCCAACCCGAAGCTAATGAGTTAGAAAGAATGAGTTTGAGTTTTATCTAGACATACATGGACATAACAAGCTGTAAAATGAAACCACAGGCCTGAGAGATTCCCCAGCTGAATTCAAACAGGAGAGAGAGGGCTAGTAGGGTGATGGAATGAATGAAGAATAAGGAAGATGAGATGGAGAGGGCTCAGCTTGCTTAGTGATGCAAAAGAAGGAAGAGAGGATTGCTGTTGGGGTAAACTGCTGATATTAGAGCTGTTAAAATAAGACAGCATGGGTGCAATACATCTATTAGATGTAGGAAGTAACAAGCTGGAAAGGCTTCCAAAATAAGTAGGACAAATGCTAATTACTTCTGAGTTGGAACTTGGTCTGCTGATGAAAGGATGATGTAATTCACTTGCTGGTAAGAGCAGCGATCAGAATTTAATGACCCAGGAGACTTTTACATCCAACATCCATTACCATGATGCTGTCATTGAGTGCCAAAGTCTTCAAAAAATACACACTATCAAAAATATATCTGAAGTGCAAATGGATCTGCCTGGGAAGTATCTGGGGTCTTGGTTTGACCTCTATGCATCAGTGGCACTAATGGGGCTCAGAGAAGGCAGAAGGTGAAGGGGATTGTGTTACTGATATGTATTGACTTAACCTCTGCATGGCATCTCACTCTGGTGCTTGGTCCTGTCCTTGCAAGGTTTATTGCACTAAGAGACTTGGGAATATTTTGGGATTTATTTGTCCTCAAAATTGGTGGATCAAATCAGAGCAAATCTGAGTTCACAAAATGCTTACGCTCTCATGTAAGTCTTAGAAGACCCTCATCACGCTTATTCGTAATAAGGTGACTCTTTGTAACAAGGAAATATTAAGTAGCAGCTAGAAACCTGGAATTCCTATACATTCAGTCACTGTACAGCTCAAAGAAAAAACAAAGTTACAAAAGATGACAACAAATTGTCATTGTTACCAACATCTGCAGAAGAAAGGATTTTGATAAATCTCTGCATATTTCTGCTGAAATATTGTTTTGCACAAAAAGAAAAGAAAAGAAAAGAAAAGAAAAGAAAANAGGAAAAGGATTTATGCCAGTATTCAGCCTTGCAGTTCCTCACAGATCAGAAATTATTTGGGTTGTGGAAAAAAAAAAAAGCATAATCAGTTTTATGTTGTATGCTGGCCCTGTGTAGAAGGGGGTATGTCAAAGGAGAGTTTGTAGAGTCGGAGCTGAAGATAACAAATGTTGTATTTTTAATGAAATTGGACCACGATTACCTGAGAATAAAGAGACAAAGATAATGGTGTTAATTTTCAATGCCATTAAAGAATGACGTCAATGAGATACATTGGATTCCTATAGCTGAGGAACTGAGTTCTGCCATGCACATATGAAAGGAGTTTCAGCTTTATGGAGTCATGGTAGCAATTTTCACTCCCAGTCCTTGGGGTGAAGGGGTGCTTCCATCCAGGACTCCTTACTTTCAGATATCGTATGTGTAACCCAATATGTCACCCATCTGGCGTTCAGCATTTGGCAGGCATCTGTATTCCCACTGTTCTCAGTTCGCTTTATAAGCTGGCACTTCTGTCAACCAAGTAACAAAATCTATAGTGCGCTTCCATGCACAATGCTCACGTAGTATGAATTGCATGGCAAATGCAGATGAGAATAGTGAGGCTGCCCAGATATGCAGAGATTAGAAATCCAGAGATGAAAATAAATGCATTTCGTTCTCTTCAGTTTGTCCCCAAAGAGGAAAACGAGCCAACTGGCTTGACAACCAAAAAGATTAATTCTTCCTGAAACTTCGTTCCATTTTAAGCTTTTTTCCTGACTTGTCAGAGTCATTTCCTTCCTCTGTTCCCATCCTAAATGTCTCTCAGTCAAATATGATTTTGCCATTATTACTCATTGTATTACAGAAGGACTAAGTCACAGCTGACGACCTTCGTATAATGTCATTGTCAGGAAAACACTGAGGTTCAATGTTAGATTCTGCCTTTTGGGACTGAGTCTACTGAGTCTAGAAATAAAAATAGACAAGCAAAGCATAATTCTTTGTTTCAGGGCTTCTAGTCACTTTTGAAGGAAAGGATTTATTGTTTTTTTTTTCCCCCTCCTTGACACACTATCACCATTTTTATTAATTTGTCTTCTGTGCTTGATTAAATTCTTCTACACATATGGTTACATCAGTTGCTATTCTGGGGCAAGAAGGGAATTCCCCATATCTAGGGACTGCTGAAGGGATATCAAAGCATTTTAACTCCCTCCTAGTGCCAAAGCAGAGAATAATGTTATTGCCGTTGGCTTCTCCTGCTCCATCCTTCAATCCACTAAAGCTCTTCAGTTTGTGCCGTTGAATTCAGAAATGTTTTGTGGGTTTCAGAGTGTGCCTAGCATGAAATGAATGTCTATGGACACCCCTGAATGAAAATTGAACAGCACAGCTACTTGCAACTCCTAGACTGGCCTCAACCCAAGGGGCACCAAGAAACCAAGCAAGATCTGGCTCTGTCTGTAAGAAATGTTGAGCTCTGGTGGTATTTGTGCCTTGAGCACAAGCCCACACCGCTACAGAAGGCATGGCCAAAGAAAGGCACGGGAGGACACAGCAGCTTGTGTATCTAGTAAGGTCCATACCTATCTGTTCAAGATGATATCAGAATGTTAACAGGACAAAAAGCGATGTATAAAAAATGCTGTGCAGTGTGGGATGCCTACGAATACCCCTATGTAGGCTAAAGTCTTCTTTTAAAGCGACTCAGAATTGTTCAGGAATGAACATAATCCATTTTCAACTGCAATCAATGCAATTACGGAACACCAGATGTCAGTTTGCTAGGGACCTTTTCTTGTAGAAAAACATGGCTTAACATAAACACAGTTTACCTGGTCTTTTTATCAGATTTATGCCGATGAATGTCTGAGCAGTTAGTAAAGGAAAGTATGTTGCTAGAGCTCAGATGTGAGATGAAGACGTGAGAAAATGAACTGCACACACTTTTGGGGTGATTCACAAAGCTATGAAAGAAGAACTTACGCATACAGAAATTAAGAGCAAAGAGAGAAGTTAGGCCAAAAGTGCCCCCAGGAACACAGGCACCAGTCAGTCTCGGTGAGTACTGACCATGCCGAGAGATGAAGGCAGAAACGAGCCGCACTGTGAGACGGGTGTTGCCTGACACCAGACGTGGATCCCAGGGATCAGGTTTAGAGCTATTGAATGGAGCTTCCTCAAAGTGCCAACCAGCGTTTTTCTGTACAGCTGTCATTTAATGTTTGTCAACCTTTAGAAGCAGAATATACTCAACTTGCTATTTAAGGATTTGTATCAGGCTGAACAGATCATAAAAAAGGATAGATGTATTCAGGAAGAATTTTCCTCTTGAAACTTATCACAGCTTCTTCATTCCTTAACCTAGGGTCTGTTTCTCACTAACTTATGGCACCGGACCGATTTCTAAAGAACATATGCTAATGTTAAAGGGTTCTGTCAAATCACTTCCACAGCAGATGCCATGATGTCGTACGTTAAGATATCTCCAGGATTTTTCTTAGCATTATACAACTTTGTATAAAGAAAATGGCCAGTGGATGCCATCGGGTACATCCATTTGCACAGTTCCACTTAAAGAATGTTGGGAAAGAAAGGATTTTGTCCACAATAAAGGAGTGAACAAACAGGAAAAAATAAGATAATAATGCTAGAGGAAAGGCTTCCTCTTCCAAGGGGTTGATATCCATTAAATTCTATTAAAATTTAGTCAAAACTGAATGACTTGAATTTTGAAAATGACTTATCAATTCACTCGTGTTTAGACCTTGAAATGCACTTTCTTTACAGCAGTTGCTAGGATGCAGTTGGAGTCAAAATGACTCAATGAGTAGCCACTGAAAAAACAGCAGAAAGAGTGATCCTTCTTCTGTGGAAATGTGTTTCCAGACTGACTTGCTCTTGTGCCTGAGAAAATACTGCTGCTGTCTGAAATTCTTCCTGCTGCTTTGGCCTTTGTAACAGTGGATTCCCTTCTGCTTTAAAAGCAGTGAATGTGTGTTGGTGCTTTCTAACGATTAAAACATTAACGAGAACTTCTCTTTTGCCCAGCCACCTGCTTTAGCAAAACATCTGGAGTTTTAGTTTTTAATTTTTAAAATTTAAAACTTTAATTTTTAATTTCTCATTTTCAATTTCTCTGGATATCAGAGAGTTGAATCAGCTTTCATTGAAATAAAGGTAAGAATTAAGGAAGAGTGGAGATGTATAAAGAGAGTAAGATATCGATGTGATTGCACAAGATGCATTTCCTCAGGAAATTATGCAAAGTAGATGTATACATCCATGCTTGGCCTGGGTCTTATCACACAGGTTAAAACATCAGGGGAAGGTAGATGCTCACAGAGTCCAGCAGTTAGTGTATTCCCTGCCTAAATGTCATACATTTAAATTTATCTGCATTGATATGTGAACGTATGCGGGACAAGTCCACTGGAACAATACTGACGTTGCTTCCTTTATGTTTTTTTTCCACCTTGCAGAGTGTTTGGTGCTGCTATACTGCTGACATCCTCCCTCAACATGTTGATACCATCTGCAGCCAGGGTGCATTACGGGTGTGTCATCTTTGTTAGGATCTTGCAGGGCCTTGTAGAGGTAAGGAAAAACAAAATTACCCATAAACGTTTGCTAGCTTTTAACCAGCAATCATCACCTTTTATGAGAAAAAAAGAAATGTTTTCCTTTGAATCCTGATTTTTAGCGTAATGGATTACAGTGTAGGAATTCCAGCTGTTTGATTTTCTCTCACCTGGCATAACAGAGATTTCCCTGGCTGAGAAGCCAGTAAGATCCACAATTAACACTGACATTTTACTGAAACCCTGTGCTGCACAGGGCTTATACTGGTGTTATTCTCATCACGGACTTAATCTATAACAACGAATAAAGCTTCTCTCACATCTTCCCTGGCCATATTCTTGACAGAATGAGTTAGATGTTTACAGTGATTGATGAGGGAAAAAATGAGATTTTAAGCACGCGACCCCTGCTTCTGTCTTCCTAAGGGCCGTGCACTTCTGTTGTGTGAGCTGATTTTATTTCATGCGCTTCATTGTTTGTGAAGACTCAAAAAGGAGGTGCAGAATGCTCCTGAAAGTTAGATGACTGGCAATCACCTTCCTGAAACACATCCATGTAAATACTGATCCACTCCTGAAAAGTACTTTGCATGGGCACAGTTGTGCTTGACCACAAAGAGGAGAGGAACAGAAGCAAGTGATTAATTACAAAATAAAATAGCTCTTCCATCACTCAATTCTGTGACCCTGTGCCAAGGGATGGTAACTATATAACTGTGCAGTCTCAAGCAGTAATGTGTGAAGAATGTTTACAAACAATCGCGACAACCTTAAGATGGCATCTTAACTTTTTTTTGTGTTAACAAAGGCTGAAGTGAACATTAAATTGATTATAAAATCTTTGAAAAGAATGCATTTTAAGATCTTGTATCTTGAGAGTGATAACCTCAACATTTCAAAGTTACTCATTTTTCTACTTTTGCATAGGAAACAAAACATCACATTGAGAGATAAGTGGCTATACGTAACTATGCATACACCACAGTAATTCTTAAGCATGAATTTTGTGAAAAAGCACAGTAGAATTCATATTACATTTTCTAAAATTTCAACACTGCAAGATGCCATGATTTCTTTGTAATTTCTCCAGTTAAAGGCTGTTTTCGGAGAGAGACCTACCATGTAACGCCTTTTAAATCAAACCAGCGAACACCACCCAATTCTTTAAGTGTTCGAGAAGGTTCAGTAAAGACAAAGACGGTGAATAACTTCCAATATATTTTTAAGATCTTATTTATCTTATTTGATGGTTTTAGAGCAATGGAAAAGGAAACTTTGTTTGCTAAATTACATTTGAAAAGTTGGAAGGCCATCAAAAAATGTCAGAAGGCCACGAAAACTATGGGTTGTAGAAATGAGCCCAGCATTAGAAAGGCTCTGGAGAGCCTGTTTTCATCCCTCCTTTGACTCTGACGCTTGTGCATTTAGATCCTTTCTTTTTAATTCTTCACTATTCTCTCCTGGAAGGGGAGAAGCAGAGCAAAAGGGAATAGTTATGTTTCATATCTGTTCCATAAGGCCTCTGACATGAAAAAAAACCAAAACCATTCCAACTTCAATAGAAATTAAAGTTTTTCTATGGCTGTGCTCAGACTTTGCTATAGAAATGTCAAATGTTCTCAGCTTCTTTTTTTGTAGCAGTGGTAAAACAAAAAGTCATGCAACGAAAATGAGCTGCCTGATTGCTCAGCATTGGCTAATCTGTGGCACACTCCTTCCCCAGGGGGTCACCTACCCTGCCTGCCACGGCATTTGGAGCAAGTGGGCCCCCCCACTAGAAAGAAGTAGGTTAGCAACCACTTCCTTTTGTGGTAAGTAAATTTCCATTTCTGTCCTTCTTTCATTTGTAATGTAAAAATATTTTGAGACTGAATTTTTCCCCCTTTTCTCCACACACATCTTGTTTTGCAGGTTCCTATGCAGGAGCTGTTATTGCAATGCCTTTAGCTGGGATTCTAGTGCAATATACCGGGTGGTCTTCAGTGTTCTATGTCTACGGTAGGCACTTCTGCTCATCTCACTCCCATATTGCATGTCCTTATTTTACCCCTCTAGAGATATAAAAGACACCAGAAGGAGGCCAAAAAAAGAAGCGGCTTCACAAAGCCAAAAATACAATCTTGATGAAAAGAAAAGAATTTAAAGGAAAACAACATCGTTATAGAAAAATGGTGAAACCCTTATCGCTTCTAGCACAAGTAGTGCAGTCTGCTCTGTAAATTGATAGAATCTCAGATTCTCAGATGTAACATCACTCTTTCATCTATACAACTGTAAATTAAGAGTGCACCCCTCCATTCACACTAGTTGTGCTACCTTAAATTACACCAAGGGAAAAAAAACGGCCCAGAGGTGTTCATTCTGCAGTGTAAAATTGATGTGAATTAAGGGGACGCTTTATGGAAAATTAATAAACTATTCAGGAAGTATGTTGCCACGTTGAAAACAGTGCCACAGTCTTGTATTTTGCAGGTAAAAAATGTAGTGCAGTAACCCAACAACAGTGGCTTAAAGCAGAATGGACCATCGTTTACAGTCTGGTACAACGAAACGGGAGCTGTTTCACTGCGTTGCATTGCACAAATTCCAGTCAGAATACCAGTGCACGCTCACTTACAGAGAAGTCACTCCGTAAACGGAACAAAGACGTGATGGTGACACAGCTCTGTGTGCATTTTGCACAAATGCTTTTTGCAGGATTTGTCTCTCTTTTAGAATGACTTTGTAGATAAGGAGTAACGATATTTGCCGTTTAAAGTTATTACAATCATCTACAGATTGTTTTATTTTTTGCTGCTTTACTGTGCATTTCTTTTTAAAGTCTTTCTTTCCATTCCAAAGGGAGCTTTGGTATAGTCTGGTATATGTTTTGGCTTTTGGTTTCCTATGAGAGTCCTGCAAAGCATCCTACGATCACAGATGAAGAAAGGCGATACATAGAAGAAAGCATTGGAGAGAGTGCCAATCTCCTAGGTGCAATGGAAGTAAGAATATTACCAACGCACTTATTTTGTCTGAGATGGGAACAATACAAATAAACAAACCCAAGAAGAAACAACAAAAAATATCCAGCACACGACTTTTTTAAGACAGAAAAGCATGTTCCAAGCACTCGAACATTTTTGGGAGGGGCAGGGGAAGATCTGAAATCTGTTGATGGATTTCTGGGAGGACAGTTCCTCTGCATGAATAGAACATAGGAGCCAGAGGATCACTCGTGGATTTTTTTCCCCCGTTTCCCTCTTTTTCTACTCCAAAATATATTTCAAAAAGAGCTAGAGCTAAAGCTAGAATTACATTTGGAATTTCAGGTTTATTGAGACTTTCATTCCACCTCGGTTCATTTCCTTCTGATTTATTCTTTCCAAACTGTTTTCGTCTTCCTAAATGTAAACTAGAGGAAAAGCACTACTAATACTGAGGATCTCTCCTGAAGTCCTCAGAACTCCAGAAAAAGCAAATCTTGTCTACTCTACCTTTGATTTTCCAGAAAGACTGAAAGTTGAAAACCATGCTAGTAGAGTCATAGTAACACCCCCCATCACAGTGCAAACTCTGCTGGAAACATGCTATTAAGCCTCAGGAATAAACTGCTTTCTTCTTACTCAAAAACTTTCATCCAAGTTAAATAGGGAACTAAAAATGTTATCAGTTTTTTTTTTTATAGCTGACATTTTAAAATGTTCTTGAGGTAGTTTCTGGGTTAATGTTTAATAGTATTCAGCTGTGTTCATGGTTTCACACACTCATAAGTGCTTTTGAAAATCGTATGTGAGATGAGATATTTCAAAGGATGTCTATATAATTCTAACTGGGCTTGGATATTTCTATTTTGCCTTTAATTAAACATTTTTTTGAAGTGATTAGATTATGTCAATGGTCTAGTTGCTTCTAAAATACTTTATCAGAAATTCTTCCCAAGCTCTCACTTAAATGCAATTTGATAGGTATACAAATTGTGGCGTAAGGCTACCTTCTGGGCTGGACATCTTTGAAGAAAAATCAGCATTCAAGCAATTTTCAGACACTGATGGGGTCTGGATCCTGCGCTTGGATCAACACAGATGGGCAGAACCCTGTGATCACAGAGAGGTGCAGGGGCTCAGCAGGAACGTAGTTCTGCCCATCTGTCATCTTTTTTTCATTACGCAAATCATTTTAAAAGATAATAAAAGAAAGCAAAGTGCCTTGACCAAACAGCTTCAGCTGAGATTTGGTAAAAACAGGATTTCTGGGATTTAGACCTGGATGCTAAAATACATGCTTACAATAAATGTGGATGAAATGACGCACTGGCAGCGTGAAAGGGACTGGTGCCTTAGATTCAGCTATGTTCTCTTTTAAAGAGACTGACAATGGACGTTGTGTGTTCATGTTTACATGATTGACCTAACAGCACTTGCACACGAATTTTGTGATACAGATAAGTATCACCGAGCTTCCCCACTTGTGTATTATGTAATTTTTACTTGTTTATGTTCTTTTTATATTACATTTTGAGCATCCAAATGTAGATGCATGTACTTTAGGACAGGCAAAGTCATTGGAATCCAAGTACATAGAGCTGTACGTATGTGAACTGCTAGAGTATAGGTAAAAAATAAAAAGACAAGAGAAGGGAAGATAGATGTTTAATGATGATCAAAATGTTGACTGTATCCTCCTTTTTTTGTTTCAGAAATACAAAACTCCATGGAGAAAATTTTTTACATCTATGCCAGTCTATGCAATAATTGTTGCAAACTTCTGCAGAAGCTGGACTTTTTACTTGTTGCTCATTAGCCAGCCTGCTTACTTTGAGGAAGTGTTTGGATTTGAAATAAGCAAGGTATATAAGAATAACGTAAACCTTTTATCTTTGCTAAGCAAGAATCAGAGTGACATTTGTGGTGTTTATTGGAAGGAAGAAAGATAAGTATTCTGCATTTTTTTAAATAGGTTTCAGATCTTGTATTTCCCAGTTACTGGTCTGTTTACCAGCACCTATGGGTGAAGTAACAGCAACGGCAAAGGATCGGGTAGGGGAAGGTGAAGGCGCGATGATATTAGTTAGTGGTGACCTACTTGGGCTGTATGCCAATAAGATTTTCAGTTCTTGAAGTCGGGTTCTTCAAGAACTGAAAGTTCTTTCAAGAACTTTCTTGTGTTCCTGAAGCCAAATTATGCAAGGATGTTAGAAAGGTACAGAGAGATCTGGTGCACTTGTGTCCCTGACACCCCAGGGAGTGCAGGAGCCCATCAAAGCTGCCAACAAACCTGTTCTTCAGTTTTTCCAGGTGCACTTTGCAAAGCACAGGATTTTAGGAAGGGCAGTGCGCTCTTTCACCTTCCTAAACCTCCCTGTAATGCGGGGAGAGCTGCCCCCTTTCTTGGGAGGAGAAACAGATGACAGGAAGAAATGAGACCTAAGGATGATCCAAGGTTCCACTAAATTCGTAATTCAGTCAGCCCCTTGAGAGGGCACACACAGGCAAGTCTCAAGGATACAGTAAGCTTTCTACTAATACAGATTTTCCCTTTCTGAAAGCGACAGGGGCTTGTGCTTGTCAGGTATTGATATTCTCTTCATGCTCTAGGAGGTACTGAGCCACTCCAAATTGTGACACAGAGGCAATTAGAGTGTTTTGAGTAGCTGCAAAAGTGTTGCAGTAATACGGGATATTGTCAAAATCGTGTAAAGTCATCCTGCCTTTAAAGATGGGCTTCAGAAACAAAGCTAATTTCTGGAAATCTGACCCTCAGAGCTAAGTGTGTGAGCCCGTTCTAACAAATTAAAAAAAGCCACCTTTAAAATGAGGGTCGGATTTGGTAACATCCCCATCTTCAAAGACTGGAATTGGATTGAACTGGTGTGTTGCTTTGAAGACCATTTTCTACAGATGGCACTGCTCCCGAACATCAAAGGAAAAGCGTAAATGTCTCATGATAATTCCATTAGTGTGGAAAATTAAATATTTGGAATTTTAGTCCAAAACTATTATGTTCTCATGTCCAATGGTAAACATAAGTATGTTTATGTAGAGTGTTAATAGGTAAAGTAAAAATCCAGTAGTTTAGGCATTCAAATCTTCAGACCAGCCTACTGACTGTCCAGAATTCTGTATACTGGAATTTTAAACCTAGCTGGAGTTATTTTAAGGAGCTTTGCTATGCCTGATGTGTTGGGTTTCCTGGGCAATGTTGTGCCAAGCCCACCACCAACAGAAATGAAGCAGTTTGGCTAGACAAATTGGATTATACATTTTCTGAAAAGGAAAGGCTATACGTCAGAAAAAAAAAAGCTACTGGATTAAATCTAAACCATGAAAACTATCCATAAATGTGAAGTGTTATGGCATCGGAGATTCTTAAAAAGTCTGGCTGCCCGTTAGGAAACACAATGACAACTGAAGATCACTAATTTTGCTCATCTAATAAAACAAGCTAAGATTCTCAGTTTGAACACATCATCTGAAATTGGAGAGAAACAGCTAGTGTCTGAACACTTCTGAAAATGAAAAGTCACTGTTTTCTTGCAGCCCATACTCTGTTATTTCTAATTATTGTTTTAGGTGGGTATCTTATCAGCTGTGCCGCATTTAGTGATGACCATTATTGTTCCTATTGGGGGACAAATTGCAGACTTTTTGAGAAGCAAACAGATTCTTTCAACCACCACTGTGAGGAAGATCATGAACTGTGGAGGTAAGGCTTCCTACCTCGTGAGAAAATGTCTTGTGCAGATTTAATACCCACACAGCGTGCTGTATACATTAAACAAACTGCACGGTTTTACACACCTACCATGAAATACTTTGCATGGTTTTTGTGTTATAGATGTGGTTACTAAACAAACACATTGCTTCCTACGTCCAATTTCATAAGGCATGTTTGATATTAAAAAAGTATTTAGATAGTGACAGAAGCAAGTGAGCCCTTTTGGGGTGACCTGCTGACAGGCATCTCCTGACAGAACCAGGGACTCAGAGCACCCTGTGCACGAGGAGAGCTAGCGGAGGTGGCAGACCCGATTTCTCAGAGGCTAAATTTACACGAGCTGAATCCCAGCCCTGATAAGAGCTTGAAAACTTACAAGCAGGCTAAGTGCGTACTCCCATGAGTGCCAACCTAATTGCAGCTTTTATTCTGAATTTAAAACTGACAGGAAAGTAACAATAAGCACACAAGCAATGAAATACGGATTGTCTGACTTAGCAAGAACACGTGCTTTTTAGAGAGGAAAGAGATGCCTGATTATATTCCCTCTGGGGTAACGTTTTGCCTCTCTCTTGCTATGAAACATTACCATATCCTAAATTCTGTGAGACTCGAGAGGGAACTAAGTCTGATGCCTGGTTTTCTTTCCAATTTCCCAAGGTTTTGGTATGGAAGCAACTCTTCTTCTCGTGGTGGGATATTCTCACAGTAAAGGAGTGGCTATTTCATTCTTAGTGCTTGCTGTAGGCTTCAGTGGATTTGCCATATCTGGTAAGATTATACTACTGCTATGAATAAATTATTTTATCTTAAGAGATAGAGCACCCCATCTAGCTTTCATTCATAGACAATAATTTAAAGCAAGCCTCAGAATTCCCAATACTATTTGTGATATTTATAGCACATCTTCTATATTAATTTTTTTTGTCGTTGTTCAAACGCCCAATCATTTCCATATGCAGTGCAGCAAATTAAAGAAATTCTTTCTTGAAAAGAAATTTATTTTCAGTGAGGTGCTAATGCACACCATAGGATTTTCTCAAAATTAAATGCATAATGCAACTTGACTGTTTTTATACACAATTACCTAAATGTACATCTTTGTTTAGATATAGATCTTTCACCATGTTTTCCTCTGTGTAATATTAAATGCTTAGTGCTGCATTTTTTTTATTCCTTTGGGTCCCTTTCCTGCTGCTACATCACCCTTTACCTTCCCCAAACACGAGTCAGTGGCCTTCCCTTGTTTTCCCACTGTCATCTTGATATCCTCTGCCGTGCTGGTTCCTTATGTTTAAAACAGGCTCTCTTTCCTTCTGTGCCAAACATTTAAAATCTCGTTAACCAAACCTGTCCCTGCTAATCCTACATCCTCTACAAGGTGTCACGTCTTTTTCATCAAACTTGAAAAGTTTGTTATTTTCTAACAACTATCCTTGACTTAGCACCAGCCTTTTCTCTTTTTATTTTCATCAAATGATTTTATCAAATGATCTAGCTTCTGCTTTCACTTGCTTAAGTGCTTATTTTGGGGACAATCAGTTCAGTCACTTCGTATAGAACCGAATGTTTTTTCTAAGATATTTTAAATAGTTACTCTATACATTCGAACAGGACTAAATGGTTGGTAATGCAAGAAAACAAACAAATATTGTAAGAATAATTAATAAATCATTTATAGATAGCCTTTTTTTACTCCCTTTATTTTATTACTCAAGAAGAGTAGGGAGCTCCCTTCTTCTGGTCTGTGAAAGAAAAACGTGAGCAATAGCAAATGTAAGTGGCACAAGCAGGAAGAAGAAATAACACTATTTACAGCACGGAAAGGTCATGAATGACAACGTGAAAATACAAACATTACCCCTGCCTGAATATCTTCTGGCTTATTTAAGCAATCACTATTGGGGTATTTTTAAAAACTCCAGTTCAGCAGAGAAAAACACGTATGGCACCTTTCTATAATATATATTTTTTAAAAATGTAAATCCCTAAGAATGTTGAAGCATTCTAAGCCTTTTAGAGAAAAAGGAATGCAAATAAACAGCCCAAATACATCCAAGTAAAGCTGTCAAGTGAATTACTTTACATCGCTTTTCAGAACTGTGGTGTTGCTCTGGTTATAGTTCGATTGTTTGCTGACGATTGCCTTGCAGGATTCAATGTCAACCATTTAGACATTGCCCCAAGGTATGCCAGCATATTAATGGGAATTTCTAACGGAGTCGGGACCTTGTCTGGAATGGTATGCCCTATAATTGTTGGAGCAATGACAAAGAACAAGGTAAGTGGCAAAACAGTTTTCAGATCTTCCAGTTTAATAGCATGCGTTTCAAGGAACAGATCTTTTGGTAACACAACTTGCCAGAAGATCCGTGTTACAGTCTGAGACCTCTAGGCAAGAGCACCCAGAAACTTGCGGCTTGGAAGCACGCTGCGCTCACTACATGCTCGCGAGGTCAATGCTTTTGTAGACTAATGAGTAGTAATTGTCAGAGGAAGACGTACATAAGTAATTGGAAACTAGACACCTAAATGTTTTGCCATCATAGCCTCAATCCCTAGTTTAGATCTTTCAGCTCAGAAGAGCCGGATAAGCCTGGGCACTGGTCTGACTTAGAAAACTTCTTCTTTACAGACACGTGAAGAGTGGCAGTACGTCTTCCTCATCGCTGCTTTAGTTCATTATGGAGGTGTTATATTCTATGGCATATTTGCTTCAGGAGAGAAACAACCCTGGGCAGACCCCGAACAGACAAGTGAAGAGAAATGTGGTTTCATTCATGAAGATGAACTAGCTGAAGAGACGGGGGACATTACTCAGAATTACGTCAACTATGGTACCACCAAGTCTTACGGTGCTACGACCCAGGTCAACGGTGGCTGGCCTAATGGTTGGGAGAAAAAAGAGGAATTTGTACAACAGGAAGTACAAGACTCATACAACTACAAGGAAGGAGATTATTCATAACAGACCTAACCATTGGGTATATTTTGTAGTGTTTGTGATTAAATTCATTGTGATTGTTTGCACACAGAAATAAAATGTGGTATGAACATGTAAACACATATCGAACAGGAAGGTCTTACTGTAAAAAAATCCATTGAAGTGCAACCTGTATGAGTTGTGACATGTCATCACTTTCATTAGGTTATATTTGTTCAATAAACATTAGAGTTTTAAGGGTTTACTGGTCAAAACTATAGGGCAATTAGATACTTACAGTATACAAGAGCTAAAACTCATAAGTAAGGATTAAAGCACAACTAAGCAACCAAGTTGGCACATCTAATGCTCTTTTTAGAAAGCCAAAATTACTTGATCATTAAAAATGCACTTATATATTTGTTACACTGTATGGAAAGAGATTGTGTTAAATACACGCGTTTACTCAGTGCAATGTAGGAATTGTGTGTTTAGTCTAAGACAAGAGCTTTCTTAAAAGAGAAAGGTTGAGTCCTAGGCATTTACAGCGGAGTGATCCGGTTCCTTTAACGGTAACTGTGTCAAGCCTAAAAGAATATATAGGGCATATTGTATGTTTATTGTGATTACATGCTGCAGGCTACTCTGTGATGAATAACGGAATTATTTAGGAGTTTTATACTGAATGTTTGGGCACAAGTTCTTATTTCTATTCTGCACAGATTCTTATGAAATTACAGGCCTTGTCACGTTCTTCCCTGCATTTATCAACTAATACAAAACGTGTAACGTTTAGTCTGACTTTTCCTGCAGACTGTCAAATCTCTTTATCAAAAAATGAGCTTTATTATTCCTTTCTTTGCAGGATATTCCTACTTTGTACCCGTGTCTTTAAAGAGAGAAAAAATAACACAATATAAACTAGAAAAAGATATAGTCTTATAAAAAATTCCAAAGAGAAATTTACTATGAGCAAGTAGCTCTATGAGAAAGGATGTATTTGTTTTTCAGAATATTTTGAAGCCAATAGAAGAAACAGAGAATAATTTAACCCTTATTCTTCCCTTAATAGCGTTCATATTTTTACACATCGTGTCACAGTTATATACATAGATATAAGTTTATTGAAGATACTGTAATTATAGAAAAGGTTCCTATTTTAGAAATCCCTGAAATAGAAAAAAATGTATTTGTCTTTCAATTAAACCTAATAATAACGGACACTGAATATAAACTCACAATAAACCAAAGTGGCAAATAACTAGTGTTGGGTTGAAGGAAGCCAACAAGCATCACGCTTGTTTTTTTAGCGTAACTCAACAGTGGCTGCAACATTAGTGTACCAAGCAATAAGTGCAATGCATTACCAAGTGCATAATCTTCTAGTCTATATATTAACCTTCATTTAGCTTGTTGTATATATCTGGGGTTGTTGGGATTAAACCAAACTGAACCAAACTAAAGTTAGCAACACCAGACCACTTCTTAATACTCTAAAATGACAGCAACGATGATCCATTTCTTAATTCAATCAAATGATTATTATTGTATGTAATAATCCATTCTGGATTCTTGGTCTGTTCATTGTATCGTGCTAGTGATTGGAAACCCTGCTACCGCAATATACAACTTGAGGATTGTTTCTTCTCCTTTTCTTTTTCTTTTTTAAATGCAAATCATATCTTGACCTTAAGAAAAAAAATATTTTGCTTTGTGCCTCAAAGTGATGTAAAATGTGACCATAGCTTTTGCTGTGTTTAATGAAAAAGATGTGGACTGTGTCACTTTTGTTGCTGCAAAAAGTGTTAATAAAATGCTCTATTTATCCTTTTATATAAAAAAGACTGTTGTCGTTTCTTCTAATTTTTTTAGATGCTCTTTAATGTAGATGACTCAAGTTTTACTCACTGCAAAACGAATTCTGCCATCGACAAGGAGATGACATCTAACATCTCAGCTAGGAGCTGTGCTGGATACCCAGCATCCTGCACTGCCTGCTGTCTCCTGTGCCCCAGCACAGAAATGGGGTGGGACAGGCCCCTGCCACCAGGCTCTTGTTCCTCCTCTCCTAAGGATTCCTGGAACAGGTGTGAGGGAGGGAAGAGCAGGAGGATCAGCGTGCCAGCCAACGCCACGAGCTGGTGGTGTGGTTTGACCTGGCAGAGAGCTAAGTACCGCACAGTCGTTTGCTCACTCACCCTCCACCCACTGGGATGAGGGAGAGAATCAGGAGAAAGCAAAGTAGAACTCATGGCTTGAGATAAAAACTGTTTAGTAAGGCAGAAAAAGGAAGAGGGAAGAAAATAATAATTGTAATAATTATGTATACGTATATAAACAAGTGATGCACAAGCTCATATGAGACTAAATATGAGTGTATATCTAGACTGAAACTATTAACGTCATCTTCTAACAATTTTGACTGCTCAGTAATTCTGCACCCAGCAGAAGAAAGCAGAAGCATCAAAGTGAACAAAAGGCTGCAAGCACCAGCGAGAGCAGCGATGGGCCAGTGTTTCCCACCAGCAGGCGATGTCACGAGACGCTGAGTCAGGGAAGCACTGATGCTCTCATGGGCTGGTGTGATGTTGTCATGGAAACATCCTGGAAGATTCAGAGGTGGGATAAATAGGGGTTTTAAAAGTACGGCTATGTTTATTACACTTAAGTGGGCAGCTCAGAAAATGAAAACTAATTAACAAAATTAAAACAATTAATCTTAATTTTCAGTCTTAATTTTCTAGTCTTAGCGGTTCTCTATCTTTTGGAATGGTTTCAATAGTTTCCTTTCATTAAGTACAGGTAATCTTTTTTTCCTTATTAGCTTGACACCTTTTAATTACTTAGAACAAAGGAAAAACTGTAATCCGGGCATTACACACGGCACTGCTCAGGCACGCACACTTCCATGGGAAGTCAACAACTGCTTTAGTTAATAGAACTGAGAGGTTGAGGCAAAATATTAATTGGAATGCTCAGAAAATTGCTTATGTGAATGAAAGGAGGTGTTTTTGCAATCTTGTTGTAGAATGTTTTCATGAAAAATGCATGATGTAGATCTATTGCTGTGTAGCTGCCTGGCTCTTCTGAAAACACATCGCTTATTTTCTTTTTCCCTCCACTTCAAATGCTACACTATTCATAAGGTTCTCCACATTCTCTTTCTAGCTGTCTGCCTCTGCTTTGATTCTTTTCTTCCTTTTCTAAGTGGAAGAAGGAAGAGAAGTATGCCAGATTTTAAGGTTTTTTTTTTTTTACTTCCCAAATTCCCATTTTTACTTGCATTTTTATTTATCAGTCAATTATCTTCTAAGTGAAGAAGAGGGCAGAATTTGGGCTCCATTAAAATCATTAGAAAATCTGAGCTTAAATGAGTTAGAATATACTTCACCTTTGTGTCCTCAAATCATTTTATGTACATATTATTACTCAATCAGTAACTTTTAAAATATTTGAATACATATCAGTAAGATTCCTTCTGCTAACATACACTCTTTCTTGAAAAGATAAAGCTATCATAACATGCTCTTTCCTTGCAGAAGTGACTGGGAAATTCAATGGACCCAATTTCATAAAAACGCTTTTCTATGGGGAAAAAGAAAGCCTCAAGGTAAAGGTTGAATAACAGCGACAAAGGAATAACTGCAAATTTGAATGAAGACCTCTTTCAGCATGAGGATAAGAACAGGAATGAATGTGAAATTCAGAATAAATGTCACAGTTCAAAGCTGTACTGTTAGAAAGATAACATCACTGTCTTAGCTGCTGCCTCTGAAAGATAAAATGCTGTGTATCTGTCAGCATGAGGAGAAGTTCAAGGGCTAGTCTAAGTCTAGATCAACTATTTAACAGCAACAGTTTTTGTCCTTATTTTGAATTTGTCTGCATTTTTTTTTGCTTGAATAATTTTTCACTGGGAGATTTAAGGGTAAATAATCAAAAGTTCTAGCATTAAAATAAGATATTTTAATTGGATATCAATGTATATCCAATATGATCCAATTAATACGTCCAATTTTGCTATTCTAGCTTTGGTTAACACTTTCACCGTGTTGTAACACAAAGCATGGCAAAGAATGAAATGTGTTATATGTGTTCACATGTACAGCTACTGAAGTCTATTTGATGAGTTATGCCGAGGTCAAGTACTTGGACAGGATATCCCACACTTGATAACTGATATTACAGAATGATTGTTGGAAAAGGCATCTTTGTTGAGGATTTTAGCACTGGAAACATATAATCCTTGCAATTTTTACTTTAAATGAAGTTGCATTCTCTCAAATGCCATGGGTGAGGCATTAGAGAACAATACAAAACAAGATTTTGAGCAACCACAGAAAACAGCCTGTTGTAACATCCTATTGTTACTCTCCCTAGCTACAGTCCTAATTATCTTGATAAGTCTGTGCTGTGTCTAAGGTTTGATCAGAAGTTGGCTCAGAAGCTGATTACCATCTTCTGGCTGCACCCTAATATTGTTTCTAGCACACATCAGGGACTTGAGGGCACTTAGAGGCCTTCAGTCCGCTGGGCCTTTGACCTGCATGCCCATCCACGACCCAGCAGCCCCGTTTCAGCTTAGGCTGGACTTCCCTCTCTCAAGTTTGTCTCCTCAATGGGATCTGGATCTCTGCTGTGTTCTTGGCTCCAACCCCACCTCTGCTCCACTCCCTTCTGCTCCTGAGAGAGCTATGTCTCGTTTGTCAGCGTGTCTTAACGGGACTGAATCAAGTTTTCATGCTTGTACCTACTCCAGGCTTAGCTGCACACAGGGAGCTGCTACCACTGTCCTCAGTGCTCCTGTTAGAGACGATCAGCATTGACTTGCACAATAAGTAGCTTTTCAAAACTGGCATATCTTTACTTCTGGCTGGGCATCATTGCACAAGGGCATGGGGTCTATTCATAAACATATGCAAGCAAATGATGCTCTTGATCTTTGCACTATCCAGGGTCAGCAGCTAAAAGCGATGATTCGCAAAACCGGCGACCAAGGCATTGCAAAGAGTCACGCTACCTTGTATTACTGACAAGGAGCTGATGATGAGGTGTTGCTTGTGCTCTGAGGATCAAATGGCAGGTTCTGTGCACAAGGAATAGTGAATGAGATGAGCATCTGACATGGGCAAACAGTACAGCTATATTTGGTTTAGCAAGATCCTGCTTCATAGTAAGCAGTAACAATTCATTCACATCTGCTCTGTGACACTATGAACTTTCAATATAAAATTTATGTATGTGCAGATTTGTTTCTGTACCATTTTTCTTTCAGAAGATACATGCTGTATTAGCAATAACAAAACAAACTAGTTCAGTAAAACAGCAATGGGAACAAATTTACTTCAAACATTAAATACTTTCTACGAGCAGAAGAGCAACAATCCACAGAAAGATGTTTATAAAATTAAGGTAATTGTAAAAAATCATTTAAAATATAATGTGAATCATCTTAGGTTTATATACAGAAACATACGATGTGTACATACGTATATGTATGCAATATATAGAAATCTGTAGTAATAATGACAGAAATCTCTACACATAGAAAGATATCAGTGCCCTTCTGACCTGATCAAAATCCTAACGCGTCCTCAGCAAACTCAACCAGCGCTGAATAAGTTTCCTCTCAAGGACACAAGCACCAAGTAACAACAACAACAAAGTCACATACGAGAAGCTTGGTTGATCTTGCCCCTTTGAGAAGATCTTGAGGTCTGATAGCTTGTGGGAACTTCAGAACAGCAACCTAACTTTTCTGGGTCTGCAAAACCCACCAGAAAGTGTGTTAGCAGGGATGTCAGCAGGAACCTCTTCGTGTTGCACCACTTAACTTGGCCCTTCCACTGCTACATTTTCCAAGTCACAAATGTAGAAGAATCAGTCATTTATGTACTCCATAGCAGGAACTCGGTCCTCAATATTTAGCCATTTCTTAAGCTGATATAATTAAGGCTCACAACAATTCTAGAGGTATGAACAGCTTAAAGTATTCCTCAGTCTCAGGGATGTCCTTGAATTCAGAATGTACTACTTCAGATCATCTATAAATTGTTCTCTATTGAAAATGAAATGGAGGAAATTTCCTTGAAGAATGGATTTTCTGTCACTTACTCAAAAAGTTGCAGTCTTTCTGTCAGAGTGTACAAGCTTCCTGTGCATCTCCCTTACCTTCTACACAGTAAAAATTACACTTATCAGCAAATGTTGAATAGAGAAGAGCAAGAATAGAGAAGAGTTGAAGAGCAGAATAGAAAAGTTCAGTTGGAAGGGCACTACAAAGATCATCTATTCCAGCCACCTGGCCACTTCAGGGCTAACCACAAGTTCCAGCATACAACTGGTAGCAGTATGCAAATGCCCCTTGGACACTGACAGGCATGGGGCATCAGCCACCTCACTGGAAAGCCTGTTCCAATGTTGGCCTTAACATTCTGTACCATGCAGATGAATATCACATACACTGTGCAAATGTGTTAAGATCCACACAAAGAGTGTCTTGTGTAAACTGGTGCTCAGGAAATGAAAGTGGGTGGCTGGATATGTAAGGATCAGGAGTGAGGCAAAAATTCCACGTATTTGCAAAAAATAGAAGATTCAAGATGCTGCCTCTAGAAGAATCCACATATGTGCATGATGGCCCTACTTATTTATTTCTCTTCACACTTCTGTAGCGTCCGGGATGGTCAGCAAATCAAAGGCCACCAAAAATGCCAAAAACAGATGTAAAGAGAAGCAAAATGATGATTGGAAAGAGAAAATGAACCACATAAAGCATTTCAAAAATACAGGAAAGCATTGTTAAAAATTGGAAGGCTGCCATTTAATTAGAGTTTGTCTTGTATAATCAATTTAATGTGTCGATACTGTATAATTGCCAGAGATGGCCATGAACTAAATAAATTTATGAAGAGGACACGGTAATTTACTTCAAGGTAAGCATCTGAAAGAAGTTTTCTTGTTTGTTCTATTTCTATCTGGAAAGTTACAATACTATTTTCTTTTTTTGTGGATGTTTATGGAATTGAATTGTATCAAACACTGTCAAGGTGAAACAAACCTCTCTTTTTTCTCCGTTGTGTTTTCCCATGTAGTTATGTCTGACTGTAGGATCAATAAAGCGCTGGCTGTTTACGCTGAATGGATAAAGCAACAAATTAAATGCTATTTCTGAGAAGTTGCTTGTCTGCATGTACAAGCCTTACACAGAGCATCAACAGTAGCACTGCAAGTTGAAGCCAAGACATCCGTTTAGGAGTCCAATTGTCCATACATCCCTCCTGATTGGCAACGGGACGGTATACGATGGGGTGGGACTACGAAGAACAGGATGAGACTATGGCTGGTCAGTGACACACCGGCTGTGCTTCCTGGGTTAGTAAGGGAATTGCATGAACATGCAAATCCCAATTACTGTTGATATAAGCTATTTAATAATAAAATAATCACCTCAGCCTAAATTATAAAATTAGAGCTAATTCATACAATATGTTTATATAGATCCTCCAAAATCATTTCAACTTATTTTAAGCAACCTGAAAATTAAGTATACTAAATACATTAAATACTTTAAAACAAAAGTTGTGTACCAGAAAACATCATACTGATGTTTTTTGCTCCTTTTCTTATGTCTCAAGCATACATAGCCAACTAAAACCTGACCTCTCTTTCTTCTTCAGATATGGTCTAGGTCATGCTGAAAAGCACAAAATCTGACTTTTTCATAAATCAATACACCTTTCTTGTCCAATAAAACAGTCATTTTCATGTAGTGAACATATTCAACAGAGACAGAAATGAAGATGTAGAGAAGCAGAATTCTCTCTTTAGGCCTATTATTTCACAGGAGAATATTTTTTGTCTATGCTACATGTGAATAGAAACAAAGGGAATGTGTTTAAAAAGTATTTTCTAATTCATTTATTTCCGTATCTCAGAACATCTTTATTAGCCTAGAAGCTTGTTCATACAATGACAGCTTTATTGGAACTGTCATTTACTGTTTGTATTGCTAAATGTAATTACTCTGTGTTCTATTTAGAATAAAATCCTCTGGGCCATGAGTGGTTTATTTGTCCTTGTGCATTCATTTGATGTGAGAGGACACAAAAAGTGCTTAGCAGAAAACACACAAGCTGAAATAATTGGACTCGGAATACAAACGAAATTCATCAAATCTCTTTAACAGTTAACAATCGGCGCTTACTTAGGATCTGTTCCCTAACTGATGCTTTCACGCACAGAACATGGAGTTTGGGAGACTGGGATCTTGTCTGTCAAAACACCCAGCTCTGTTCCCTATGGAGGCAATGGGACTTGGAGACATGGACTTTGACAGAAGGAAGATAAACCACGTTTCTCAAAATTGCCACTGCCATGGCTATGCTATGTAACAGCCATGCTGTAAGCATGGAAATTCTCTTCTGGAAAAGCCATCTCCATATATGAGCTTATTTCCAGTTTGTTCTCACTAGATTTCAGTCTATATTCCCATTTAACTGAATGGAAGAGCTGAAACAGAAAACCGTAACAATTTCCCTCAAATTCAAAGCTTCTTGCTTTTGTTATTCCTCTGTCAGACAGAAAGCTTTATCTTCTCAGGACTTCACAAGGAGTGCAGACCAGCTCCAGAGCAGTTCCCAGCTACGGCTGCTGATACAGCTGCTCAGACATAAGCCTCTCGCATCCCAGGCAAATATTCAAGCTCTTCACTCACTGAACTGATCTGCAATCTCCTGATCTCTTCTGTTTGCTTAGCACGAGTTGAATAGAGTACTTGAGGCAAAGAGAAGTGACATCCCTGGGGCACGGAGGAGAGCTAGGGAAGGGCAGGGCCCTGGTCACGCCGTGCCTGCACCCACACAGCAGCGCCTGGGCCTGGTGCCAGCCAGGTGACACCTTAACCGTCCCCTGCGCTTCTGCCGCCTGTGACAACGGTGCCACACGAGGAAGACAGTTACATATAACAACAAATGACACATAACCTAGAGACACCAGGTCATCAGAAAAAAGCTCTGACTGCTAGGTGGACCTGGAGGTACCGCGTGGAAATGCTTATTTTCTTTTTGTTATCGATTCCTCTAATCTCATGAATCTATCACTTTCAATTATGTTACAAAAATGAAGTGATGGATCATATTTAAGTACATTAACAGCAGCATCTTGGCAGCATGACTTAATCATTCTCTATGGGATTACTATTTCTTGTTCCTTACAATTCAAGTAACATGGACTTTCTTTTTCTGCAATGAAATCACAAAATCACGTGATTTCACCTGGAAGAACAGCATGAAAATAGAAATCAAAAAGAAATGCAGGGAAACGAAAGAGCGAGAAACAACGAGGCAGAAAAGAATCCTCCAGCTGAAAGAAGAGGAATTAAGCATCACCACCCAAACATGCTGCAAACCAAACATCCTAAAAGACAACAAAATCACTTAGCGAAATTATGTTGCTGATATTTGAAAGTTAACTCTATAAAAACAGGGTATAATTCTGATATGCATTCAAACACTTTTGGGAAGCCTCAATCACTTCCCAAATAAGAAGTCTAGGTTAGGACTTCAAGGAAGTCTGGCTGGATGGCCGCACTCAGAGAGTGGCGGTCAATGGCTCAGTGTCCCAGTGGAGACCAGTGACGAGTGGTGCTCCTCAGGGATCGGTACTGGGACCAGTGCTGTTTCACATCTTT